>QLNU02014176.1:6351647-6364171 GCA_006491805.2 Dysdera silvatica
CGAGCAGTATAAAAGAAAATATTTATTGCCAAAAGTAATTTTATTATTGCTAGTATTTACAATTTCTCAAATTAATGTATTGCACCGTTATGCAGAAATCGTTTTCTTCGCTGAAAAACTGTTGTAACCTTAGCAGGGTGTGGGAAGAAATAATTCTTCTCACATCTTAACAAAGGTTAAAACAGGTTTTCAGCCAAAAAATTTATATTTGCATGAAGGTTGAAGGACGAAATATTGTTTATGTTTCTTTCATTAATTTATCCTCCAATTAGCGATTCTTCATAAAAAGTTAGATTTGTTCTTACTTAGAAGGGACTGAGCGATTCGATGAATTTTTTTTAAAATTAAACTCGTAATATATCCAGTTCTATTTATCTCAAAACAGTCATTCTGGTCCCGTCAGAACCATGTAGTAAACTAAACTTTTTTTTTAATATAAAATAATAAAAAGGTGAAATTTGAAATATGAAAATATGTTTTATACGTTTTTCAAAACGTTTTCATATTCTTTCGGGATTCTTTTTGGCACAAAATGATATAGCCTTAAATAATTTAAAATGGGACATTAATAAACTTTTTCAGTTCATAAAAATTTGAGTTATAAGTGTTGCATCCTCATTTTGGGATATACTATTTCATTATACCACTGTTTTCTATAACTTTTTATGTTTTTACCAACTGTAACAAGCAAAAAAGGTTTTAAGTAATATTATTATCAATTACCTATAGATAAAATTAGTAAAACAAATTCATGTATGTCATAACAAATATCCTTTCTGATTTTATCCTACTTCAAAAAATATCTTCTTTAAGTTGAACGTTATATAAAAAATTCGCGTTTTTTTCACTTTCGGAGTGAAATATTAACTCATAATATGTATTACATGTATATTACACATTAACGTATGTAATATTTATAGTGTATATCAATGTATGTATAAAATAATATTTATTGCATATATCAACGTATGTAATATTTACACTCTAGACTATATATTAATGAATTAAAAAAATATATCAGCAATGAAATTTTAAGTTTGATGCTCACTTTAACGTATCATGTTTTATATAAATGTTAAAATTGTGTGTTATATAACTGTTAAAAATTATGTATTATATAACTGTTAAAAAATTATGTGTCATAGATTAAAAATAATTAGCAGACTATTTTTAATTAACAAACATATATGTAAAACAATTTGACTGACAACGTTTTTTAAAAATGTAGTTAAAATTTATTTAAAAATCAAACGTTTTCGGAAGATAATGGATCCTCCTTCTTCAGGATGATTGCAAACAACTTATGAGAAGTTGCCAGACGTTAAATGGGAAATTTACTATGGCTCATGTTACGGTTATCCAAAAACAGAGGTCTCCATATTGAACGAAGTACAGGAGGCGCTTCAAGGTCATTTACAATAAATTTCCTGTTAATGTAAATATACAACGATTCAAAAAAGTTAAGATCAAAAAGGGATTGAGGTTGACAAATTATTTTGGATTCATTGAATAAAAAACTATGATCATGTAAATAACTGTGATTAACAACAGAAGAATTTGAATCAATGGAACCAGGACTTTACTCACTAACGCGTGGTGTTCCTTAACACGTGTGTCAAGGGATCTGCGAATCTGGGCAATATAAATTTTATTACACTCACAAGGAATAGAATAGACACCCCACTGTTTAATGGGGGGGGGGTTCTGTCTTTTAGTTGAGAAAAGCTCTCTTCACTACGACCATTAACAGTCAGTCTGTTGTAAATGACATCGAAGCTCCACCTATACTTCGTTCTACATGAAGACCTCTGTTTTGGATAACCGTAACGTGAGCCATAGTAAGTTTTCCACTTAGCATCTGGCAACTTCCCGTAAGTTGTTTGCAATCATCCTGAAGAAGGAGGATCCATTATCCTCCTTTGATTTTAAATAAATATTTACTACATTTTAAAAAAAAGGTTGTCGCTCAAATTGTTTTATTTATATTTTGAGTAGCGTTTGCACGAATAATTCTTCTATAACAAACATATTAAAAAATATTCACAATTTGGTACTTGCAATGTATGTGTCATTTTGATGAGTCTATATATGTGTGTGTGTATGTGTGCATTTATAAAATATCCATATCATATAAATTTCTTTGATTATATCTCTAAGTATTTTAAATGATTTCAATTATTAATCACTTTATTAAGAGTTCAATATAAAAAGACTTAACAATGTTATTTGTGCCTAGAACTCCATTTAAATCTCATTATTATTATTTAAAAAAAATAGTTTAAATAAATAAAGGTTCTTTTCCCAAACATAATCGCTTCAACTAAAAAAACAATTAGCTCATATATATGTCTAAATTAGCAGGTATGTAATTACCAAATTAACATAAAATAATTTAAATAATACACGTAAGTTAATATAAATACAACATAAATATTTCAGAATATTGCCTGTTTTACGAAGTCTCAAATATTCTTAAATACATTTTTGAATTCATAAAGTCAAAACATTCGGCAAAATTACAATTAAAAATTTTCAGTTGCAGAAAAATTACAAAATGAAAACAATGGTTAGCTTTAAACTTACCCAAATGGTGATATGAAATGTATTATACTTTAAATCTTAGCCGATTTAACAAAAAGACATTCAAATATTTAGAGTATTTTCTTCTCACATCTAGTGCCCTGCAATCGAAGGTTTCGCATATTTATATATTTTCGGATTGTACCAAATGTACCATGTTTAATATTTCCCGTCGTCTTTTCATCCCTTATCGGGTTTTTCCTTCCAAAGTTCTCTCTCTCTAACTCAGGGATTTCCAATTCCATTAAAAACTTTCTGCTAATTAATTACGTCCAAATAAAAGAGGTGCACGAACATTATGACATCATTCAAATAATAAGAAACAGCCCGAAATTTGGCGCCTAGCTGGCCCTCACTCCATACTTAATTATTTGCGACAAGCTCGCATTTCCCACACATAAGGAAATAATTTTGTGACATCAGTTTTTGTCGCATCGCATGTCATTTCAAATCCCAAATTGGATTTCGTCAAATCATGACATGTCAACTTCAGTTGAAATTATTAGAAAGGGAATTTGCCCATTGCAACGCCGAATGAAATAAAAAATTCAAGTTCCTGCAAAGTAGCTGCAAATTGAATTAAGCATTTACGGTAGAGCAATTATATTAATATTGACTAAAACTGGTCGCGACTCTAATAATCATCATTTTACTTTATTTTATAGCTAATTTAAGCTATTTGCTATAATGTATAGCTGATTTACTCGATCTGTTGTGTTTAATAGCTGATTTGTACAATCTGTTGTGTTTTATAGCTAATTTAAGCTATTTTCTGTATTTTACAATTTAATCTAGTATCCAAATTTAATGGATAATATTAGCGCTGTTTTCTATATTTTATAGTTAATTTAATCTAGTTGCTAAACTTTATGGCTAATTTAAGCTTTTTGCTATATTTTATAGATATTGCAAGCTATTTGTTATAATTTATAGATATTGCAAGCTATTTGCTATATTTTATAGATATTGCAAGTTATTTGCTATATTTTACAGTTATTATAAGCTATTTGCTATATTTTATGGCTAATTTAGGCTATTTTCTATATTTTGTATCTAATTTTGTAAATATTAATTAACTTTGGGGCAAGATTCTTTGAAAAATTCAAAATGAGAACACTACTCTTCCCTTTTATTTACAAATATACGTCAAAATCTTAAAATTTTGAGAGGGAAAAGAGCAAATACGCACGCGCATGTGTAAGAATATATGTCCCTTGATATATTGATAGATTGGGAAAGTGCAAAAACATATTTTTTGCATTGTACTTACTTATGCCATAGATAAGAAACCAATTTACATGCCTATCGAACACAAATTCTAAATAATCGGGCTTTCAGTATGGTGTAGAAACAAACGAGGAAATTCCATATGACGTCACAAATGAAAGATTTAATAAAGAATTAAGCTGAGTTCTTTTTTTTTCACTCTCAGTAATTCGGTAGTCCTCTATAAAAGGAATGGTCGGGTAAAATAGCGAAAATCTACTGTATGTAGCATGGTATTTATGTAATAGATAATATATCAAAACATACGTTTATATTATCATTATACAAGGTGCTATGGAAACACCGGATCAAAAGTATATATCCGTGATCCTTGTGTAAACTGGACCAAAATGGATTTTACATGTGGGTTTTACATTTACATGTGGGTTTTACATTTACATGTGGGTCGGAAATAAATATTTATGGAGCTATGCATACTTTTAATTCGCAGAGGCGGGATCTATAATGAACAATGGAGCTTACAAACCAAGAAGTAGCCTGCCTCTAAATCTCGACTCCGAGGCGGGGTTGCTAAATAGCAGTGCTGAACTAGTTTCGAGGTGGGTTACACTTTTGTGATTGCCGAAAATGGCGACTTGATTTTATAATTGGCGCAATTTCATAAAGATTTTAAGGCTCCTACGTAGGGCTGGCAACTTTCCTCAGTGGTGCACTACGAACATAGGAGGCCTCAAGATCCGTGGGAGCCCTCTTGGTTCTAAACAAGAAGTTTAGTTTGAAAAATAAATATCTCGAGACTCGCAACACCGATTAAAGAAGTTTACCGAAGGAGTGTTTCAATTTTTGCTACGAAGGGCAGGGCAGGCGATAAGAGGAAGGGTGAATTGTGCCAGTTCCATAATGCCAAGGGAGACCGATACTAAAAAGGAACAAACCCTTCGCTTAGTATACGTTAGCAAGATTCGTAGACGGCGCCCACTAACTACGCTACTTCGACGCCCCTCCCCACATTTAGATTCGTAATGAATCCGTCAATGCCCTCCACCTGCCACCACATGAACTTTTTATGTTCCAAAGGTTCTTTCTATTTTCATAGTTTAAACGTCCAAAGTACCAGAAGTAGGTCCCAGGTAATAAATGTTGATACAGCTGGTATTGAAAATTACCATTTATCCACAACATAAGTAGAAATTCCAAGGTTCCGAGAAAGCTACCATCATAGCTTGGGTCCCATAGACCTACTGTTAATTTTCTCCCAATTACGGGGGGTTATGACCCACATCAACCCCCCCTCCGTACGCCTATGCCTTGATGAATTCTGAATTATGACTCTGGGTACCGGTATGGGAGCTGGGGACTCAGGAGTTGGATTTTCATTTACTATGGAACCAATTTAATACAGAAAAAGTTAATGGTTCTATTCTCAAACAACTTGCTTACTTCTCGCCAAAAATTGGCGACGGTGAAATTTGAAAAATTAAACTCAAGAAGAGAAGCCAAACTCTCAAGGACAATTTTCATTGGCTTGAAATTGTTAATTCCCACATTTCAGAGATGCACAGCTAATAAGATACCAATTTCTTGATAATACAGCCCAGATGCAGTGTATTGGACAACTAAGTGCATTATGGGAGTAAATTTTTTTCTTTTTCATCCAGTCGTGACTTGTTACTTGTTTATAGCCATAACTCTATGGATATTCATTTCCAATCCCCCCCAGGTAAGTCCATTATGGTCCGTTTTGCACAAGAATCACGGCTATATACTTTTGATCCGGTGTTTTCGGAACATCCTGTATTTAACCATCATCTATCCACTCAATTGATAAAGAAAGATCTTTCTAATTTTCTTATATGCTTATTTTACATACACTTCCATTCTAATTCGCTTCCATGTTATTTTAACTACTTTTCTTTCGTTTCTTATTTTATCCATCACATTTGAAAACCTTTCCTCCATCTCTGATAATCTTTTGATCGTTAATAAAGAACTCTTGTGGTCTACAGTTGAACAAATTTTGTTGAGATGTGTCCAGTCTGTGGCTTTTTAATTTTTTCAATTCTAAAGCAATATCATCAAATCCTATTTGCATTTTCAATCAGGCATTTCTGTTTTCATCATTGCTACTTATTCTAAGGTACACTGCTGCTCTCTTACTGCTTTTTGTACATGTGTAGAATAAATACATTGATTGATTGCCTTAAATCGAAAGTTTAGTTAAGATCATCAAATCCTGTAGTTTTCAAATGAATTCCATCTTTTTCACCCACTTGATCAAACCACTGACTACGAATCTGCAGAAGAAAATTTGCTTCCATCTGAATTCAAACCCGGTAGAAGATGCGTTAATATTATGCCTCCGTGAGGATATATTTATATTAAAAATGACGACATTTATTTAATAGATAGTAATATCGTACAATTCGCAATATGTTGGCGTTATATTTTATTCGCACGTTGGATATTTCGAATGATATTCAATAATAGTTGTTGATAATTCGTGTCAATATTATTACCGGTAAGTTTCTGCATTTGATAACCTCAGTATTTGCTAATAAGGTAGGTAACTTTACTTCTGGGTAATTTTGTAAATGAGTTGCCAGTTAGAGTTAAAGGGGAAATATTCACTTCTTCGAAACAAATTGGAAAATATGGGGAAATCTAGAAGTGAACACACACGCGAAAAAGTATTCCTGAAAATAGAAAAGTGCGCTATTATGTAATCAAGGACGTTTTAATTTGAAGCGCATGGAAGATTTTTTTTTCTTATTCTTACTTCCTTTGCGCATTACGTGCACGCGATCATGTAATGCAGATTGGAAAGTGTGTGTCAAAACATTTAATCAATTTTAGTCATGTCAAAAGTCATAACATTGGTGTTATTGAGATGATTGAATGTCATGTCAAATGTCATGTAATGCACGACTATGTCAAAACATTCAATCAATTTCAGCCACGTCAAGAGTCATAACGTTGAGCTTGATTGAATGCTATGTATGCTGTTATATAACGTAAGGATATATCATAGCATTCAATCCGTTTTATTAGAATCAAGAATGTTATAACATTGCTAAGAATACAATGATTGAATATCGTGTATATTTTTATGTAATATAAGAATATATCATGGAATTCAATCAGTTTCAATCGTATCAATAATTTGACTGCATTTAATTGAATGACATGCACACCGTTATATAATGCAGGAATATATATATCATATTATTCAGTCGTAATCACTATGTTGTTTCATTCAAACTAGAGCTTATTTGTTTTGGAGAAAAAGAGTATAATAATAATACATTAACATCTTTACATACGGAGAAAGAGAGCGTTGTTTCCTGTCCTCATTCGTCTAGCGGTCCAAGACACTCCGGGCTAAACAGCTCTCTCTCTCTCTCTCTCTCTTTCTCATTCGCAGTATTCTTATAAGTATCCCTCTTAATTTAATTTAAATTTTTTCTGAGCTTAGATAATTTATTTCATTCTTATTTATACATAAGGAGCTTTTGAAGTATATTCTATATGCATAGAACCTCATCATACATAAGAAATACATTAGGAACCCGTGACTTGAAATATAATTTTAAAAAAAATATATATATCATCATCATCATATTCAACCATTATCTATCCACTGCTGGATGAAGGTCTCTCCAAATGCTTTCCACACAAGTCTATCCTGGGCCATTCGTTTCCACGTCACCCCAACCTGTTTTCTTATTTCATCCACCCATCTAGTTTGAGGACGTTTTCTAGGTCTTCGGTGGTCTCTTGGAATCCAGTTCAGAATTTCTGTTGTCCATCGTTGATCAGTTCTTCTTGCAATATGCCCAGCCCATCGCCATTTCAGCCCTTTTACTTTAACAATGATGTCCTCTACTCTAGTTTGCTCTCTCACCCAAGTGTTTCTTTTTCGATCTCTCCTAGTTATTCCAAGCATGCACCTCTCCATGCTCCTTTGCGTTGTCTGTAACTTTCGTATTGCTCCAACTGTTAGACTCCATGTCTCTGATCCATAAGAGAGGACTGGCAATACACACTGGTTGAAGACCTTTCTTTTTAGACACAAAGGCAATTTCCCCTTCAGGATAAAACTGTTTCTTCCAAATGCACTCCAGCCAAGTTTAATACGTCTGTTGAGTTCTTTCATAATGTTGCCATCCATTGAAATCAGCTGGCCAAGGTAAATATATGAATCAGCAATTTCTAGCTCAATGTTGTCAACTTGTATTTTTGTTTCCTCTACGAAATTATTGAACATGATCTTAGTTTTTTGTAGGTTCATCTTGAGTCCAACTTCTTTACTTCTAGTTGAGAGCTCCTGTACCATGTCTTGGAGTTCTGATGGGTTCGTTGAAAAAATAACAATGTCATCAGCAAACCGCAAATGATTTAAATATTCACCATTTATTTTTATTCCCTTGTTATTCCAATTTATCTGCTGAAAAATCATCTGTAAAGCTGAAGTAAAAAGTTTTGGAGAAATGGTATCTCCCTGCCTCACACCTTTACCAATTTTGATAGCTTCGGTATCTTTATGTAACCGAAATTTTGCACTTGCATTTTTATACACACGTTTCACCATGTCAATGTACACATCCTCAATGTCTGTTGATCTTAAAGAGTTGATGACTGCTGATGTTTTAATAGAGTCAAAGGCCTTCTCATAGTCAATAAATGCAACACACAATGGAAGTTCATATTCATGTGTTCTTTCAATTAATTCTCTTAATACTTGAATATGGTCCACTGTACTGAATCCACTTCGAAATCCAGCTTGTTCTCTTGGTTGAGCTGCATCTAATTTTTTCTGCAGGCGATGTGTTAGCACTTTTGTGAAGATTTTATAAATAGCAGGTAACAAGCTAATTGGTCGGTAATTTTTCAAATCCTCTTTATCACCTTTTTTATGCAAAAGAATTACTGTTGCAGAATCCCATTGGTTTGGTATGTTACCGCTGTTAAGACATTTGGTAAAGAATTTTGCAAGTATGTCTTCTACATATTCTCCAGCTTCTTTTAGGATATCTAATGTAATACCATCATCACCAGGGGCTCTTCCTTTCTTCATATTTTTTATTGCAAATGAAACTTCTTCTTTTAAGATTTTAGGAGCTGTTCCTTCGACTATTTCAGTGTCTTCGTTTAATCCACTGTTACTTTCATATAGTTTTTTGTAGAATTCTTCAACTCTTCTAAGTATTTCTTCCCTATTTCTTGTTACGGTGCCATCCTCTCCTTTTAATGCAATGATGTGTTTCTTCCCAACAGATAAACTTCCTTTAACAACCCTAAGGCTCTTGTTATTTTCAATGGCTTTCCTTACTAGCTCACAGTTGAATTTTCTTATGTCTTCTTTCATGCTTTTGCGCAGAGTTTTACAAAGTTCTATGTACTCAATCCTGGAACTGGTATTTCGATTGTCCACCTTCATATCTCTTCGCCTTTTCATGAGCTGTTTCGTCTTCTCAGATAATTTGCTATTGTGCTTTTTACAGGTTACACCACCAATTTCCCCAGCAGTTTCAACTATTGTCTTAACAATGTTTTCATTTGCTTCTGAGATATCACTTTCATCAATAAGTCCTTCCAGTGCAGAAAAGCGATTTTTTAATTCCAACTTGAATGCCTCGGTATTTACTTTCAGTTTCATTAGATCCACCCTCTTACTTACTTGTTTCCTAATGAGCTTCTGTCGTTCTAATTTAGTATTTAAGTGCACTTTACATCTCACCATTCGATGATCACTTCCAGTATTAAATCTGTTCAGTACACTGCAATCTTCAATAATTGATTTCTTGTTTGCCAGGATATAGTCAATTTCACTAGTTCCCCCATTTGGGTGTTTCCATGTCCATTTTCTTTGCGGTTTCTTCTTAAAAAATGAATTCATGATGCTAAGGTTTTCAGCTTCTGCAAATTCGATGAGTTGATCGCCACGTTCATTCCTTTCCCCATATCCGTATTTACCAACCGATGTCTCTCCTTGTTCCTGTTGTCCAATTCTTGCATTGAAATCCCCCATGATGAGCTTGATATGTTGTTTCCCTTTGGTGTGTAACTCTTTGATTTCTTCATAAAATTCTTCAACCTCTTCGTCGGTATGGCTTGATGTTGGTGCATATACCTGTACTATTTGAAGTTGGTATCGCTGGGTTAGTTGAACAACAAGCCTCGCTGCTCGATCTGATGTACTTTCAACTTCCAGAAGACAGTCTTTAATTCTTTTGTTGATTAAGAAGCCAACACCACTTGTTCTTCCAGTTTCCGTTCCTCTATAGTAAAACAAATGTCCGCTTTTCAGTTCCACCAACTCTTCACCTTTTCTTCTAATTTCACTGAGTCCTACAATGTCCCATTTGATCTTGTCTAGTTCCTCTTCCAATTCCTGAAGTTTTGCTTCAGAAGCAAGGGATCGTCCATTAAACGTAGCCAAGGTCAATAACAAACGGCAGCCTGGGCCATTCCAGTGATTCTTAGCACCCCCTGCTTTCATGCCACACTGACCGCTGCCTTGATCAGGAGCACTCCAGCACCTGGAGACTAGGGGCCATGGTTTCTGGTGTGTCAACATAATGGAGGAATTAGCCATAATTTCACCACGCTGGCTAGACGGGTTGGTGAATTAGCCCTCCCCTTCCGCCTTTCTATCCGTGTAGCAAATATTAATTTGCCACATAAATAGAAAGCTCAGCCTGCACCACTTGAAGGCGGGGTAGGACACTAGGTTACTGGCCTGGCCGGTTCCACACATCGTCACATACGTTCAGCGTGTGGGTCTCCTTCCAGTTAGATACCAGCAACCCTTTTGCAGGCCATATATATATATATATATATAAATAAACCTCTTACAAAGCACGAAGCCAAAAATCGATGTATTATGATCGTTTAGGATGCATTTTTGTTCTTATCCTGTAATTCTAATTTTAGTTCTTATTCTTTTCTTTTTGTTAATTCGTTTAATATTAATTGATTGATTCATTCAGTCATTAAATTTGTAGATTGTTTTCATGTTATCGATCTCTCAAGTCATTATTAAATCTTTTTTACGAAATGATGTTACATTTCATAAACTATTCCAAGATAAAATATAAAAATTAATAATTCCAAATTATTATAATCAAAAAGGAAATAAATGTATTTTATTCATTTTATATTTTTAATACGGATTCTTGTCCAATTACTTAAAGCATTTGTTTTATTAATTTTTAGGACTAAACACGAAGCAATTTTGTGTTTAAAATTTCTATCGAAATTCAATCAGCTCAGCACAAAATAGAGAAAATATCAATTTTTCAAAAAAATACAAGCACAATGTCAATTTTTAGCAGAATTTATTTGAAATTCAAATAGTTTTGGCAATTTGAAACATTAATGATGATATGCTCAGAACACAAGATAATGAAAAAACCTCATACATGAGAAAATGCTATTTTAAAATGAAATTGTTTTTAGCAAACACCGTACCACATATAATATTACACTTCACGGAGTAAAAACAAAATTATCACAATATTCAAATCAAACCAAATCAAAACAAATTTAATTTCCATGTACATAAAAGGTGCAGGGGGGGTGAAGCGAGTAAAACATCCTCATAATTCCATAACCTACCTTAATTATTCCTTAAACCCACTCATTAAACCTCATTATTCGCGCTCCCCTATCTGGCCCTATATTTAATTACCTTTAGAATATTTTCTCAATTTTTTTTTAATTCACCTATTCTTCTACTAAATTTTATTTCGATGGAAAGTCATTCCATTCCCAGACTCATAATAGTATTCATGCGAATTAGGTGTATTCATAAGAAGATATTTAAATATTAGATAATAATTTTATTACAAGACTACAACTCATATATTCCTATGTTAAATATACAAAATTTCATTGCAATGGGGGTTAAAACCCCAACCCCCTGGCTGTACCTCTGAAAACAAATGCTAAGAAAACTGATAAGATTATATAAAACAGTGCATTAGATACTTGCTGAAATTAAAATATTCATACACCTCTTTCTAGTTTATCGATGTTTTCATCAATTTTCCATAATAATTATATGCAAAGCAATAAATAAAATAAAGATGATTTTTGTGAAAGAATTCTCACAAATTTATCACAAGACATAAAATCATGGCAGCAAATGCTATTATTTTACAAATATCCCAATTTATAATAATGTTTTCATAGAGCATTGCTAATTTTAATATTGTGATTATATATCAAATACTAATAAAATTACAAATTGTATGCAAAGGGTCAAAGGAAAAGGTCTACTTGATTATGCATTAGCCTCAAACAGCTTTCTTTTATGCCCATAAACCTACGCGTACTACTATCACTTAATAATCTTAACACTGTTTACCTTAATTAATCGTGTAAATAAACAAAATTGATACACTTAATATGATATGCATCTTCCTTGTGAAATATTTTATCTCCATTAAAATTCCAAATAGGGGCATTAGAAATTATAAAGCATGAACGAGTGCACGTGTATGTGTGTGACAAACATTAAATTATATTTGTTGCTATGCTACTTAATCCATTAAGGGTGTACTTAATCCATTAAGGGTGTACTTAATCTATTAAGGGTGTACTTAATCCGTAAGGGTGCACCACGTACATCAACCAGATTCGCGTATGGTCTGAAACTTATTTTGGCACAACTAAACGATTTGTTTGCTTTCATTTTTACCTTACATGCAAGAGAT
>QLNU02014176.1:6364271-6385209 GCA_006491805.2 Dysdera silvatica
CAGTAACTACAATTATTTAACTTTCAGCTGATGTTGGTCAGCATGGTCTAATATTATTAGCAAATCTTGGCAATCTTGGTTTCAGAATTTTCATTCGTGAAAGTTCTCCTCCCTTCCCACCTCTTCCTGGTGGTCCATAGCAAACAAAAAAGAATGCCCTTGAAGTGGTCCACGATAATTAAAAAATGTTTAAAGCGGTCCGCGATAATTAAAGAATGCTTGAAGTGGTCCACGATAATTAAAGAATGCTTGAAGTGGTCCGTGATAATCAAAGAATGCTTGAAGTGGTCCGCGATAATCAAAGAATGCTTGAAGTGGTCCGCGATAATTAAAGAATGCTTGAAGTGGTCCGCGATAATCAAAGAATGCTTGAAGTGGCCCGCGATAATTAAAGAATGGTTGAAGTGGTTCACGGTAATTAAAGAATACTTGAAGTGATCTGTGATAACTAAATGCTCCAATTAAGCCGTGTATCAAGTGACTTGAAAGAAGGTTATGTGATGCGGCCTTTATGTGTTTTGATATCCAATGGGGAGGCTTTAGCCCTCTGAGCCCCTCCCTTTCGTACGTCACTAGCCGCGAGCATCAAAAGTTTGAAAAATACTGGTCAGAGGCCTTTAAACTAGACGTTACATTGGGAGGCGTAAAACACAGTTTGATTGCGGAGAGATTTTGTAAATAGGCATAGGTGAAATGTAATTAGCGAAAACTATAAAACTTTTCCATTTTCAGTGAAACTTTTCTTAGCAAATTTTCTTTGTCACCTTTCGAAAATTACCTAGAAGTGTTTTTCTCAAGATGGCGAAAGGAGCCAGAGTGTGTACCAAGTTTGTGTAAGAAGGATGGTGCAAGCATAAACGTAATTGGGGGGGATGAGGGGACATGTGCCCTCCAGATTTTTTAGAGCATGAGCAAAATTATATTTTTTGCCCACCCCCCCAGTTTTAACTCCAAATTACTCCTATGCTGGTGGGGTTATACTTCATGCATGATCGGTGGCGGATTTACCAATAGGCTAAGTAGGTTGAAGCCTATATATGCATTTTTTTTTGAAATACAGCGAATTTTCGACGAGAAGTTTCCAAAGGCGGGGCTGAAATTTATAGTGGACAATCGAATTATTAATTTCGAATTGTTATGTATAAAGGCGTAACTAGTTATTGGCAAATGGAGAGCTGTCATGGGTTCCACCTTGAGAGTGGCTCAGAAGGTGACAAATTCTTTACTTGAGAAAGGACAAATTTTGAATAAGAAGTCGGAGACGTCAAACTAAAAATTTGACACAAGAGTCGAACTCTCTGTTATGCCTCTAGTTACGTTTGGTAAGATTAAGCGGCAAAATATGTCAGCCTACAGGCGGCAAAATCGTGAATCCGCCTCTGTACACGATATATTTGACTAAGAATCCGCAAACTTCTTGGGATGTCGTGCCGAAGTAATATTGTGGACTTATTTCGCGTGCCAATGGAACTGTTCCTTAAATTATATCACGTGCCACCCTTCCAAGGGTGGACACAGGGGGGTGATCACAGGGGTCATGACCCCCCCAAAATATATTTTTTCACTGTAAAAAATTCCAACTTTCATGATAAATGAAGGGTGTTATTCCAAGACCATGGCAAATTCTGTCCTTGACGCCCCTCAAATGGAAACTTGTGTCTGCTCCTGCACTCTTCAAATTGTGAATGTTTGTATTACTATTTACTTATTAATAAAAATTAAGTGGATTTATTGGTATTTTCCTGATGCAATAAAAGAACTGCTATTCTTGAAAATCTCCTCACATACCTGACGTACGATTTACAAAAGTTTAACGATACAAAACACGAACAACATGAGACTTTTGCTGTATGAATCTGTATTCGTTATTCCAAGCATTATGAAAATAACGAACATAAATTTTTTTAGATCAAACGTTTTGGTATTATCAATTATTCATAACATTAATTCCTGAGGAGCGAACACGAATGATAGTCAAGGGATTGAGAGGGAGAAAATGAAATTTTGAAAGAAAATAGAATTATGAGTCGTTCAAGACGGCAGTAAATAAATCAGACTGCAGAGCACAGGCGTGATCTGGGGAAGGGGGGCACTTGCCCCCGTTTTTTTAGAAAAGAGGCAAAATCGTACTTTTTCCCATATAGTTTGTTTTTTGCACCCCCAGTTTACCCTATATTTAACCCCCAAGTTACACCTATGCTTCAAAGCTTTACTTTGTACACTCTTCCCACAAATATCTAACAATCTTCCTTTTTGAAATGTATAAAAACAGGAAAAGATTTTATTTAAAAATAAATAAAATATTTCCTTTGAATTTTAAAGATGGTATTCAGAATTTCTTTTGCTTTTAAATCACCCCGCTTGTCATGTATAGCACGAGTGACGTGGGTGGCCAACTCTTGCATTAGACCAAATAAAACTTTAAAAAAAGGTCGAGTTATCCGAAATATCGAATTATCTGAGAGCCGAATTAAGCAAACTCCACTGAATTATTCATTATTTTTCAAAATCTGGAACAGCGTTGTTTATGACATACTTATTATTATGTTAGTTGTGACGTACTTATCATTATGTTGGTTATGACGTTATTATCATTATGTCGGTGATGACGTACTTATCACTATGTTGGTTAGGACATACTTACTATTATATTGGTTATGACGTATTTACCATTATGTTGGGTATAACTTACATTTATCATTATGTTCTTTATGACATAGTTATTTCTGGTTGATTATTAACGCTTTCACAGTATAATAACGTAAATATGGTTTCACATGACAGGTTTGTTTTCATATTTAGTAATAAACTGTTAGTTTTTTATATTAGCCAATTGCGGAATATGCTTAAAGTACTTTTACAAAAAAGGGAAGGAAAATCAAATTATATATATTTTATTTTTAATTCAAATTTTAATTAAATTGATCGTTGAGAAATTTATAGTAAAAATAAACGTTTATAATAAAAAGCGAAACGAACAAAGCATGCAATATATTTCTCAATGTGAAATTATAATGTTTTCAATATTCTTGATTTAAGTCTCACAAAATATTTTGGAAAAAATTATTATAAAATATTTTTTGAACTAGATACAATCTATCAATAGTGCTTTAAGTTCCAGCATTTTTTTTTCAAGCATAATGAATATTAAAATTTTAAAATATTCATGAAATGGCATGGGTTTTATTACAGAAAATTTGGCTTTATCAATAAATAAAATATACCTTCTACTTATTCCATGATGTAAACAAAAATATCATCCCCACCTTTCTCACATATGTGAAACATTAAATTACATTTTAAGGCACAAGGATATTTAAAATCCTGTTGTGTCCAGATCAACAGTTTTTCAATTGCAATCTCTCTGTAGTCAATTTTTTTTTCTGGGAATTCCAACCCCAAACTGCGTGTTTGTACGTTTTTTAAGCGCTAAAATCAAACCAGATTATCATGTGCAAAGTATAAACGTTTGTCAATAAGAGTTTGCATGTATTTGAATGTTCAATGTTAATAAACAAGAGTTTGTGCATGTAAAGAATTGGATATTTGATATTCATATATATTTATCACAATAGAAAATTCTAAGAGGTGATTTAATTATATACTTCAATATATATAATTAACCGTTATAAATATATACTTCAATAAAATTATTTTTAAAATATTGCAAAAATCTAATCTTAAATAAATAGAAAACCATTAATATAAAAAAGATTATCGCTATATAAAACTTTATGATGAAAGAAATGTATTTAAAACATATTTTTTAAAAACTAATTTTATTTAAAGTTATTTAAAAATTATTCTTAAAAATTTCAAAATATATTGCGGTTTTCTAAAAAACGAATTACAATTAATTTCTAAAAAAATAGGTTTTAAGCAGTTACGTTAATTATCACACTTTTAATTAATTACTAAGGTTACTCTTAATCTCCTTTTCTAACATTAATTTTAATCGAAACATTGCTTTTTAAAAGTATGCTCAGTACGACACTTTTAAAAACTGCAATAAGTGTAATAAATATAACGGCATTCATGAAAAAAAATATATCGCTTCCGTAAAATAATCCGTTACTCATGATTTAAAGAAAATACTATTAAAAATTACATTTTATTATTACCATTTTTAATTTTGCAAACATACTCGCATCAATTAGAGTGTTTGATCAGGGTTTTAAATCTAGTAATATGCATTAAATCCGTGGTTCTCAACCTTTTTCAAGCTGCGACCAATTCCTTTTATAGGTAAATCCAAAATGATCCATGCGTCTACATGTTCTCCAGCTTCTTTTAAGATATCTAATGTAATGACATCTTCGCCAGGGGCTCTTCTTTTCTTCATACTTTTTAGTGAAAATACTACTTGTTCTTTTAAGATGTTAGGAGCTTTTCCTTCGGCTATCTCACAGTCTTCGTTTAATCCACTGTTTCCCTCATACAGCTTTCTGTAGAATTCTTCAACTCTTCTAAGTATTTCTTCCCTATTTCTTGTTACAGTGCCATCCTCTCCTTTTAATGCAATGATGTGTTTCTTCCCAATAGACAAACTCCCTTTAACAACCCTAAGGCTCTTGTTGCTTTCAATGGCCTTCCTTACTAACTCACAATTGAATTTTCTTATATCTTCTTTCATGTTTTTGCGCAAAGTTTTGCAAAGTTCTACATACTCGATCCTGCAACTGGTATTTTGATTGTCCACCTTCATAAGTCTTCGCCTTTTCATGAGTTGTTTCGTCTTCTCAGATAATTTGCTATTCTGCTTTTTACATATTACACCACCAATTTCCCCAGCAGTTTCAATTATTGTCTTAACAATGTTTTCATTTGCTTCTGAGATGTCAACTTCTTCAATAAGTCCTTCCAGTGCAGAAAAGCGATTTTTTAATTCCAACTTGAATGCCTCGGTATTTTCTTTTAATTTCTTTAAATCCACCCTCTTACATACTTGTTTCCTAATGAGCTTCTGCCTTTCTAGTTTAGTATTTAAGTGCATTTTACATCTCACCATTCGATGATCACTTCCAGTATTAAATCTGTTCAGTATGCTGCAATCTTCAATAATTGATTTCTTGTTTGCCAGGATATAGTCAATTTCGCTAGTTCCCCCATTGGGGTGTTTCCATGTCCATTTTCTTTGCGGTTTCTTCTTAAAAAATGAATTCATGATGCTAAGATTTTCAGCTTCGGCAAATTCTATGAGTTGATCGCCACGTTCATTCCTTTCCCCGTATCCGTATTTACCAACCGATGTCTCTCCTTGTTCCTGTTGTCCAATTCTTGCATTAAAATCTCCCATGATGAGCTTGATGTGTTGTTTCCCCTTGGTATGTAGCTGTTTGATTTCTTCATAGAATTCCTCAACCTCCTCGTCGGTATGGCTTGATGTTGGTGCATATGCCTGTACTATCTGAAGTTGGTATCGCTGGGTTAGTTGAACAACGAGCCTCGCTGCTCGATCTGACGTGCTTTCGACTTCAAGAAGGTAGTCTTTAATTCTTTTGTTGATTAAGAAGCCAACACCACTTGTTCTTCCAGTTTCCGTTCCTCTATAATAAAACAAATGTCCACTTTTAAGTTCCACCAACTCTTCACCTTTTCTTCTAACTTCACTGAGTCCTACAATGTCCCATTTGATCTTGTCAAGTTCTTCTTCCAATTCTTGAAGTTTTGCTTCAGAAGCAAGGGATCGTCCATTATACGTTGCCAAGGTCAATAACAAACGGCAGCCTGGGCCATTCCAGTGATTCTTAGCACCCCCTGCTTTCATGCCACGCTGACCGCTGCCTTGATCAGGAGCACTCCAGCACCTGGAGACTAGGGGCCATGGTTTTTGGTGTATTAGCATATTGGAGGAATTAGCCATCATTTCACCACGCTGGCTAGACGGGTTGGTGAATTAGCCCTCCCCTTCCGCCTTTCCATCCGTGCAGCAAATATTAATTTGCCTCTTGGATAGAAAGCCCAGCCTGCACCACTTGAAGGCGGGGTAGGACACTAGGTTACTGGCCCGGCCGGTTCCACACATCGTCACATACGTTCAGCGTGTGGGTCTCCTTCCAGTTAGATACCAGCAACCCTTTTGCAGGCCATATATATATATATATATATAAATAAACCTCTTACAAAGCACGAAGCCAAAAATCGATGTATTATGATCGTTTAGGATGCATTTTTGTTCTTATCCTGTAATTCTAATTTTAGTTCTTATTCTTTTCTTTTTGTTAATTCGTTTAATATTAATTGATTGATTCATTCAGTCATTAAATTTGTAGATTGTTTTCATGTTATCGATCTCTCAAGTCATTATTAAATCTTTTTTACGAAATGATGTTACATTTCATAAACTATTCCAAGATAAAATATAAAAATTAATAATTCCAAATTATTATAATCAAAAAGGAAATAAATGTATTTTATTCATTTTATATTTTTAATACGGATTCTTGTCCAATTACTTAAAGCATTTGTTTTATTAATTTTTAGGACTAAACACGAAGCAATTTTGTGTTTAAAATTTCTATCGAAATTCAATCAGCTCAGCACAAAATAGAGAAAATATCAATTTTTCAAAAAAATACAAGCACAATGTCAATTTTTAGCAGAATTTATTTGAAATTCAAATAGTTTTGGCAATTTGAAACATTAATGATGATATGCTCAGAACACAAGATAATGAAAAAACCTCATACATGAGAAAATGCTATTTTAAAATGAAATTGTTTTTAACAAACACTGTACCACATATAATATTACACTTCACGGAGTAAAAACAAAATTATCACAATATTCAAATCAAACCAAATCAAAACAAATTTAATTTCCATGTACATAAAAGGTGCAGGGGGGGTGAAGCGAGTAAAACATCCTCATAATTCCATAACCTACCTTAATTATTCCTTAAACCCACTCATTAAACCTCATTATTCGCGCTCCCCTATCTGGCCCTATATTTAATTACCTTTAGAATATTTTCTCAATTTTTTTTTAATTCACCTATTCTTCTACTAAATTTTATTTCGGATGGAAAGTCATTCCATTCCTGTATTCCATAATAGTATTCATGCGAATTAGGTGTATTCATAAGAAGATATTTAAATATTAGATAATAATTTTATTACAAGACTACAACTTATATATTCCTATATTAAATATACAAAATTTCATTGCGATGGGGGTTACAATCCCCACCCCCTGGCTGTACCTCTGAAAACAAATGCTAAGAAAACTGATAAGATTATATAAAACAGTGCATTAGATACTTGCTGAAATTAAAATATTCATACACCTCTTTCTAGTTTATCGATGTTTTCATCAATTTTCCATAATAATTATATGCAAAGCAATAAATAAAATAAAGATGATTTTTGTGAAAGAATTCTCACAAATTTATCACAAGACATAAAATCATGGCAGCAAATGCTATTATTTTACAAATATCCCAATTTATAATAATGTTTTCATAGAGCATTGCTAATTTTAATATTGTGATTATATATCAAATACTAATAAAATTACAAATTGTATGCAAAGGGTCAAAGGAAAAGGTCTACTTGATTATGCATTAGCCTCAAACAGCTTTCTTTTATGCCCATAAACCTACGCGTACTACTATCACTTAATAATCTTAACACTGTTTACCTTAATTAATCGTGTAAATAAACAAAATTGATACACTTAATATGATATGCATCTTCCTTGTGAAATATTTTATCTCCATTAAAATTCCAAATAGGGGCATTAGAAATTATAAAGCATGAACGAGTGCACGTGTATGTGTGTGACAAACATTAAATTATATTTGTTGCTATGCTACTTAATCCATTAAGGGTGTACTTAATCCATTAAGGGTGTACTTAATCTATTAAGGGTGTACTTAATCCGTAAGGGTGCACCACGTACATCAACCAGATTCGCGTATGGTCTGAAACTTATTTTGGCACAACTAAACGATTTGTTTGCTTTCATTTTTACCTTACATGCAAGAGATTGGTTCTGTCAATATGGAATAAAAATTAAGAAATAGAATGGCCTCTATGTAGCAAAAGTAATAATACATTCAGGTCGAAAACAACAATGGTCTTATTAGCCAATGTCAAAGTGCAATGCTAACCCACCTTTAGCCATAATGGACTAAGGTAGTCTTTCTAAATAGTCTGTCCATGGCGTGTACTGGCAGAATATCTAGAAAAGCTGCCCATAGCATGGCAGTAAATCAGCTCTAGAATGTTTTTCTTTTTTTTTTCCAGCGTTTCTATCAGAGCTACAATTAATAAATGTCTTTTCATGCCCATACATTGCCTGATTTACGCAAGGCACGCGGGGCAGCTACCCCGGGCCCCCGACTCAGAGAGGCCCCTAAATTTATTCTAAGATACTCGTAAAGAGTATGCGAACCACGGAAGCGATGTTTTTTTTTGTTTTTTTTTTAAATATATTGATGACGTTTCCGCGTTTTTGTATTTTAGTATATGTTTTGTGGGGAAGCCTAGACTATTCAGCATTTTAAAAAAAATCCTTTACTAGTTCCTTTCTTTAAGACCAGGAAAACTTACCTGGCTGGGCAATGTATTATATTATACTTACCTTGGTCTTATAAATATATTTTCGCTCATAACTATAATAATAATAATAATAATAAACATAGTAATCAGAAATCTGTCGTGCGTACAGGAGGGTGTGGGGCCCCTTCATGAATGTCTGCCCCGTGCCCCAGAATTTCTAAGTCAGGCTCTGGACCCATATCAGATGCAACATGGTCTCACATCTCACAAACGTTCTATTGAATAGAATAAACATGAGCAACTTGCCATATGTGGGTCCAGTTGGAAAGCTCCATCCGAACTTGGCCGGGAAAGAGGGAACTTTTCTTCTTCAAAATAATTGTCAGAAACGTTACATGAGAAATACAGACAAATACCCCGATACCAAAGCATACCTGAAAAAGTTGTTGTAGTCGTTTCGACCAAATATTGGCAAATAACATGCTGAATTTGGTTACTAAACACCTTTTTTTCTTCTTCTCCTTTGTGTGAGTATCCAAATATATTTGCCTACACAGTGTAATTTGCATACGCTACTCAGGCTTATGGTGACAAGGTAGTGATTCACCCCGTTTATACTCCCAGATAAAAGCAAAATGTTGTAACTTTATTATACTTTCCAAAGTTGGATACTTCTTGGAAAAAACTTCTTCTTGAACAAGGGTGGTATCATGGATCTCATTCGTTGTTCATTCCCATGACGAATACTGAGTGGATGTCTTCGCTCCTTTGATGGGTTTCTTGGCAATAGGGATTGATGTATGGCGTTCCTGGAGGACGAATAACGTTTCCTAGCTTTGTTGAGATTATTCGGCCGTTTAGAAGACACGTTTTTGACCCTGTGATATTGCGGGAATAGTGGAGAGTGTTGGCGAACGTTTGGGGTCTCTGAAGTCCTCTCAATGGAGATATCAGCACATCCTCGGAATGTTTCCTGTGGACCGCATCCTAGACCAGTTGAACCATTTGAACATCGACCCCAATTGTTTCCTAAAAAGTACAACTTCAATAGTGAATTTCTTTATACATCCTGCAATGTTACATAAACATTACCACCTAATCGCAAATTTGACAGAGTTTAAAAAACTAGTCTCCAGTAATATGTTTTAATACAAGCAAATGACCAAAGCAAGCTGATCAGAGATATATTGAAATTGAAATTCACGCAAGCGCAGGATTTTGCGAGCTGGTATGTTGTATTTTATATTGTTTTTCCGCAGGGAAAAGTCTTGTTTTTGTCGAGAAATTTTTCCAAACTAGAAAGATGTTATGACGATGGAAAAACCCTGACATATCAATTGTAGAAAATGGCACAGTAACGCCTGCGTTTGTACGAATTTCAATTTAAATATGTTGAAAGTTTGATTGTACAAAAAAATCTGCGCTTGGAGTTTGTAAGAAATTCCGCCTGCACAGTGAGTTATACAGGCAATGTAATTTCTCTAACATTAGTTCCTAAGCCGTGGAATCCTTGTTGGAAATTCACTTGTGTGTAAATTTATAGCATATGTGTGATCTCATCGTGACTAGCGGAAAATGACCATTGCTGTGCTTGCGCCATAAAGCTACAACCAACCAACTTGTGTGTAAATCCTCATGCCCATGCTTGACCAAAAGTTATGTCAGTTATATAAAGGTATCGACTTTTATTTATTGGAAATTTTACTCTTTTATTAATTTTAAAAAATTATTATTAACTTTAAAAGAAAAGATTGTTACGTACATAATTTTTTCGAAAAAAATTACCATTTTCATTAAATTCTACAAAATTTTTCATATTGGAATTTGCATCCATACATGCACCTTTATGATCATAAATCAACAAATCTGATTTTCTTAAATTGGCTTATTGTTGATTTATGCTTCTTAAGATCAAAATAATGTGCCTTTCGTAACTAAATATTTTAGTAAATCTTTTAAAGTTACCCCTACTTTAGTCAACTCTACATACAATGCTAAATTTTATCTAAAATTAATTTTATAATTTTTACAATAATTGAATTGCATATTTAACATATTCATTCATATACCCTTATAAAATTTTAATCCAACATATATTCCAATAAAATTGGATAAAATCGTACAACTTCTATAAATAACATATAAAGTTCGAATTGTGTATTTGAATAATTAATAAATAGATTCATTTCAACTTATTGCTATTAAAAACAATGTTTACCTGCTAGATAAGTCCATTGGAAAACACACTGGCTGCAAGTCATTCCAGATGGCAATTGTAGATGAACACTCACTTTACCAGCTCCTTTATTCGTGATATCGTACTTCGTTTCACTGCCATGCGCACTACTCAATAAATGTTGATTTAAGCATTCTTGAGTAGCTTCCTTTCTTGGGTTATTATTTGGACAAATTCGAAATTCAAAATGACCTCTGTGGTTAGTCGTCACATCCACCACGGCCTTTATCACCTGATATGAAAGATGACATACTTTAATGCGTTTTCATAAAAGCTAAGTTCTATTTCTTTTTCGATGGTTTTTCGCAATTGTTACTTACAATCACCAATAGAATTTTTCGTAACTGTTACTTACAATCACCAATAGAATTTTTAGTAGTTGTTACTTACAATCACCAATAGAATTTTTAGTAGCTGTTACTTACAATCACCAATAGAATTTTTCGTAGCTGTTACATACAATCACCAATAGAATTTTTAGTAGCTGTTACTTACAATCACCAATAGAATTTTTCGTAGCTGTTACTTACAATCACCAATAGAATTTTTCGTAACTGTTACTTACAATCACCAATAGAATTTTTCGTAGCTGTTACTTACAATCACCTATAGAATTTTCATAGATGTTACTTACAATCACCAATAGAAATTTTCGTGGTTGTTACTTACAATCACCAATGGATAAGAAACGATATTTTAAATTCTATTTATTTGAAAGACTTATTACTAAAATCTCAGAATAAGATACCCCTTCGACATCACATATAATTCAAACCTCGAAGTTTTACATGAATACTCAAACTTAAAACTGATTCGCAAAGCTCGGCATAATTTACTATAAAGTAGAGCTTTGTAGATTGTACTTTAATTTAGAGCATTTATATAAAGGATAATCTACAAAGCTCTACGCATTTCACCGTATAGTAGAGCTTTGTAGATCATACTTTAAGTTCGATCATTTATATAGAGGATGATCTACAAAGTTCTACATATTCCCCGTATAGTAGAGTTTTGTAAGCTATCCTTTAATTTCGAGCGTTTGTGTAAAGGATATTCTACGCCCCGGAGGCTTTCTTGTGTTGACCATATTTGGCAATTGTGTTATCCCTGCGGAGGGTAATAATACCTTAACACCTTTACATACGGAGAAAGAGAGCGTTGTTTCCTGTCCTCATTCGTCTAGCGGTCCAAGACACTCCGGGCTAAACGGAGGGACCCTGGTTCGAATCCAGGATGGGGAAAGCGTCTCTTTTTCTCCAAAATTACATAAGCTCTAGTTTGAGCTGTAATTAATACGTGGGTGGCAAAAATTATAGTATAATATTCTACAAAGTTCTACGTATTTCACCGTATAGTAGAGTTTTGTAGATTATACTTCAAGTTCGAACATTTATATAAAGGATGATCTACAAGGCTCCACATATTTCACCGTTTAATAAAGTTTTGTAGATTATGCTTTAATTTAGAGCTTTTATGTAAAGGATGATCTACAAAGCTCCACATATTTCACCGTATAGTAGAGTTTTTTAGGCTATATTTTAATTTCGAGTGTTTGTGTAAAGGATAATCTATGAAGCTCTACGAAATTCATCATATAGTGGAGTATCTATTAGCGGAACTAATAAAAATGGAGCTGGTAAGAATACATATTTAACAACTTCTTTTGTTTGTTTTTTGGTTTTACGACTCAAAGACTACAGTGGTCATGCTGCGCCGGGACCTACTGTTTTCCGAGGAATCCGAACCTCTTAAGGCCTAGGGAACCAAACCCCGGACTACAGTGAGCAGTGCGATCTTTTATGAGATCTCTGAGTAAGCGTTCTTTTTGCACTGCTGGGAGTCGAACCCGGATTAGCCGCGCAATAGGAGAACGCGTTACCACACTGCGCCACCGCAGGGCTAACAACTTCTTTTAATAAAGCACTAAAATGTATATAAAGAAAAATAAAAAACTAGTTTAAATATGTGTAAAATTATATGATATATGATTATATGTTGATTGAAATGCTATATTAATTATAAATATTTTTATTGATTTTTAATGCCATCTTTGCCATTATATATATGCGAATTATAGTAAAATATTGTATTTCGAACACCGTATTGTATACAGGCATGTATTTTAAATGGTGGTGTATTTGGGGAAGAATGATGTAAATGAATCATTTAAGAAAGAAAGAAATAAAGAAAAATGCTATGTGTGTTTGTGTGTGCGTATGTATACATGTTATATACATATGATAAATATAATAGGATAAAATAGTGCATCTAATATGTATAAGGTGAAATAAGAAATACAGATTCTAGTGAAAGGTACTACTAAAAGAGTGTGTTTTTCCTATAAACGTTATTTTTCTGTATTACTAATCGTACTGAAAGCTTAGCCATTGTCAATATCAACACCTCAGTTCTTATATATTGACACAATTCTAGAATTTTTAGAATTAGTGATGAATTGTAGCTGGTCTTTTCGAAATATTTCCATTCATGCCAACCTAAAGTTTTCAAGCTGTTATTAAAGAAAACTTGACAGAATTCTGTCCAATTTTATATTTCTACTGAAAGCTTCCTGTTTCTTATAAACACGTATTTGTTTCGATACTTTAAAATGATGTCACTAAAATTTGAAGCATTTTCATAGATCGTTAGTATTTCATATTATAACTTTATAAGCTGAGACATGTTCAGTGTTACGCAAAAGTCAAGACAGTGTAAGGAGCCAAATAATGTATATAAAGTTTATTATTTTCTCACAATAAATAAAACTTTTGAAGGTCTTTTTATATTAATTTAATATTAATTATTATGGAATAGACATATGGAACAATATCCCGCCAACAATTAAAGAAATCAAATCAAAAAGTAAATTTAAAACCAAATTAAAAGAATATATTTTGGAGCGTCAATTAAACAAAGTGCCATGGTTGCAAGTGTTTTAAATAGTCTTATTTTTAACTTGTATCCAATGTATTTCATTTTTATAGATGTTATGCATAAATAAATTCTGATTGATTGATTGATTGATTATTTCCAATGGATCCTTTCAGCCAGTAAAATCAAATAGCCAGAATGAAACGAATTGCGGCTATCCAAAGCAAGCTACGCAACTCCTGCAAACTGGTGTGAAGCATTGCGTCAACCGTTGGGCTTTTCAGATAGTGTTGCTTCCAGCTGCAAGCGATATAAATGATCCTAATTAGTTTGATGATGATCCCTGATTGTTGAAGCCTCATTAGCATTTGATTAAAGTCCTCAATGCAACAATATTCTTTTCTAAATGCGATTGCAGAAAGTACCAATAAGCTGTCTTCCGGTATGAATACTTCGCCTACTTTTGCCAGTTTGATCGCATCTGTATTTATGAAGCATAAAGTATGAATGAATTAGCGGCTTAAAAGCTACTTCTGCAATATTCCTTTCGGGTGGAACAGCGCTTTCTGGGTATTGTCGTAAATTCACACACTCAGATCTCGAGCTAGTTCAACGTTTTCATCCATGATCAACGTTCCTAAATATAATTTCTCCAACGCTGTGACTTTAACCAAACGGTTTCTGCTCTTCTCTGCACGAGCTTTAAACATTTTGATCTGTTCTTCTTGAATCGGAGTCGCCAAGAAGGGGAAGAAAACCGCGACAAAGCAGAAGGTGAAGACGCGCATGGACAAGTTGCAGATGACAAAGAATATTTTTGAAACAGGTCTTCTGCAAAATTTTCGGAAATCACCAAAGCCGATCAGTGTTACAAGCGATGAGATAAAATGCTGAAACCTTGTGCCTGTTCCTGTGATCTTTACACTGGAGTGTTGAAGCAATACCAGAATGACAGAACAAACCGTCAAGGATAGAACAACGCCAATCCAACTCGTCAAATCAAAAGCATAAAAGTACACGAAATCATTCTCCAAATTTCCAGCCTTTTTTGCTGCAATGATACAGGAACAATATCATATGGGAAAGAAAAATCCACGACTTCCAATCTTTGATGTGACGCAGTCATATCTTCAAGAACTAGGTCAGCCTCCTGATTTTGCAATGTTCCGATTAGGCCGTTCCATTGCCCATCCTGACCTCCTCGACCGCGTGATGCGTCCTTCGGCATCACTACACGAAAATCAAACCATGGCTTCCGATAGAATCTTAAGCATCTTGAATTCCACATCACCAACACCTCTGTAGATACCACTCGCAGTTTCTTCGATTTGGAAATAGTTAGACAAGTTCATTGCTTCCACTTTTAAAGCCTTCATTGTCTCCCAAAATATATTAGAAATATATGCGAATAAACTCAAGTCTTAGACTAGCAGTTGAAATTTCATGCTCGTTAAGCAACGTGGAATAAACGCTGCTGTCTTCTTTTTAAAAGACGGCTACTCATAATTTGTAAAACGGCTTCTTCCTCTTCTTCTGCATGGTTACCTTCGAACAGCAAAAATCGCTTTACTAAGCAAAGTAGAAAAGCTGTATTTTTCATCAAAAGCAAATTCCGTAAAAATTCTCACATTAATGTGTAAAGGGTAATTAAGTAATATTTCCAGATAGAAGTTAAGTATGTTTTGTGATGATAACATGACTCAAGTAGCATTTCAAATTTCATGTGCAAACACTTAAAGCGTAAAAAGGGTGGACACGGCAAAAACCCGAGTGACTTCAACAATGTCAATATCTAAACAATTTAGAAAGACAACGCATGCCTGGCCAATGTTGCTTCTAACGCAAACATTTCGATTTTACTGATAGTGCATCTAATGGATATTAAAAATTTAGTTGATAGCTACTGTCTTGACAGTTAGTAAGTGGATAAAAAGATGCCAGCTATTTAAATAGCGCTTATCAATAGTCAATAAATATTGATTAGAATATAAATAAATATTTTCTTTTTGTTAAAAGATGGACATCCGTTTTTCACGTGGCTTACTTTCCCTTGTCAATTAAGCCAATCTTGGAAATACCATGGGCGCGTTTCGTATGCCGAAAACAATTATACAGGGTGTTTATAAATTGCGAACTTCAATAATATTATCTTGTTCCAATATCGTGATTCTATATCATTTAATGTTGTTATTTTTATATTTTTCAATATAATTCTTCTTATGTTTTCTTATATTATTTTTTTTTCATTATTTCAATATTATTATTTTTTTATTATTTCGATATTATTATTTGTTTATTATCTCAATATTATTATTTTCACATTTTTGTACATTATTATTCATGCTTTTTTTTTCATTTTATTAGTAATTTACATTGTATGATTTTATTATTCTTTATATTTTTTAAAAGGAATTATTACTATTATTGTTATTATTATTACTATCGGTGTCAGTAGAATGTAATGCTATAATTATAAAACAACTTCAGTTTTCTTGCCACATATAAACATCTAAGCCTATAATGTCTATAAATGATTACCATAATTACTGTACTCTTTAATTTTTTTTAATGAGCACTGCTAATTAAACAAAGATTTAAGTAAAAATGGACATAAATATAAAGTTTAAACTCACTAGCACAAGTATTTATAGGCGTAAATGCTTATAGGCATAACTGGTCACGTATTAAATACATATGCTAGTGAGTTTAAACTTTATGTCTATTTTTATTTAAATTTTTGGTTAATTAATAGTGTTCATTAAAAACTTATAAAGTACAGTAATTACCGTAGCCATTTATAGACGTCCTATATTTTTTAAAAATCATCTTTCCCTCGTTTTTATCATTGATGTATGACACTTAGTCATTAATTTTCGTGATGTGATTTCCTTAACATCATAAACACAGCGAAAAGTTCATTACACAACATATGGGTTGCATTTACACTATCTACAGCAATAATTTTCCGGATTCTGGAAAATTAATCATGTGAGCCCAAAACACGGACCCTGATATTTATTATGTCTGCCTTTAGACTGGATTGCCAAGAATTCTCGTTGACTAAAGCTTTTGACCAATGTTCAGGTGACATCAACTCGTCTCCATCCCTCCTGAAAAATTCCACTGAGTTGAGCAACAGAACTTTTGAAAGTATTGTTCTCGACCTCAACTGCCGTTCTATTTCATCCGAGAGGTGTTCTGTGGGGTTGATATCAAGACTCCGGGCAGGCCATGGCGATCGTCTCACACCCGTATCTTTAAACCAGTCCATAGCGGCTATTATGGCAGGGTGCACATTATCATCCAGATAGTAACATGTCTGTTCCATAGAATTGCCATAGTAGTGGAAATACAAGATTATTGACAGCGTCGATGTAATTATCCTCCCTTATGGTAATAGTCACAACGACCAACTTTCTACGTTTATATCTGAAGAACAAGCCTTGGACAAAAATTCATATTATGCGACTCAGCTATATGCCCAAACAATTATTTATAATTAATATATATGTCTGAATGCCATGTCACCCACCATGTGTCGCTTCAGGTGCTTTACATGAATACGTTCTAATAATTACAAATTTGCTTTGTAAACTGAATAGCAGTTTAGAAAAGGTAAAAATATATTCGAAGATAGTATTATTTCCATTGAAAATTTCTCAAAGGAATTCCATCTGATTTTTTTTTATATTATGCGTCCCTGATTGTCGAAACCTTAAAAGGGCATTTACCTGACCAGCAACGTATTTTCTGGAGATGATTCCTCTTCCAAACGTTCCTCCTGCTTCATTGGCTCTTGGCTTGGGCATATCCCATGGATCTCCACAAATGCCACACTTCCCGCTGTTTTTTGACCACTGAACCTACAAAACAAGCCAAAACTTAGCTTTTAAACGGACTGGAATATGAAATATCTGTTAGAACACTTGCAAATAGAGTAGATAGGCATGAAATTTTAATGAACAAAATTATTCATCAATTTTTCAGTTAATTTTCTTTTTCAGCCAATTAAATTTTTATTGCTGCACCTCTCGCAGTAACCTTGGGCGGGAAATTTTACACAACAAAGTGTGTTAATGAAACTAGATTCTCCGCCTTCAAGGAGTCATTAGAAGTTAATAGTGCGACAAAAAAAAAAACAGAGAGACTTGCAATTGACTCGCCGCCGAAGCTTTAGAAGTGAAATTAATCAGGGAAGACCACTTAATTAAAACGATCAATCAAAGTTAACACATTATGCGGCATTTAGTAATCTATTATCAGAATTACGTAATCACGGCACGCATCACATTCTTGAATTTTCTTTCAAAACGAATGAAATTGAATTCGCTTCGCCAAATTGGTAAATTACATATAAACGAACTGGGATTAGAATGAAGAACTAGATATTAACAACAAATATTGTTAATTCTCATAAACAATATTCGTTATAATATTCTAATAAAATTATAGATTGGTTACGGATTCATAAAACATACGCTTAAAGATAAAGAATGTAAAAGTAATTTTATAAGAATCATAACTCTTTAAATAGCTCTTTTAAGCAGTATTTTTGCTGGGGTTTTTTTACCCATATCTTTAATTCTTAATAAGATCAAATAAAAGATAAACTTTCTAGCATTTAACTGATATTAAAGAAGTAAATTAGAATTTAATTAATATTAAAATTAATCGTCCCGATATGATTCCCCTTTTCACCTTTAGATGTAAAAGTTGAATTTTAAAAATTCGATGAATGTGTTGATTTTATTTAATTGCGTGCGGTTTTGGTTATTGCAAGCCTTCTTCTTCTGACTATCACAGCTCTGAGCGATACATAATGTCATTTTTCATTACAGTACTTCAACGAAACTTTACTAGGGTGCTTTTTAAACGTTGAATTTTTTCTTGGAAGGCTTAACTTTTTTAATTTATTTTTAGGTTTCAGTTGTTTAATTAGTGTTGGAATATTATTCCACGTCTATACCGAATAGTTGATGTTATTTTTCCCAATTTGTTTCTTAGTTTTAATTTATTAAGTTAATTTTTATTTCTTGTATTGTGATTCTGATTATTTATAATGATCATGATAGAATGCTTATTTCCATTAAGTCGTTCGTGCATATACGTAGCAACTTTCAAATTGTGAATATTATTTACATTTGGTATTTTATTTTTAAATATTATTTCATCTTTTGATTTTGCTGTTTTGAAATATAATTTTTGAAATGTGATTATGAGTAGTTTGTTCACTGTAGTTAAATTAATTTTTGACAAGTTTCCCCAAACTGTATTATCATAATTTATAAAGCTATAAATTAATGCATAATGTAGATTTATTTTAAGTTTAAGCAGTAAAGATGAGTTAAGTTTTAATAATATTCCATTGGATCTTCTAATTTTTTTTCAATTTCAAGTATTTGTTATTTCCAATTTAATTATTACTCCAAAAAATTCAGCAGGATTAACTTTTTCTATTTTAATATTATTTAATTTAATTTTATCAAGTTGATTAATATTTTTTTATATTTTGTATGAAAGATTATGTATTTTGTTTTGTTAATATTCGCACAACTTATTTAATCATTTAATTCAATAAAATTAATTACACCTAATTAATCTATGCATAAATCCGGCACTGGTTGAAATCTATTAAAGATACGTCAGTAAAATACTTTCTGAATTGCTTTTTCTTTTTTTTTTTCGATGATTTGCATTTCAATAGACTGCTTTGCCTTTGTTATTAATTTTTATGATAATAATGGTCATCTTAGACAACTTGATCATATGCATACAATTTCACGCAATTAAGAAATTCTTTATATTTCAAAAACTTTGTGACACGCCAAAAGTTCTGGGGAGGAAGTGGGATTTCTAAATAAAGAAAAGGTACTGCTTTAGAAGGTAAAATATAAAGCTTTAGAAGGTAAGATTTACGGCTTTAGGAGATAATATTTACGCCCTTAGAAGATAAGATGTACGGCTTTAGAAGGTAAGATGCACAATTTTATAACTAAAACAATATTAAAATAATTTAAGAAAACTGTTTAGGATCATTTGTACCCTCCAGTTTCATAGATATCTACTTTACTTCAGCGTAAATATTTGCAACCAATGCACCGCGGTTAAGTGGGAAAAAGAAAAGAAAACATTTGTTGCACAGAAAACCTTCAAATTTCGGCCACCTCTAGTGTCCGACCAACGCTCTAAAAGACCTTGCTCTAACCAAGTAAAAAATGTAATGCCTGAATCGATATAGTACAGACTCGTCACATTCACTTTTTCAAACGCTGTTGCAAACCGTGAGTGCCGCATCAAAAGACTCTTTTCATCGGCATTAACATGCAATGGGGCCGAAAAGAAGGGCCGAAGCTCCTGCCATTTGGTGACAAATTACATTATTCCCCTCAAAACCGAATCAATGGACCATTTTTCCATGACGTTGAGATCCCGTAATATTTTATTTGCCCCGCCCCTGTTAGCATGTAACTAGATGTTAATGGGTTATTTTATGACAATAAATGTCTTTCTGACTCAGAGAGCCCAAGATCTTGGAGCATTAATTAGTTCGTTAAGGTTTGATTTTTTTAAAATGATGGTTAAAGCAGAATAGGTTGTTAATATGTATTTGTTTCGAAAGGGAAGTTTTTTAAAGTGACGGGGAAATTGAAGTTATTAGAGGAAAATAGTCATGGTGACGAGTGAAAAAAATAAAGTATATCAATCCTCCGATGGGGAACGAGGAAAACTGCCGGATCTCTTTTTCCCTCTTTGGGGTGGAGAAACTGGGAAGGGTGGCTGCCAAAGACAGTGCTGTAATCCCAGAGAAGGTTCAAAATCTGCGTATCCAACTGCTTAAGTCAGTTTGAGATGGGGAAGTCGATCATATACAACACCAGAGGTGCCAGAACGCCATGAAGGTCATCATCGATTATCTTTCGCTCTTTCGATGAAAACTTCGGCGCTAATTGACCAATTGGAGGTTAGAAGTATGGTAGTTGTACCTGATTGGCTGCACCTGTGATCGGTGTCCGAACTGTAAACCACTAAATGATAAATTTACTCGCAAAGACGAAACTAATTTCTTGATGCCTGGTAAGAGTCGGACCCACAACCTCCCGATAACCAAGCAAGTGCTCTTTCACATTAAGCTACGGGCAGGGGCGCCGAAAGCCAACACGGGCCCACGGGCTCACTTTAACCGGCCCCACGACCCCTTCCCTGGGCCCGGCCCCCCGACAGCATAGGTCCTTGCCTACGCGGCCCCCTAGACTTGATCCGGGCCCACCCCCGGATGCAGCCCCTGCTGCCCACTCCCCACCAGCCTGGCTACAGGCGTGAAACTCTTCTG
>QLNU02014176.1:6385309-6398501 GCA_006491805.2 Dysdera silvatica
ATGTTACAAACCGTTTAGCAGCAATTACGTCTTTGGTTTCGTTCAGTACTTTGCGAAAGCAGTAATTTGAAGAAAGTATTGGGAGCAGGGGCCTGATGGAAGAACCCGCATGTACAATCAAATGAGCTAACCAGGAACGAGAAAAGCAAAAACAATTATTAACAATTAATGTGTTATATTTCCCTCTCTCATAACTACATTTTGCATTTCTTTATCGTCCGTGGATTTTGGAAGCATTGGGCCTCAAATATTGTTTAGGGTTGAAGAGACCTGACCCTCTTAAAGTTGGTGCCCCCGGTCCTTTACAATTAAAATTTGAACATTGAAGGCCCTGCGGTACCGTAATGGTAACACATGTTTGCCGCGTAGAAAAACTCGGAATCAAATCCGAAAATGTTCATCGATTCTCCACCAATTCTTTGCTCAGGGTCTGATTCCATCGCCAGTGGAGGATTTACCAGTAGGCTAAGTAGGCTAAAGTCTACGGCGATAAATTTTCGATTAAAAAATTGCCACCGAGAAGTTTGCAAAGGCGAAGCTGAACTTTTAGTGGCCAATTGAAATGTTAGTTTTGAATTATTATGTTCAGAAGAGTAACAGGGCATTGACAAAAGAGGAACTGCAATATGATGATGACAAGGGGCGCTGCCTTGAGTTGAGTATTATCTTACAATTGTTCGATGAACGTAGTTAAAATGCAAAAAATGAAAGAGATATCAACGAAATAATCCTTCCAAACTGATTTTTGCGTTCTGATAATCGACGTTCTGCTATATATATATATATATATATATATGTATGGCACCTAAAAGGTTGCTGGTATCTAGCGGAGGTTACGCTGAACGTATATAACGATGTGTGAAACCGGCCAGCCTAGTAACCTAGTGTCTTACCCCGCCTTCTAGTGGTGCGGTCTGGGCTTTCTATCCAAGAGGCAAATTAATATTTGCTGCACGGATAGAAAGGCGGAAGGGGAGGGCTAATTCACCAACCCGTCTAGCCAGCGTGGTGAAATTATGGCTAATTCCTCCATTATGTTGACACACCAGAAACCATGGCCCCTAGTCTCCAGGTGCTGGAGTGCTCCTGATCAAGGCAGCGGTCAGTGTGGCATGAAAGCAGGGGGTGCTAAGAATCACTGGAATGGCCCAGGCTGCCGTTTGTTATTGACCTTGGCTACGTTTAATGGACGATCCCTTGCTTCTGAAGCAAAACTTCAGGAATTGGAAGAGGAACTAGACAAGATCAAATGGGACATTGTAGGACTCAGTGAAATTAGAAGAAAAGGTGAAGAGTTGGTGGAACTGAAAAGCGGACATTTGTTTTATTATAGAGGAACGGAAACTGGAAGAACAAGTGGTGTTGGCTTCTTAATCAACAAAAGAATTAAAGACTGCCTTCTGGAAGTTGAAAGCACATTAGATCGAGCAGCGAGGCTCGTTGTTCAACTAACCCAGCGATACCAACTTCAAATAGTACAGGTATATGCACCAACATCAAGCCATACCGACGAAGAGGTTGAAGAATTTTATGAAGAAATCAAAGAGTTACACACCAAAGGGAAACAACATATCAAGCTCATCATGGGGGATTTCAATGCAAGAATTGGACAACAGGAACAAGGAGAGACATCGGTTGGTAAATACGGATATGGGGAAAGGAATGAACGTGGCGATCAACTCATCGAATTTGCAGAAGCTGAAAATCTTAGCATCATGAATTCATTTTTTAAGAAGAAACTACAAAGAAAATGGACATGGAAACACCCCAATGGAGGAACCAGCGAAATTGACTATATACTGGCAAACAAGAAATCAATTATTGAAGATTGCAGCGTACTGAACAGATTTAATACTGGAAGTGATCATCGAATGGTGAGATGTAAAATGCACTTAAATACTAAATTAGAAAGACAGAAGCTCATTAGGAAACAAGTATGTAAGAGGGTGGATTTAAAGAAATTAAAAGAAAATACCGAGGCATTCAAGTTGGAATTAAAAAATCGCTTTTCTGCACTGGAAGGACTTATTGAAGAAGTTGACATCTCAGAAGCAAATGAAAACATTGTTAAGACAATAATTGAAACTGCTGGGGAAATTGGTGGTGTAATATGTAAAAAGCAGAATAGCAAATTATCTGAGAAGACGAAACAACTCATGAAAAGGCGAAGACTTATGAAGGTGGACAATCAAAATACCAGTCGCAAGATCGAGTATGTAGAACTTTGCAAAACTTTGCGCAAAAACATGAAAGAAGATATAAGAAAATTCAATTGTGAGTTAGTAAGGAAGGCCATTGAAAGCAACAAGAGCCTTAGGGTTGTTAAAGGGAGTTTGTCTATTGGGAAGAAACACATCATTGCATTAAAAGGAGAGGATGGCACTGTAACAAGAAATAGGGAAGAAATACTTAGAAGAGTTGAAGAATTCTACAGAAAGCTGTATGAGGGAAACAGTGGATTAAACGAAGACTCTGAGATAGTCGAAGGAACAGCTCCTAAAATCTTAAAAGAAGAAGTAGCATTTGCAATAAAAAGTATGAAGAAAGGAAGATCCCCTGGCGATGATGGCATTACATTAGATATCTTAAAAGAAGCTGGAGAACATGTAGAAGACATACTCGCAAAATTCTTTACCAAATGCCTCAACAGTGGTAACATACCAAACCAATGGGATTCTGCAACAGTAATTCTTTTGCATAAAAAAGGTGATAAAGAGGATTTAAAAAATTACCGACCAATTAGCTTGTTACCTGCTATTTATAAAATCTTCACAAAAGTGCTAACACATCGCCTGCAGAAAAAATTAGATGCAGCTCAACCAAGAGAACAAGCTGGATTTCGAAGTGGATTCAGTACAGTGGACCATATTCAAGTATTAAGAGAATTAATTGAAAGAACACATGAATATGAACTTCCATTGTGTGTGGCATTTATTGACTATGAGAAGGCCTTTGACTCTATTAAAACATCAGCAGTCATCAACTCTTTAAGATCAACAGACATTGAGGATGTGTACATTGACATGGTGAAACGTGTGTATAAAAATGCAAGTGCAAAATTTCGGTTACATAAAGATACCAAAACTATCAAACTTGGCAAAGGGGTGAGGCAGGGAGATACCATTTCTCCAAAACTTTTTACTTCTGCTTTACAGATGATTTTTCAGCTGATAAATTGGAATAACAAGGGAATAAAAATAAATGGTGAATATTTAAATCATCTGCGGTTTGCTGATGACATTGTTATTTTTTCAACGGACCCATTGGAACTCCAAGACATGGTACAAGAGCTCTCAACTAGAAGTGAAGAAGTTGGACTCAAGATGAACCTACAAAAAACTAAGATCATGTTCAATAATTTTGTAGAGGAAACAAAAATACAAGTTGACAACACTGAGCTAGAAATTGCTGATTCATATATTTACCTTGGCCAGCTGATTTCAATGGATGGCAACATTATGAAAGAACTCAACAGACGTATTAAACTTGGCTGGAGTGCATTTGGAAGAAACAGTTTTATCCTGAAGGGGAAATTGCCTTTATGTCTAAAAAGAAAAGTCTTCAACCAGTGTGTATTGCCAGTCCTCTCTTATGGATCAGAGACATGGAGTCTAACAGTTGGAGCAATACGAAAGTTACAGACAACGCAAAGGAGCATGGAGAGGTGCATGCTTGGAATAACTAGGAGAGATCGAAAAAGGAACACTTGGGTGAGAGAGCAAACTAGAGTAGAGGACATCATTGTTAAAGTAAAAGGGCTGAAATGGCGATGGGCTGGGCATATTGCAAGAAGAACTGATCAACGATGGACAACAGAAATTCTGAACTGGATTCCAAGAGACCACCGAAGACCTAGAAAACGTCCTCAAACTAGATGAGTGGATCAAATAAGAGAAATAGGTTGGGTGACATGGAAACGAATGGCCCGAGGATAGACACGTGGAAAGCATTTTGAGACCTTCATCCAGCAATGGATAGATGTGGTTAGATATGATGATGATGATGATATATATATTCGCCCTATTCATGCATATATATATATATATAAGTTTTTTCCTCGTCCATTCTTGGCGGAAACAGGCTTTGGGACGGGCAGAGCGCCATGTTCCCAAGCCTCTTTTTACATCACTTCTTAATGTGCCATGTCTAGAAACTTCCTGACAATGTGACACGTGTTTAGGATTGTGGCTTTTTGTATTTCAATGTAGGTGTTTGGGTCAATGTTGAGTATCTCCAAATTCGTCGCAAGCGTTTTTGGTACTATCCCTGTTGCTGAGATGACTAACGGGATGATGAGGATCTTTTCCATACCCCATATATCTCGTACTTCATGTCTGAGATCTTGGTACTTGGTGATTTTCGTTGTGTAGGTTGTCTGTATGTTATTGGTGTTGGGTACTGCTATGTCGATTAAGTACGTGGTCTTATTCGATTTATCGACGAGGGTTATGTCAGGACGGTTATGTGGGACTGTCTTGTCTGTTATGATTGCTCTATCCCAGTAAAGCTTGTGTGTTTCGTTCTCATGCACGGTCTCTGGCTCATATTTGTAGTACGGGCATTTTTCTGTCAGAAAGCCAGCATTCGCTGCCAATTTCTGGTGGACTATTTTCGCTACTTGATCGTGTCTATGTTTGTAGTCTGACTGCGCAAGGATCTTGCATCCTGCCATCACGTGTTGGATTGTCTCCGATGCCGCATGACAGTGTCTGCATTTGTCGCTTTCTATGTCTTTTCTCTGGATGAATTTCTGATTGTTCCTTGTTGCGATCACTTGGTCTTGGATGGCTAGCATGAATCCTTCTGTCTCTGGCTGGAGAGTGCCTTTGGCCAGCCAAGAATTTGATGCCTTTTTGTCAACGTGTGGTTGTTGCAGGTCATTGTAGTGCCTGCCATGTAATGGTTTTCCGGCCCAAGTTCTCAGTTTCTGTTCGTTGGCTGTTTCCAGGACACGCTCTTCGGTACTACACAGGTTTAGTGGCGTGTAATTTGCATCTGCTTGTATTATGGCTTGGATGAGTGGCGATCGGGGACTCTTCAACTGGAAGTATTGCCTCATGCTCTGGATCTGCTTGTCATGTAAGTCTTTGAGGTCCGCTTGTCCGCGTCCTCCTTCTTCCCGGGGTAGTGTTTGCCGTTCAATTGCCGTTGCAGGGTGTAGTTGTCCGGCTCTTCTCTGGATGGTTCTCATTTTCCGCTGGAGTTGTTCTAGTTCAGTGTTGGACCATTTGATGATCCCGAAGGAGTAGGTGAGCACTGGTACCGCATATGCGTTAATTGCTTGCGTGGTGTTCTTCCCGCTCAGTTTCGTCTTCACAATGCTTCTAAGTCTTTCTTGGAATGCTTGCGTGAGCTGGACTTTGACTTTCTTGTGCTCCTGCTGCCGTTTTTGCATTATCCCTAGGTATTTGTAGGTTTCGCCCTCGTCCAAGGTCTTCAGTAGTCTCCCGTCTTCGAGTTCGATGCCTGGTAAATCTTCTTTGCTATTCTTCTGTATTTTGCACTTATCGAGGCCGAATTCCATTCCTATGTCCTTGGAGAATGTCTCTGTTATACTGATGAGTTGTCGGAGTTGGGTGATTGTTGGCGCGTATAGCTTGATGTCATCTACGTACATGAGGTGGGAGACTTTATGTAGGTTTCTCTTGTCTTTCATCCTTTATATATATATATATATATATATATATATATATATATATATATATATATATATATATATATATATCGGCTATGTATATATTATATTTTGCATATGTGTAATATGTATTTTATATTACTGAATATGGATAATATGCATTTTATTTTACTGCATACTATTTATTGTATGTATGTTATATGTTCCCATTATAATTTTTGTATCCAGTAAATATACCCGAATATATTTTATTTACGATAGAATACCCATGTACATTTATGGGTTTTTAGTACAAAAGTGTAGTAAATCCCATTCTGCTATATGAGAATCCGTCAGGTTACTTTCCTAGAACGCCCGAACGTCCTAAGAATTTCATTTTTGATGTAGCACTAAATTGCACCTTTCACTTTCGAGTTTCACCCTGCTATTCAGACATGGACAAAGAAATGAAGAATAAAATCGGAGCTCGGCTGAATGTATATTCCATTTAATCTGACAAAAGAGTAAAAATATATGTTTTTCACGTAAATATGGTACCTGGACCCCGCCGCAGTAGAGGGCGTTGTCGTTGAAATTTCTCTTGGTGGCGAAGCCCACTCTCCACATGCTGGAGCGCGATGGTGGCTCCATCAAACGAGCATGGCAGGAACCATATCCGAATGACATCAAGATTAAAGTACACACAATTTCAAGAACAGCAAGATTTATCATCTTTCTCGAGCACGTAGTTTTGAAGCTAAAAGAAGACGTTAAAATGCAAAGTTAAACTTTTAAAATTCACACTTTATAACGATTTAAATACCACTGTTACAAATATAATAAAATCTAATTTCAAAATTAATTTTCACTGAGACAATGAAAAAGTATCGAAAAATAGTTAGCACATCTGTCTTCTAAAATTTTTTTAATTTTTTGCCAGTAATATGTTTTGTTTGTAGAAGTATTTATTTATTTCGTCAGATTGATCAGAAAATTTCACCTGTTTTGGAAATTATTTCATCGACAGAATTATTTATTAAAATATATTCATTTCTTATAAATATTTACACCATTCATTAATATACTTATTTAATGCTTTTAATGCGCATGAAATTTTTACAGGGTCTGATAACTCTATAATGAACCAATTGTGAACTTGTATAAATTAATATAACTTGAATACATAGAATCTTTGTGAAACCATAACTTGATAAAATCATCGTGATATCAAATTTAATAGATCACTTGATATGTGACTTCAGTATGTATAACGTAAATTTAACGATTTGTTTTAAATAGATTTTTTTTGCGGGGGGGGGGGTGGATTAATGAGATTATATTTTCAACACTCATCTGCCAATTCAAGTACGAGTTTTTGGACACCTTATTAATTTGATATTATGATATCTTAATTTATAATAATGTATCAAAGAGCTTTAGCTTGAAGCAGAGCGTAAGTATTGAAGGTCTCACTTTAAAGATATCATTAAATCTCTCATGAGTTTCCACTTTAGAAAGAAACGTAAAATTCACAAATATAAATACGAAAATGTGACGTCATCAGCTGCGGTTGTATAATTCAATTTGCTAAGACGTTTGTGTTCCAACCACGAAGTCTGTTGTTTAAGTCCAACCTGAGACAAAGCCTTTTTTTCTCACGCTCCTTCCCTGCCTAAAAAAAGTACCCACTGTCTCTATGTGTCGACAAATTCCATGGTAATTGTGTTGTCTTTAAGAAGAGCAATTATACCATAGCCTAATTTATTATAATGGGTCAAAAGCTTCATCTTTTGTGCCAGAACATGTGTTAAAATCTAACCATTTTATATATAATTCTGTACAACATAAAGTTTTCGTCTACAAATGACTTTTCTAATACATTCAAATCACAAGCATTTTGAATAAAGCAGCGCATACTGCTATATTGTATCTGTGCTTTACTTGAAAACAAAGCGTTTAAGTTGCTGTTTTATCTGAGTACCAACCCTTTTGCGCTTAACATCAACTTCACCACTGTATATGACACCACTGTACACCACTATACACCACTGTATATGTATATAAGAATAGAGGGGCTACTGTAGTAGTTTGGGGGGAGGGGGAATCGCTTGTTGCAATAACTCGAGGCTTGATAATGAAACTTACTCTATGGCCATTTTCTAATGCCTTATAGCATGTGCACAAAATGTTCAGCTGGAACAGGAGTCACCAACCTCCGGCACAAGTGCTTAATGTGGCATGCGAACTAATTTTTAATGGCTCGTCGAGTGACTTAAAGTAAAGATAAAATTCCTAATATGATTATTAAATTTAAAAATCAACATGGCTTTTATTAATCATTCGATAGTAAAATAAACACTCACAACATGGTAAATAAATGCTGGCCTGCCGCATGATACTGCAGCATTACTTTGGCACAACACCATTAAAAGATTTCCGCCCACTGACCGAGAGTATGAGTAGTATAGGTACACTGTAGACTCTCTCTCTTTAAAGACTTTCAAGAGACGGAAGAAAAATTCGCCGTTAATCAGGAAAGGAATGTATGCGAATCTATGAAGCATTTATCTGCACCCCAAAATAGTCGTTATAATGGCATAGTCCTTAATTACGACAACATTGTTAAAAGCAACTGCTATACATATTACCTATTAGGCTTGCAGTGTACAAAAGGTTCGATACAGTATTAAAATAATAGCAGTCGGTGTATAAGTTCAATGCGAATACAAAATACAAAGTAATACAAATTATTATTACACCTCCGAGGTAGTTTTATAATTAGACAATACGTAACCCTAGAACACAACATTAATTTTGAAACTAAAACATGTAAAATGCAATTTCAATAATTAATTAAATGGTCATTAGAGATTAAAAAATAAAGTTGGAGACTGAAGGCAATAAAGAAAAAGTTATATACTATGAAAATATGTATCACGATGTTTATTAAAAGATTTTCTAATGTGTACTAGCTTCAAACTTAAATTTAATTAAATATTCTCTTCCTCCTACCCTCTCTTCTTCTTTTTTCTCCGTATTCTTTATGTGCTCTCTTCTCCTCCCCCACCTACCTTTCCAGATCGAGTTGTTTCAATGTTCAAAATCAATAAATCCAATATATATATGCTATTGAACAACTCTCCACCAATAGATATCATTAACAACTCTATCAATTTGAATAAAGCGTTATTACTATTATTATTATCCAAAGTTATAGTCAATATTGTATGCGCTTGGTTTATTTATTTTTTGAAGTTCTTTCCAAGAGCCTCAGGTAATTCAAGATGTGTACTTATATAAGGTGAGCTGTCTTCAGAAGTGCGACTTTTCGAATTTGGTAATAGTATTATTTATTTTTTCAATTATTTAAAAAAATATTTATTATTATTATTATTATTATATTATGACCGTTTTACATTGTTGTGTTACACAGTGTCAAGGAGATAATCACTATCCTCTTGATCTGGAGTTCTTGGTTCAGTTCAAGTCTCACCCAGAAACCTGAGAACTGTCCATATATCTTCTTAATATATAGGCGGTGCCCAGTAAGGCAGTTTTTTGTAGGTCTGTTGTCGTTATGTCAGTAATGTCCAGTTTTTCTAGGAAGTTCTTTAAATTAGGTGTGATGGCCCCCAGTGCACCTATCACAATCGAGATGACTGTTACTTGTTTTTTCCAGAGTCTATTAATTTCTATTGCAAGGTCACGATATTTGGAGATTTTTTCGAATTCCTTCTCTTTAATTCTGCTGTCATCTGGTATTGCAATGTCGATGATAAATACCTGTTTTTCCTTCACTAATGTTAGGTCTGGTGTATTGTGTTTTAAATGTCTGTCTGTTTGAAGCCGAAAGTCCCAAAGGATTTTTATTTGAGCATTTTGTGTAACTTTTTTTTTTCATGTTCCCAGTAGTTATTAGATCTTATAATTTCTGCAGATATTCCAGTAAATCAGGGTAGCCACTCTGTCATGTCTTCTTTTTTTTTTTTGTAGTCTGATTGAACTATTTTACTACAGCTACTGATTAAGTAGTCGACTGTCTCATCTTTTACTTTACACAGCCTGCATTTACTGCTCGTTTTGCCTTTGGATTTTTGATGTCATCACGTTTGTTTGCAGTGCTTGCTCTTGTGCAGTAAAGATCATGACTTCGGTTTCTTTTTTTAAAGTTCACAATTGCAACTATCTCCAGTTATGCTGACGATCGACTTTTTTCCTCAATTTCTTTCAAATATTGTCCATGGAGGGGGGTTTGTTTTGTCAATTTGTGCGACGTTTTTGAAGTTCATTTAGTTTGAAGGACTTCTTTGAGTCTGAATTTATTACTATTATTATTATTATACTGCGTTTGCACAGTCTATCTTGAATTTGACTACTGGGTAGATTCTTTAATAGCGAGCCCTTCCAAAGGGCCTGGGCTATCAAATGTATTTTTTTAGGATGTGGGCAACTCCAAACGAAGCAGCCTTTTGGGGTTGGTGCACTATCAACTCCAATTATTATTATTATGTTTATGCCTTATGTGTGGTTATTCTATGTATATTATCTACTACGTTTAGTAGCATGGTAGGGTATAGGCAGAGCCAAAATTAGGGGCTGCGTAGAAGACCCAAGCCAAGGGCGCAAGTGAGGAGGGGTATAAAATCAGCTGAAATAATTCCCAAGGGAAAATATATCCGTAATTGGGGCGTGATCTGGAAGATTCTGCCAGGGGATAAAAATTATCTAGCCACGGTCCTGTGCATAGGCGACGTAATTATTTGCCGTGCAGAATCAATCTGAATCAAACGCTTGTCGAATCAAGCTGGATCAACCGAGTTGAATCAAATGGGTTGAATCAAGCTGGTGTCGAACTCTTGACACTTTTTTTACTCCGCGTTTGGCGATTTAACTCACTAAATGGCAGAGTTTTAGATTTCTTAAAGCAGCGATCACCAACTATTGGTCCGCAGACCACTGGTGATCCGCGTGAGGATTTTGGTGGTCCGCAGAAAAATCTGGATATTATTTGTATTTTTAATGTTTTATTAATAATAAAACAAAAATAATATTCTAAGAAATTCTCATATTCTGAATGACAATTTTCGCCCTTGTATTGAACTAAATTAAAAAAAAAATGTGCTTGATAGGATCCTAAACGTTTAAGCACTAATTTCTAACTTTCTGTTAAAATAATTAATTGTAAATTTTTATGTCGATAATGTATTTGAAATAATTATCGGTAATTAGTGAAAAAACCCTCACTTGCGGCAATGCGATTTCCAGGAAGAGCTCTATATTTATCTTTTCGAAAAAATTTATATTAATGGCCCCCGGGATTTAAAATTATAAATTTAGTGGTCTGTGTGGTCCGAACGGTTGGCAACAGCTGCTTTAAAGAACTGTAAGTTGTTGACGAAGAATGACCTCAGCTCTTTGCGCCATTTTTTATTTATTTATTTATTTATTTATTTATTTATTTTTGTGTGTATATGTGCGTGTGTGTGTGTGTTTGTTATAACATATCCGCTTAAATGTACGACTTGCATTTTTCAACGTTTATAGAGTTTAGTAATTTAGAGGTTATTGGCTCTGTTAAACTGAATTTCATAGAATAGAATGCATTGCTGGCAATGAAATTTTATCATAAATGTCACCTTCAAATTATCAGCAGTTATTAGCAATTATCATCATCTGTTCAATATCAGTGTCCTAACACTTAAATGAAATGTAAAATTATTTGTAATTAATTCTTAGAATAATCATATATTCATAATATCTGGACAAAATTGCACATTAAATAATAATTCAAATATTGTAAAAAAAAACACAGGCGCTTTATAATCCCGTTGAAAAAGAAGTCAAATGAAATGCCATTAGGTAAAGGGTGGAGTATTGCCTTCATCCATCAACCGAATTAAGCCATTTTTGTTCACTGCTTGATCTTATCCACCTAATGCAAATGTGGATAAAGCGGCGTGCATCCTTCCCACCTCCTGGTCCCGCCCTCGACCTCATGTAAAGGTCAAACCAATCTAAATTGCATATACAAGACATATTTGAGTAGCTAAAATGCAAGGCACTTTAAGTTAAACATTAAGCTTTGACGCATAACACTATGCGGAATGCAATAAAGCTATAAGTAACGTCAGAGAGCAGAGGTTGTAGCATTAAAATTTAAATTTGACGCGTTTTAAAAGGACAAATGCCGTTTATCGCGAGTGATAGTCTAAGACAGTTTAACTTTAAACACGTAACGTTGTAATGGCGAAAAATAGCAACATATTATAATGTGCACTGTTGATCCAATCTAGATTACTACTGAAGATACAAAAACCTCTTTCTTAGATGATAAATCGCTCGCAAAGAAAAGAATGATTTTGCGGTGCCCGGTGGGAATCGAATCCACAACCGCTTGGTATCCGGCCAACGGCTCTTCCAACTGAACTACAGACGACCCGTCACTCTCCCCTCTGCGAGCGTATATAAAGCTTTACTATAGACGAGTTTTAAACTGGATCTATGCGCGGACTGCTTTTTAAAGCGTGATGTTAAAGTCGATTTTATTTCTCATCATAGTCGATGGTGTGGTAATATTAGATAATAAATCGCTCGCAAAACCTCTATCTGTTTAAAACGTGTAGAACTTCATTTTAATATCCAAGAATACGCTTTTTAACGACGTTTATAATCTTTATTGCACTCGCCATCGACGTAGAGTTTGCAAAATTATTGGAGTCCCAAGCATATATAATGAGCATTTATACATTATAATATATGCAAAATAGCAATTTATTTCAAATTATTAGGAGGCTCGTGCCCGACGGGCCCATACAACCCGCCTGTGCTTAGTAATTGTATATTTTTGCCCCAATATAAATTGTAATATAATAAATTAGTAGCTATACCTAATGAAATATACATAAATCAGGATGATTTGCGAATTGAGAGTATATCAGTAAAAGTAATATCTAAATTGAAAATCTGTGTATGTCTATTTCAGTCCTAAAACTATATAAAAATTGTGAAACTATATTAATTATAGAGCTCTATGAAATAGAAATCTATATAAATTGGCAAATATATATAAATTGTGAAATATATATAAATTGTAGAAATATATATAAATTGGCAGAAATATATATAAATTGGCAAAGAAATATATATAAATTGTAGAAATATATATAAATTGTAGAAATATATATAAATTGTAGAAATATATATAAATTGTAGAAATATATATAAATTGTAGAAATATATAAAACAGACATCTATATAAATTGTAGGATTATATAAAACAGACATCTATATAAATTGTAGAACTAAGTAAAACAGAAAGCTATGAGCAGTAAAGTTTATATAAAGTTGAATCGTAAAGCTATATGAATTTGAAAGCCATATATAATTGACGCTATATATAAATTGACGGCATATATAAATTAGAAATCTATTTAAATCGTAAAACTGGGTAAATTGGGAAACCATGCAAAATGGAAACTATATACATTAGTTAGATATATAAATTTGTAGTTTATGCAACTCAGCATTTTATATAAACTAGAATTCCGTTTCAATCGTTAAGCTATGTAAATTGAGGAC
>QLNU02014176.1:6398601-6454628 GCA_006491805.2 Dysdera silvatica
ATCGTGTTTTAATTTAGTTTTCTTACATATATATGGAAATTAGAGGTAATTTTATTGATTTACAGTGAAACAATAATTTTAATTTTAATTTTTAATTTTCAACTTAGAATTCATTCTATTCTAAGTATGTATATCGATAAGAACATCTTCCCAACCATCCGACTGCATGCTCTGAAAACGATATCACTATTCGGGAGCACTTTACGTCTCTTTTTAAAAATTTAGTAAAAATTAGTAAAATCAGGAGTTAGGACCAGAATGACCAACGTCCACCTTAAAAACACTCTTAGGGTTGAACCATCAAAATCAAGAGCTGATCATTAAAAATAAACAGTGCCAAAAATCTCACTAAAAGGTTTGATTTCGCTTTATATATTGAAAGTATTGTAATTTCTTTTCTTTCATAAGTATTTTACATTATGATATGTATATTCAGTTCCAGCTGCGGATCCAGAAAATAATATTTTCAGGGGAGGGGGGGCAATATAGAGACATAAGAAAAAAGGGCAACAAAGGCGAATTCGGGGTGATAACCCCTGTGCCTCCCCCTTGGATCCGCCTTTATTCAATCCAAAATGGAGGAGTGTGTAGAGGGCGGAAAGTTATGATCACCGTATTTACATTATGGTAAGATAAAATAACAATGTTTTTGGGAATTAATTTATTTTATTTGACAACGAAATTTTTATTCCCAATTCGTATTTTTTTTGGTGGGCGTGGGGACTGTTTCATGAAATTTTTCAGAATTTAAAGTCGAGACAAAAACGGGAGATAAGATTTCGAGGGGAAGGGGCGTATCGACGGAATTCTACGGACTAAGGTTAAAAGTTAAAAAAAAAAAAAAAATCTGATGCCTTGTAAAATTTTGCGCTCCGGACACTTACCCATATATAAATCCAAGATACTCTCCCTCTTTCCCCCAAGTGTAACGAAAAATTGTGGAAAATGAAGGCGTAAGTGCTTATTAGGAATTTTCTGCTAGAATAAAGGGAGTTCCTCCGTAGCCGGCAACGGCTGACTGAATCGTAACGGGCAGTCGATAACTGCGCATGCTCATGGACTTTGATTTTAAAATACGGTGCTGAGAGGTGGGGGGTGTTTGGCGATTTATTGTGTATTTGGCGTCACATTAAATTTTTGCACTTATGTGACATTTTTATGTGACGCTGCTTATATTTGCATTCAGTGACCGCCGCTTACAAGAGTTTCGCTCCTTATGCTTTTTATATGCAACTGATTCTTAAATCCGAAATTGTTTTAAATATTTTTCTATAGTAAACAGTTGTGTTTGTTTCGGTCGTTTTGATTTTTAAAAACGACGGCTACTGTGCCAGGTAGTCGGACTATTTCATGAAGTTGATGTTTGCTAATCGGATGTTTTGATACAGTCAAAGGCCTTTTCATGAATGTCATACGTAATTAGAGTTTATATTTATTTGTTCTTTCAAAAAATTAACATACACTAGAATAATTTTTTATATAAATGATAATAATTTATATATAAATATAATAATAATAATATAAATAATAATAATAAATAATAATAATAATAATAATTTATATAATATTTAATGATAATAATTTATATATTATTTAATAATAATAATTTATATATAAATAATAAATTTATATAAATAATAAAATAATTTAATAATATTTCAATAACATAATTTAACATAAGAAAATATTCCTTCTGTTATTGCTCAAAGAGCGGATAAGAAAACATATCCAACAAAGTATCTCGTAACTCCGTAATATCAAAATAAATTTGCCAAATCCATGAGCATGCGCAGTTATCAACTGCCGGTTACGATTCAGTCAGCCGTTGCCGGCTACGCAGGTACTGCCTGGAAGAAATAAGAATTCGTCGATCCATCTTCAAATACGACATAAAATGGCGGAGTGCTGGGGAAGTGAGATCTGGGATTACACACCGGACTCCTGTGAGTCCTGTGAGTAATGCAACGATTATGCCATTTCTTCCTTTCTGAAAGTAATCGAATTATTATTTTTTTTTATTGTTTCATTCTAAATGCCAATAGCACATATTAATATTTCTATTAAAAAGATCAGTGCATAAAATATTTATCTACAGTACTGAAGTCAGAAGTTATGCAAATGTCCCGTGCATAACGGGAGAATGGGCCATTACATCATATAGGAAAATCAAGGGGAATTTGAAAGTGCGAATTATATAAAAACTTGAATTACCCACATTTGATAGTATAAGAAAATAAAAATGCCCTTAATCAAAAGGATTATAAAATCATTGAAAAAAAAACAGGTACTTTCCAGAGATGCGTAGAGTCGAAACTGAAGTATTTGGAGCAAAAGCAGAAGTACGAGTGAGTGAAAATCTAGCAACACTGCCTCTAAGGCCTAGAAAGCCAGCACCCTGTTTACAGTAAGTACTTAGTCAGGAGTTTCGTTTTCGCCGTTGGGAGTCGAACCCTGGTTAGTGGCACGACAGACGAATGCTTTATCTTACGCCACCCTAGGGCGATAGACCTACATTTTTCCGGGGAATCCAAACCTCTAAGGCCTAGAAAACCAACACCTTGGTTACAGTAAGCAAAGCAGTTAGTCCGATTTTTTTTTTTCGCCATCGAGAGTCAAACCCGGATCAACAGTACAATGGGTAAACGCGTTACTACTGTAGCATTATCTACCATGAGAAGGTCTGAGCTTGACTCCCAACAGAACGCAAAGCTGCTTTTTTTTTTTTTTACTAATTCATAGTCTGGGTTTAATCCCCAGGCGACAAAAATTCAGATTGCCGGGAAAACTAGGTGTCCTGATGCAACTTGACCGTAAATGGCAGTTCGCATTCTTTGTTTGAATGTAGAAATAGTATTATTGTACTTTAAATAGTATAACATGGTGATTGTTCAATTATAATGTGAATAATGTGTACATTGGATATATTTCGTAAATCGGAACGTGAGTTTCATTAATAAATCATGAGATCAATAATAAATTAATAACAAAACTTTTTTAAAGAATTTAAAATATTTTTTATAAATGTATACGATGAATCTATAACGATTTACTTTTTATGTGTAGAAAAACAAAGATTAATAAATATAATTTGCGTTTTTATTTCTTCCTTTTGGCCTTAAAAAATATCCCACTCTGTCCAGACCATTTATCAGTCCTTTTATCTCTCCCAATGTTTTGTCCTCTTCATTAATGTCGGCTCCTACAGCTCTATTTCATAACCAACCTCCGTTTTTCGATCCTTTAGGATTCCAGTCTGCAGCTTGGCTACAAACATTACTCGGTTTCTTACGTAGTGTATGGCACCTAGCCAGCTCTATTTGCTTTATATTATTATTTTTCGCACAGATTATTCTCCGAAGATGTTCCGAAATTCTGCACTTTTTTCCAGTAAATGTTCAATATTGTACGAAGGCAATTATTGCTGAAAACTTGAATTCGTTTTATTATTACCTTGGATATTATTTTAAGTTTAGCATGCATGAAGTAGCACGGATTTTATAGTACGTAATTTATATTAGTTTACTGTTAATAGACATAATCATTGGTGCAGGAACATAGATAAACAGATATTAGTTTAATATACAAACTGTAAAAACGTAATATTTGCTGCTTATTTTCAAAGATGGTATCAGTTTTTATAACAAAAAATAATTCTTGATCTAGTGTAATAATTGAAATTTAAAAAATATGCTTGGCGTTGAAACGAAGAAAATTGAAATATTGGAAATTAGAAGGAGAATATTGAGAGGAGATATGGGAGAAAGCAAATAATGGGATGAATATTAAAAGGTGAATCTTGGGAGGAAATAATTAAAAGATGAATTTTAGGAAGAAATAATTAAAAGGGGAATCTTGGGAGGAAATAATTAAGAGGTGAATCTTGGGAGGAAATAATTAAGAGGTGAATCTTGGGAGGAAGTATTTAAAAGGTGAACCTCGAGAAGAAATGTTAGATGAATATTAGGAAGAAAAAGCGTAGAAGGTAAATATTGAGAGCAAATTCTAGAAGGTAAATATTGATAGGATATACTAGAAGATAAATAATATTGAGAGGAAAGATTGAAAAGTCAATATTAAGATGAAATATTAGAAGGTAAGCATCGGGATAAAATATTAATATATGAATATTGTGTAGAAACAGAATAGAAAGTGGACTTTAAAATTAATATTGACGACAAATAATGGTAGAAAATACTGGAAGATAATAATAAGAGCTAAATCTATAATTAAAAGTTTTGTCGTTCACTATTCGTTTAGCTAAGTTTTTTTGTTTATTATAATATTATTTGTATATCATTATATTATATTAATTTAATTATTACAATTTAGTTTAACTATCTAGGTTACTAAAGCGCTTACCTTTCGAAATCGACGTGATATCAATATAATAGACAACGAGAAGGAGAACGGAAAACGATCTTCCGTCTGTTTTTCTTCGGTACTTTATTTCAAAAGCCACAGGAAGTATTCAACTGTTTATATAAGGACCTGTAATATCACTATTTGAATTCCATGTTCCAGAACTCAAAGAATGCTCCTGCGCGTATTGATAAAATATGGGACTTTTCTTCGTACCATTTACTCTCTCAAGTAGACTTCTTCGAAGCGATTGGTTGTTATCCAACACAGGTCACATTTGCGATAAAAACCAAAAAAAAGAGGGAGAGAGAGAGGGAAAATATAAGCATCTTAAGAGAAAGAAAATCAAAGAAATATGAATATATTTTTTCGGTTTTCATGCACGCAAACTTTCGAAATGGCAGGAAATCTGAACCTCCTACCGAATCTGTAAAACCTTATACTTATTAGGGCATTTAAATCAGTAACTTTACATGAGTCCATGGGCTCCAATATGAGGGCAGGGGAAGCTCGAGCCACCCTAGCCGTTTAAAAATTTTATTTGCCCGAACCTGCTATGCATTTACTTTCAAAAGTTTTACAGTCACATTTTAAAATAAGGTACTTTTTAGCTCATTACTAATTGTCAAGCAGTATCAATTATTTTTGTAGCGTTTTGGTATTTTGTAGATTTACAAAAATTCTCGACAGCTTTGATAAGAACTAAATGATTTTTCTTAGCCCCCCCCAGAAGTACTCGTTTATTTTTCTCAGCCCCGCCCCCTAAATGAACTCGTATGAGCGCCCATGCATGGGTCTGTCATATTGACAAAGGTTTGTAAGATTTCTTACTCTATACAAAGTAAATTGAACAAAACGATTTTTAATTATCTAATGAACAAAGCTAGACTATAAGTCTAAACACTTTTTTACAAACTTGATAATACTTAGAAACAGCCTCCTTAATATCTCACCAAATTTATACATCGAACGTTGCACGAAAATCCAGTGAATATTCCATAAGATTACTATTATTATTCATTGCACACTGTTAGTTCATTAAAAGCACGGCATCAGAGAAACCAGGACATATCGAAGTGCCATAGGTGTTTGATACCATACTTATGCTTATCTAGGGTGGAAAATTATATGTACAGCTCAGAGAAACCTATGGAATGCTAATTAATCGGAATGTTGTGTGGCCACCACGAGCGACAATGATCACTGCTACACGATCCAGAACTGAGAGGATAAGACATCGAATGTATTTAGTGTTCGTCTAAGAAGTTTCAATACAGTGCCAAAGTTCATCTGTTGTAACAACTGCTGGTGTCTGCAGTGCTAGTCATCCTCTGCTCATGGAGCAGATACATTCAAGAGAGGGCAAATCCAATTGAAGACTCAGCCAAGAATGAAGTCGAATGGTTATGTTATTTGATGTAGTTGTGCAATTACTTAGGGCCATGCTCTATAGTTATCCATTCACTCTTTCGTTGATGCCACAGGTTGGACATCACTCATGTCTGCGTATTTATTCTTCTTCTAACCACTGGTGCCATATTCGTAATATTGTGGCCGCATTATGTCCAATACGAGTACCGATGCCTAGAAATTAAAATTCGCCTTCTAAGCAGGTTCGTTCCTGAGTTGTTGACGACCCTTGTGCAAAAACAATATGGCCAACCTTAGTAATTTAACATCAATAAATTAAGATGTCTGCTTTCATATTTATATATATACAAGTCAAGGATTTAGCAAACCCCCACACCTCGGCATAAGCGGCGCAGACGCCATATTGCTGCCTTACAAAGCAAGAAAATTTCAAGAAAAGAAATTTTAAAAAAAGAAAAAATATGTATATCGTACATCTTTAACTTCCTATATGTGAAAGTGGTTTTACCTAATTATTCAAGCAAATACTTAAACTAATAATTTCTTATAATAACAAAAAATTTATTTCAGGATACTCAGCTGTCGCCTCTAACAAAGGCCGCACATATGCATCTGCCTTGTCTTCTCCACTTAACAATCCGCCACTAACATATACATAATTTAAAATTGTTACAATGCAAAAGAAATTATTTTTAATTTCTATTTTAATAAAATGGAACAAGGATCCTTTTTAGCGTATTTGATCCAAAGATTAAAAAAAAATCAATAATATAATACAGGATTTACGGCCGCCATTAGATTTGACCGCCCAGGTGCGAGGGCGCTTTTACGCACCCGCTAGATACGGCTAAGGATATGGGGGGAAAAACTCTAATTTGCAATAAGGAGGGGAAACGATGAATAAGAGTACTTAAAAATAAATTTTTGCAGAACTTGTAAAAATTGATTGAAAAATGATGTCCGTCTTGAAAGTGTGTAAAAATGTGCATTAGGTGCAGATAAATGTGTTCCATTTTATGCGATTACAGATTTTCAAGATTTTCAAACGGATGAAATTTGAAAAATGGTGAAAATGGCTTCTACGCGAAGGGAACTCGAACCCAGAACCTCTTGGCTGAGGGGCCAGTCATCTCATCGATATACTGCCCAGGGTCGCAAGTTCGATCCTCATCATGGGAATGCTTTTTGTTTTTTTGTTTTTTACACCTGAACATGAAGTTTCCTTCTATAAAATATGACACACAATGAAATGGAAAACGCGATAACAGCAAGCATAGAGTAAAAAAACTATCATTTGCATTAATATAATGAACGAAAAAATGTAAAAAGGGAAGATAGTGCTTAAAAATGCGATTTTGGATAACTTTTAAAAATTGATTGCAAGTAATATCTCCATCTTAAAAATATATAAAAAATATGCATTAAGTGCAGAAAAATGTGTTCTATATCAGCCGTTGCCAACCTTTCGGACCTCATGGACCACTAAATTCATAATTTTAAATCCCGCAGACCACATTTCGTGAATTTAGTGCAATATAAAGGTGGAAATTGCATTCAGAATATGAGAATTTCTTAGAATATTATTTTTGTTTTATTATTAATAAAACATTAAAAATGCAAATAATGTCCAGATTTTTCTGCGGACCACCAGTCGTCCGCAAACCACTGGTGGCGACCGCTGTTCTATATCATGCAATTTACAGCTTATCAAAGAGATGAAATTTGAAAAAATGGTGAAAAGGGCTACCACTTGGAAGGGACTTAAACTCGGAACCTCTTGACTGATATGCGAGTGACGTCACAGGGACTCAATACTGGGTCACATGTTCGATTTCCGGCATGAAAATGCCTTTTTTCTTAATCTTGGGGCTAAAACACGATGTTTCGTTGTATGAAATGCTGCGAAACACGGAAAGAAAGGGAAAACACGTTCAGCAGCAAGGATATAGAAAAAAAAAACTCTTATTTGCGTTAACATTAAGGACAAAAAAGGTTTGAGGGAAAACACTGTTTAAAAATCCGATTTCGCTGACATTCAAAAATTCATTGAGAAATGTAATGTCCGTCTTAAAAATCTGAAAAAGTATACAATAGATGCAGAAAATTATATTCTATTTCATGCAATTTACAGCTTCTCAAACAGAGGAAATTTGAAAAAAATGGTAACAATTTATTCTGCGTTAAGGAGACTCGAACTCGGGATTTCTTCCCTGGGAAGCGGGTGACGTCACTGGGCCCTACCTTTGGCCATATAGAGAATAGACACAGTATCCCCATGTTAACGGCTGCTCTTTAAGCGGCTCTGCATCACTTATGGTTAAGCACGTCATTTGTCACGTGAACAAAGGACTTCTTTCTCTTCCTTCCTAACAAGCTTCTCCCCATTTTTCTAGTATTTTAAAATGACCATGATTCAATATTGTGTTGCATATAATTCCAAGGAAAGTGAGAAAAATCGGAATCCTCTTATTTCACACAACAGCTTATTAATGTATTTAGTATGTGTTGGTTTTTTTCCTTCTGTTCGCATTGTAAATGATTGATTCTCGTTATCACAAACATTTCACACAAACGTTTCCACGGCAACTTTTCATGATTCATAGAGGCGTCTTTTAGAAGAATGTTTCTTTATTATATTTGAATTTTATTAAGAACATTAAGAGATTATTGAAAAAAAGTATTTATTTATTAATAACGTATTATTTATTAATAACGTATTATTTATCCATATTATATAATGTTTAAGGTACAATAGAATCTAATTACTCGACTTTGAATTTTTATAGCAACTCGACTTTGAATTTCCATAGCAATTAATTTGTTATGTAAGATAAAAAAAATGTATGAAGTGAAATATAAAACAGTAAACTTATTTTCTTTCATAAAAGCAAGCGTACCCAACTATCAAAGTTTTGTTTTACATTAGATTGAATTCATTGGTTTAATTAATAAGTTTTCATTTTGAAATTGCACAGTATGAGTATAAAATATTACTGCCAAGAAGAAATATGAAAAATCCGGGAAGGGGGTGCGTAAGGACATATCACCCTATAGGCGAACAGTGCGTTTGGCCAGAGCTCCCTTAGATTTCAGACCCCCCCCCCCCCAAAAAAAGAATACTTAAAAAATTAAATTTAAAAACCCAAAAACGACAGAAAATCAACGAACACATCTAAGAAATAATATTCCATGAAGCCCAAAATCTGTTTTTGCTTATTTTAGAATATCAATCAACCATTATGTTTTACTGCTAGTCAATTAATATATATACACATTGCCATGCTCTTTATTACATACACTTTATTATCATTTCATTCCAATGTGAGAGATACATGTTTTGTTGTTCAACTAAATTCTCAATGTGCTTCAGTTATGTAAAATCTTTTTCTAAGAAATTAAAAAGCTCAAAACATATAACATACTTATAACATATTCAAAAATTTCAGAGATTTCATGAAGGAAGAATTCAAAATCACACATTTTCTAAAAAATTAAGGGTTAAACGCTAAGATTCCTAGAAAACGGGTTTAGAATAATAAATTTGCTCACATAAATGTCTATAACCATTTTTTAATAATCACTCATGTTTAAATGAGAAAATTTGATATTTTGAAGAGAATTAAAGTATTTTAGTTAGAAATAACGAGTTATGTTTAATTGTTTTGTTATTTTTGCCTTTTAGTTATGGAAGATTTTAACACTATCAACTGTAAAATTTAAAATTGATTGGTGGATTGATTTGATTATGGCGCAAGGGCATGTACGCCATACTCTGTCATTTCAAAATTAAAGAATAAAAAAAATCCATGTTTATAATAATAATGGTATTGGTGGAGGGCGTGGCATTCTGATTTATCATGATTTGGGGCCGTTCAAGTATTACGTAAGAAAACATTTCTGACTATTTTATACTCTCCCCCTTCTCCCGTATAAGAAAAAATAAGCAAATGTCTGACCCCCACTCCCCATCCTCATGCTTACGTAAGATTTGGCTCACTAATTGTTTGGTTACTGTGATTTTAAAATACTATATGTACTGTATTTTGCCGCATTTTTATTACATATATTAATATTTCATATATTGTAAGCAAATAGTGGATAAATAAGAAGCGGGATTGATAAGATGCATTTATTAAAAATAATATATTCATTATAATTTAAAAATGTCAGAGGAACTTCGGTGAGTCTAGAGGGTGGCCCCCGAGCGAAAAAAGGTTGACAGCCAGCCACTGGTTTAAATAATTAAATATTATCTGTGCTTACGTGTATTTTGTATCTTTTACTCGTAGCGTCATCCCAGTATTGCAGTTCTGTCAGGGTGGTTATCATTTCCTGAATATGCACTAGCTTCATCGTTTTCTTTGTTTTACGTAAGCATGATTTAGATCTCTCCCACCTTTGTCAGCAAAAATAAGCAAATCTCTCCCCCTCCCCCAAAGATGCTTACGTAATTTTTGAGAGGCCCTTTTTTGCCAGTGTTATATTCGTATTAATGAATGTGATTTTTTAAAATATTAAAATTCAAAAAAGATTCTAAGTTCTGATAAAAAAAAAATCCTAATGGTATTTTTGACAGAAATCGCTGTCTGTTTATTTGCTTTATATAAACAGTTCTTGCAGACGATTCTCCAGTTGTCCTTTGTTCACGTGACTAGGGCGGGGCTTAGTTTGAAAATCCAGAAGACAGCGACACGCCTACTCACTTGGTCTATTATTTATATGGTCTAAAGTCCCTACACAGGGTCACAGGTACGATCTCCGGTATGAGATTTTTTTTTTTTTGCGCCGAAAAACAATTTGTTCTATGGAAATGAAGCGACACTCTGATTCAAAGGAAAATTTTTTTGAGATCAAGCATGAGCAAGATTGTTTCCACGTAACCGGGGTTTTACTGTACCGGTGATATTACTATTCTATGAATTCATACCACACACGTACCATACCCTGAATATTCACGACTGGTACGTAGTATAAATATATTTTTATAAAGAACAAATGGAAAGCCTTTGTTAGACGTTAACTCTACTGATTATTTCCAATTACATTTGCTTGTTTTAAATTCTATTCCGACACAACAAATTAATGTTAGTGCAAAGAATATCTTGCTTTTAATTAACGGTAGTTGAAGAACTAACAGTATAAATGCATATATTTAGGCACAACCCATTTTGACAGTGGAACAAAAAAATGTCGTTTTCGGCAAGACGCCAGTGCAGATTAAACAAAAGGGAGTCCACATATTTTATTTATTTCTTACTCTAAAGAAGCTAATGAAATCAGATAAAGGAAATAATAGAAAACATACTCCAACTTCAAGAATAACTATGTAATTCAAACAACAATAATCAAATTACTCAAAATAGATTAACGAAAACAATGGTGACTCAATTAATCAAAACATAACCGAAATGATCAAGGTGCGACTCTGAATTGATCAAAGTGTAACGGAGTTAATCAAAACTTTTTTTTAAATCGAAGGAAATTGGTATTGGTTGCAAATACACCTTGTTTCTCCAAAAAGTCAAAATTGTAAAATAAATGATACATTACTGACACAGGGAAGGGTGATTTTGCCAAAGACTGGTGGAAACAGAACACCAAGCCCCTTGATAACCGATCAAGTGCTCTTGGCCACTGAGCGTTGTCAATCAAACTCCCCTCTGCGAGCAAATATAAGGCTTCACTATGAACAAATTCACAATTAATGGGGAAATACTTGGACTGCTTTTTAAACCAAAGCGATAAATTAAGGAAGCAAACGTATAATACTACTATTTAATATAATAGATACGTATTTTATTTTTTTATTTTTAATTGAAAACATCATAGAACATTATAAGACATTGAGGGCATAAGCCGTTACTCTTAGCTAACATTGACACAAATTGTGGGGACAATTTCCCATAACACAATTAACTTGGCACCAATAATCTAATCCTGGAACCGCCCTCAACATGTTTTGTATGCCCTTGCAATTTTGCTTGAATATCCCATTGTCAGCAGTTGGCAAGACGAGGGAAACCGAATCATCTCTTGGGGTTTGTATGGCCCTTGTAGAGTGCATTTCATTGGAAGATGGTGTTGGCGTACTCGTCTCAGTTGGTGCAGGAGGATTGGGAGCTATTTCCGTTTGCTTCGATATTTTCATATCTGTATATGTAGATGGAGATGAGGTTTCTGTGGATACATCGATACTTCCATCTGTGATTGCAACATCCGCGCAAGCTCTGAAATTTTCTTGAGGGCCGCAGCCAAGACCTTCTCCCCCGTCTTTGCATTTACCCCAATTGTTTTCTGCAAGAGAACGTCAAAAATAATAATGGCTTTATATGATTGTAATCATAAAATTTGTTTTAGTATCCACTCATACACTGGCCCGGCTTTAGTTATTTGGCGGCTTTTAGAGAAAATTGAAATTATATTGATATACAAAGACAGAGACAACAAGTTATAATCCTTCCCTCTCCCATTGTCGAAAAAATTGCCCAAGTTCTCCATAGCTTCCATGCTATAAAACTAAATCCGGCACTGCGTATCCCCCATTTGACCGTAACCCCCCTTCCAAAATCCTGATTACACCCTTTTTTGAAGACAATGAACAAGAAAAGCGTTTGTTGAGAATTGAAAATCGAAAAAAAATCTGTAAATGATTTTGCAATACATAAAATACAATATAAATTTATTCAACCTATACATTGTTATTAGTGATACATCGATGTGGTTATAAAGTTTTGATTGATAATTTTAAAATTTTGAGAATATTGTCGTGATTCCATCAGAAACAAAGAAGAGAAGAAAGTACACTCTATAACAAAAAAATCGATGCACCAAGAAAGAGTTGTCCGATTGTAATGAAATTTCGTTTAGAACGACTTTTTGACCGAACATGCAAATGATTAAAATTTGGTGTCCAATGAATGAATAGCGGGAACTCCAGCGCATCGGAACTGCGCATTCAGCAGGTGTATATAAGGAGCGATTCTCAATATGTGGTCAAAATTTCTGTTGCATTTTGACTGCGGATATCTTACGTCGACTGTAACAATGCCTCGCCGAAAGATTCGTGCTCATTACGAGCATATGTCAGAGTTTGAAAGAGGTCGTGCTATCGGATTGAAAGAGGCTGGTTGGACGAATCGAAGAATCGCTGGACATGTGGGTCGAAGCGATGCGGCGATTGGACGGTGCTGGCAAGAGTGGGTCAACAACGGCAGATGTCAGCGTCGGGACGGCAGCGGTCGACCTAGGGCCACAACAGAACGGGAAGACAGAGCGATTGTCAGAGCAGCTGTCACAGCACCGGATTCGTCGTTATCAACTATCCAACGTGTGGCCCGCACACATGTGTCCAACATGACCCTCTGCAGACGACTGAGAGAGCGGAATTTACGCTCGCGCCGACCGTTACGCCGCTTACCTCTCACGCCTTTACACCGTCAAGTCCGATTACAGTGGTGCCGGGCTCGATCAACTTGGAACTGCGCTGACTGGGGACGTATAGTCTTTAGTGACGAGTCCCGTTTCCAACTGTGTCCTGACGACAACCGCAGACGTGTCTGGAGACGTCCAGGGCAGCGTGGGGATCCTGCCCTTACTATCGCACGCCACACATGCCCACAACAGGGCGTTATGGTCTGGGGTGCCATCTCCTTTGATAGCCGGACCCCTTTGGTGGTCATTTCTGGCACACTTACAGCACAGCGGTACGTAGACGACATTCTACGACCGGTTGTGTTACCGTTCCTTTTGCGACACCCTGGACTTACGTTTCAACAAGACAATGCCCGGCCGCACACGGCACGTGTTGCTATGAATTGTCTTCAAGCTTGCCCAACACTTCCTTGGCAAGCTAGATCTCCTGATCTCTCTCCCATAGAGCACATTTGGGACGCTATGGGAAGGCGATTGCAACCATCCCGGAATGTTGACGATTTAGCCCGACAGTTGGAGACAATTTGGCAAGAAATTCCGCAGGACACCATCCGGGATCTTTATCAGTCTATGCCACGCCGGGTGACAGCTTGCATCCAGGCCAGAGGTGGACCAACGCCTTATTGACTTCCTCCCTTTGTAACGGTCAAACTCTGCAATAAATCATTCAATTGTTCTGAAATTTTAATCGTTTCTTTTTCTATGTATGTTCTTCACATCCACCAATTTTTATCGCAATCGGACAACTCCTTCTTGGTGCGTCGATTTTTTTTTGTTATAGGGTGTAATAGCTTTTACGTGGCTCTCCCCCAGTTAGGTAAAATATTTCCTAGATCATAGTTTCCCGTTCAGTTGCCTCTACTTAACATTGTTTTATAAATTTAATGAGCAGAAGAATAGTGATTTTGCTTTCATTTGCACTATAAAACAAAGAATTGTTTTATGTAAATTGATGACCTCATTTGAGAAATTATGTCATGTAAAACGTGAGTAGATACAGCGAATTATTCGAAAACTATGGACGCAATGGCTGCTTTTGGAGACTGAAATTCAGGCGCGTGCAAAACCAAAGAAGCCAATAAATAAGAATCTAAGCGCGGCCTTCTTTAAACCTTAGGCGTCCATTTAGGTGTTTCAAAGTTTCATCTAAATTCATCTATTGCTGAAGCTGACCTTAGCCATGCTTGCAAATAGGCTCCAATCAATTCAGTACAAATTTTCAAAGAAAGAACCCATCTTACCTCCTCTGTATTGCCACTGTATAACGCATTGAGTGCAAATTATATCTTTTGGGAGAATCACTGGAACAGTAACAGGGCCTAAATATGCTGGCTTGACATAGTATCTGTAGGTCCTGCTATTGGACATAAGTAGAGGATATTTGTCGAGACAGTCCTGCGATACAATTTTCTTGGGGTTATTGTGAGGACAGATATGGAAGACAAAGTATCCTAAGTGGTTAGCTGTCACGTCAATCGTTATGTTGATTATCTGGAAGAAAAAACATTAACAAAAAAAATACATAAACATTCACCAAACAATAATTTTAAGATCGACAATGAAACTTTTAAAAAAAAATATGAATGCGTAACTTAGAAAACTTTTATACATACGTTTTTAACATTAGAAATGTATTTGAAATTTTAAAGCATAATTGAAAAGTCAGAGCGTAAAAATTAATAGCGTATAATTTGTCGATGACTACACATAGACTCCCAACTTCAGCAACGCGTGGAGGACTTTGTCAAACCATTTACATTCATACCCCCATCCCACCTTTTTAATTTGTCCTGCAATTAACACATCCAAGCTATTTTCTGCCGTTTGAAAGCGCTTCAATTGATAACCAATAGTAGCTTGAAATGGCAACACTCCGTATTAACGAAAAGTTCGTTTCAGTCGATTCCAGATAAAACATAGCGACGTCTGTCTTAAGTACGTCGAAAAGCTCGACCAAGGGTTACATTTAATAATTGCTATTAATATTTAATGAACATAATAATATTAAAACAAAACACGTAATAATTTATTAGTAAGAAAAACGCAATCAGTCACAGTTATGTATTCGAAAAAAAAAAATGCTTGTCACAATTGCTTCGAAGGGTATATCCTTCTTCTTTAGAACGAATACGTGCTTACATTCTGAGCTGAAAGCAAGAACCGAAAAAATAATTATGAAAAATAAATATATTACTGGACAAGTGTTGCCCTCTATTGGTAAAGAAAGAAAGAGAAAAGTAATTTAAAATAAAATAAACGTTAAAATTGAAGGAAAAAAGATGAAAAAGATTATAGAAGTGGAAATAATATAGGAGGAATAAAATATAATAAGTAGAATAAGGAATTAAAAAGAAAAAAATCATAATTTGACAAAAAAAATGCTAAATGCACACACACACCACGTTTTATAACAATGCTAACTACTGAAATTCTCAGGAAGCGATTTGTAAATCAATTTACTGAAAATTCTGTTGCGCACAATGCTTTTTAAAAAGGCTAAATTTTTCAAACCACATTTTCATATTTTTTCTAGTCTCACCAGTGGCTTAGGAAGAAGGGGGGTCTCAGGAATCTAAAACTCCCCAATGGATATTAAAACACATTATTTTTTCTAAGGTCGCATCATATATTCTCTGAAGTCATCCCCACCATAGCTACTTGAATCCCCCATGAGTTTTAAATTGCTACGGTGCTGGGTCTCATTCATTCATTTTAATCCCTCATAGCCCCTCCTCCTTAAAATATCCAAATATATGTCGTCCAGGGCCGACACTATATGAAACACAGTGTTACCTGTTAATAAGGGACACCCACAGGACCGGACATTCTGTTCCTTAAATAGAGGTGGTCTTTATTTGGATATAAACACATTAAGGTCCCCATCGAAGGGGACTGGGAACCAGAGGATTCAATGGTTCTTTAAATAGAAGTGTGCTTTACGGGAAGTGATATTGTATTTATGTACAAATTGCAACACTTTTTTCAAAAGTGTTATAATTATTATAGCTCAGAATATGTCTTATCTGGGGCGCCACTGCTCATGTAAATCTACGATTATTATTAAGAAATTAGTATAGCATAAAACAAAAACTCTAGAAAAAAATCTTCACAAAAAATACAGAATATGGTACCTCCATCTGTCGGCGAAATTTTTCTTTAAACGGGTGAATAAAATCTCTAAAGCAATTGAAAAAATTGGAACCATTTAAAACTAATTTTCAATAATGTTATAGAAGTAAAATTTGGAAAAGAATCGGCTGATCTTGTTTTAGATTCAACTTTAAAATATGGGCCGCACATGCTACTACATTTTTAATGTAGCAAGACAATCATAAAATGTTAAATTCAGGGAAAACTAAAAATTATGAAGTCCTAATTCTCAATTTTGTCATTCCTGTTCTTTTAGGATATAGAAACATTTATTGCTAGTTAATGATATTAAAAACATTTATTGTTCTTTTGTAATACTATATACATTTATTGCTCTTTTATGATATTAGAGACATTTATTGCTCTTTCATGATATTAGAAACGTTTGTTGCTCTTTCATGATATTAGAAACGTTTGTTGCTCTTTTGCGATATAAGAGACATTTGTTGCTTTTTTTATGATATTAGAAACATTTGTTACTCTTTTGTGATATTAAAATCATTTTATCACTGTCATACGATGTTTTTATATTATGTAATATATATACCTTGCACTTTTACGATATTGGAGACTATCGCATAAAGCACGATATTGAGAAATCCGTGTGTATTTTATAGTACAAAGACTGTTGAGATAATGTTGCGCCGGGACCTACACGTTTACGGAATATCCAGACCTCTATCTTTTAAAGAATCAAACTCCGCGATAGGGATAGGTAGAAGTATAACAAACAGTCTGTGCCAACGAGGTCCAAACCCAAGTTTTTTGTACGATAGACAAATGCATTACCTCTACGCTAGTGACGTAAGGTGGAGGGTTCTTAAGTTGTTCAGGCTTCCCCCTTTAGATGTCAACGGGCATTTTTCTCTTTGAATCTGAATTGCATGGTTTTTCTTGAAACTACTTGAATCCCCAGAATTTTTCAATTGCTGCGCCTTTACTCTATACCAGACTCCGATTAATTTTAATCGAGTGATTATAATAGATTACATTTTCGCGTACTCACATCTGTAATTGTAATTGAATGTTTTGAAGTAGCTGTAATCTGCAATATAATCATAATCACACTTTTAAATTTCATTTAATCATAATCGTTTTTTGAAATTCTTTGATGATAGTAATCGAACTGATTATTTATGCCTGCAAGCAATCCTGATTACAATGTATAATCGTAATCGTGATCACGTTTTCTATGTGTATTCATAATCGTAGTCAGAATCGAAAAATGAAAATTGACTGCAATCGTAATCAAAATCGTAATCTAAATTTTGATACTTAGGTAATTGTAATCGTAATCATAATTCTACTATGGTAATCGTAATCATAATCCTACTATGGTAATCTCGCGCGCGTAATCGTAATCATAATCCTACTATAGTAATCGTAATCATATAAACTGATTATAATCGTTCCCAAGTCTGCTCTACACCATCGGACGGCTAAGTTTATAAAACAAGGTCTGTTTGTATTTCTTATATGACTCTGGAATAAAAGTTGTTATTACTTTTATGTTATTGCCTGCCTTATCTTTTATCTTAACCTTCTGAAATTTGGAATTAGATCTACTGAAATTCTATCTTGAACATCTGGTAACATTTTTTTTTCAATTTATTGATTTGTTTTCATAATTTTCTCCGTTAATTGAGTAATTAATATTAATTTTCTGATAGTACTTACTTGTCCCTTTGAGTACGTTCTCACAATTATTCCTTTGGCATATTTTCCTCCGGCTTCATTGGGTCTGGGCTGTGGAAGATTAAAATCATCTCCACACACCCCGCAACGTCCGTGATTTGTATAATACTGGACCTAATAATACAAGTATTCAAATGAATAACTCTCCCATTGGAATTATATAAGATGCATACAACATGTCTATATCGTACAGTTTCACGTACGTTTCTGTAAGTACAATTTTTATGATACCGAAAACGTGAGTCGCATGACAGAACATCAACAGCACGTGATTATTAGCACAGATACTCCCTATACTAGCCCATTATTAGCACATATTTAGTACACATCCCCGTACTATCGCATTATTAGCACTGCTACCCCCTATACTATTTCATTATGAGCACAGCTAGCAGAGGAAATATACGTAAAGGATCGAACATACTGACTTTACTCTGAATGGTGGCGTATTGCCATTATCTTTGCTCACTCTTTCGGAATTTCTGTATCCGAGAAGATACAACAATAATGATATTTTACAGATGTTAAGAACTAGGAAGTCTAAGCATTAACAAACAGGGGTGAAAATTCTCAATATTTACGAAAATTTAGAATATCTTCATAAGTAAGAACTACAAACCAGTTTCCCCCTTTGTTTCGAAGAAGAATTCTTTGATCGTTTAGCTAAGAGGCCTTGTTCCTGTAGCTGAGCAAGGAAATTAAAAGTATGCAAATCGATAGACATAGGTGCATGAAGGAGAGTAATTGCCGTATACTAAATATAGGCAAGATCTAAGGGTTCCAGTGAATTGCATCACCTCACTTCATCTTTGAGCTCCTTATTGCAATAAAAACAGGGAAGCTAGGATAATTTCTTGCCTAAAGGCCCGATTATAACTACGGAACTTGTATGCACATACACGGACAAATGAAGATATTTTTTGTAGTACCCATAAGCCCTTGGACAGAAAACAATTTTATAGTGCTACACAGGAAAAAATTGCTTAACAACGGGCCTAATTTTCCACTACCATTTCTTTTACAAACAACCAAAACATACACAAACAGGTTCCGGTTGTTTTTGTAGGATATACACAGGGAATTTTAGCCGATGCCTGAATAAGATTTCCTCTGCAACTTGACAAAGTCCCTCATCTGTTCGTGTCTAAATGTGTTGATACATTTAAAAATTATTCAGCCTTCTTACACGTCAATAAGCAATACTCACATTCAAGCCTCCGCAAAATAACTCATTATCGTTGTAATTTACTGACGTATTAAAACCAAATCGCCACATGCTCGACCTGGATGGGGGATCAATCAGCCTGGCGTGAGCCGCCACTAACGCAATACTTGCTAGGGCGTTTAAAATTCGAAGTTGTTCCCTCATCTTTCAAACCGTTTATTGGTTTATGCTCCAGCGAACGTCCAAAAATTTCGAGTTGCTACTTCAGAAGAATTTTGTGATCAAAGTGAAATATATCAAACATTTCATCTCACCTGTTGAGTGTGTATTGTCATTCTTGTTCATGAAATTCATTATCAAGCTGATAACGTTTACTACAAATTTGACAGTCAGAGATATCTTTGCTTAAACATTGTATCTCATTTTTGAAACCACAAATATCCGGTTGTCAAGCGGCTAAAAGTACGAGTAAACTATGTCATGAAAACAAGCAAAGTTTTTAAATCCTATTGATTTTAGATACGGTTGTCAGGTGGTCAAATTTTATAAAGTAATTTTCCCGCATCATATTTCGATATTTCATATATACATTCACTCTACGATTTTGTGAAACAATATAGTCAAAATAATAACCCAATATAAGTATCATGAAAATGGCTTTATAATTTTAATTATCAGAAATAAATCATGGACTGATTTACATACAAATAAAAGAGCATGCACTAGTTTAGCTGATGATTATGAGAATGTAATCCTAAAACTTTTTATACACGGATCCTTTTTCTTGTCACATGCTTAGCCACAGAACCCTTTTCTTGTCGCATGCCTAAATACGGATCCCTTTTCTTGTCACGTGCTCAGCCACGGAACTCTTTTCTTCTCACATGCCTAGATACGGAACTCTTTTCTTGTCACGTTCCCAGCCACAGAACTCTGTTCTTGTCCGATGCCTAGCCACGGAACGAGAGATTTTTCGAGGGATATCACATTTTCAGCGATGCTAATGGAACTGGTAATGACCATAATAATATATACTTTCCTAAAAGCTGCAAACATCTCCTCTCCAATCCTACGTAAACGCGTTTCGCTTCGATTTCTTTACAACAGATGGCGACACATGGTACAACGTAAGTGGCTCTTTTACGACTATAGTAAAAGAATACGCCGCAAAACTAAGCTTGTTTCTAATGTTGTAATTCCTAGTCAGGTTCTTGGACATGTTTTTACATTATAAGCAGGGGCATGGCAATTTGAAATTTATAAGGGAGATTTTAGTAGCTTTAAAGACGATCATGTCGTCTAAAATGGACGCCACTTATCAAAAGCCCTTTATGTAATCATGTTTTGCTTCATTTCAGGCTTTCGTTCACATCACGTTTCATGCCAACTCACTTTATAAACCAAGCCTAGCTTAATAAACACGTTTGGGGAAATATCCAGTGCGTAAAATTTTAGAAGGCGAAAAACTTTTCAAAAAAATAAATAAATAAATGAGCTTGCAATCTACCAATCACAGAATTCCATCGAATCGTTCTTCCCGAAAAAGCTCCTCACCTCCCCCTAAACATATAAAGATGTGAAAACTTTCATAGTCAAATAAAATAAATGTACTTATAAATATATCGTTAATTTATCTCATAATAATGCACATTACATGATCTCAACTCTCGCTCGCACTTACTCCAAGATTTTCCGTCGTATTTTGGGGGTGGGGGGTGTCGCCGGAAATCGGATTGCTGAGGCGCAAAAAGAAATCGCTGTGCCAAGGGCTCCTATCACCCTAAATCCGGGATAGCTGTAAGCGGGAGAAATGAAGTAGTGTGTGTGGTGGTTTTAGGCGCGATATAAAAACCAGCCCATGTGCATCCATTCATTTGTCGGGCCATAAAGAGAAAGTACTGTAGAAGAGAGGAAAATTCTCTGATATGAGGCTTCATTGTCTAAATACCAAACAATAATTCAGTGCTGATATCAAAATGGAATAAAAAATCTCCGTCTAGGGCGACCTTTATATAAATAAGGTCGGGAGACCGAGCTATGAAGCATCCCAAGACATATCGACGCTTCTTATTAAAAATACACATATTATACTAAATACGCTTATTAAAATTAAATTTCTAACAGTTTCCAGATTGGCTGAGGTGTCTTGAAATAAAAGGGGAATTGAACTATAAGCGGTAGATCCGTACCAATCCGAAAACTGTTGTGAAAAATCGATATTTGGTTCTCCAAAACCTACCCGTGCCCTGAATATCTCAGGGCCCTGGGTGATTTCAGGATTTAACTCCCAACATGCAATAAAAAAAATTTTACTGATTAACTGCTCGCTGTAATCCGGGATTGGTTTCCTAGGCCTTGGAAAGTTCGGGTTCCTCGGAAAAATGTAGTTCCTTTGCCTGAAGGAAGCGTAGCGATGACGCATTCGTTTATCGAGCCACTAATCCCCAATGGTTTCGTAAAACGCGTGCCTTTTATTGTCCATCATAGTCCGGAATTGAGTTCCCTTGGCAACCAGTTTGGGTTCCTCGGAAGGCTGTAGGTCCTGGCCCGGCACGACATTCATTCTTTCTTGCGCCGTAAAACGCGAATGAACTTTGAAACGATTAACTGCTCACTGAAAGCTGAAGTTGGTTTCCTAGGCTTTAAAAAGTTTGGGTTCCTTAAAAATATACAGCTCCTCTGCCCTATAGAAGCGTAGTGATGACTCATTCGTTTGTCGTGCCATTATCTCTCAGTCGTATCGTAGAAGGTGAGCCCTTTTTTCCCGCCATAGTCCGGAGTTTTATTTCCTTGACAACTATGTCGGGTTCCTCGGAAAGCTGTAGGTCCCGGCCCGGCCCGAACTTTACTGTCCTTGGACCGTAAAACGCAAATAAACCTTGGAAACTGCATGAAACTGATTAACTGCTCACTGCAATCTGGGGTTGGTTTCCTAGGCCTTAAAAAGTTTGGGATCCTTGGAAAAATACAGTTAATTTGCCTTACGGAAAAGCAGTGATGACGCATTTGTCCATCGTGTCATCATCTCTCGATCTTATCGTAGAACGTGAGCCCTCTTTTGCCCGCCATAGTCTGGAGTTTGATTTCCTTGACAACTATATCGGGTTCCTCGGAAAGCTGTAGGTCTCGGCCTGGCACGCCCTTTACTGTCCTTGCGCCGTAAAACACAAATGAACCTTTGAAACCACGTGAGAGAGAGAGAGAGAGTAGGGGGGGGGGAGATGTGGTTAAAATCAACCAGATTCTATTCACAAGCAACAGACCAGGCTTCTGCAAACAGTAATGCAGTATTTTGTTGACAAAAGTCACACGTTGTTAATGCAAATTAAAGCCATCTGCTTATGGCAATGGGATGCGTCATCTACAGAACGTAGGACCACGTACGCAGTTTCGAAACGGTTGTATCGGATCACAGGAAACTAATATATTATTAAAAATCGTAATATGACGTTCGTGGAAAAGTTTAGTATTTCTCTCATTGTTATTCTTTGCAATTTAAAACAAAATGGATGGGGTGAGTGTACTTTATTTTACTTTTATTTGATTAGAATTAAATGAAAGAAAATTAACCAGAAATAAGAATTGAGGAAAGGAAAATTAACCAGAAATAAGAATTGAGGAAAGGAAAATTAACCAAAATATAGGAACTAAAAGAAGAAGAAAAAGAAATTAACGAAAAATAAGGATTAAAAGAAAGAATTAGCCAAAAATAGGAATTAAAGGAAAGAAAATTAGCCAAAATTAGGAATTAAATGAAAAAATAATTAACCAAAAACAAAAATTAGAGAAAGGAAAATTAACCAAAAAATAGGAACTAAAAAAAATATTTTATTTCAAATGCCAGCCGTTTGACTATTTAGTCATTCAACTTCGAGCTTTCCAATATTTGCTAACAATACCTTGAGAAGTTTTTAATGAGCTGCACACTTTAAGATGATACGATGTCATTGGATGGCTGCTGTTGCACAGCTTGCAATCAGTGTTTTTAGCCAGACCAAAGCTGTACAAACATGTTAACGCGCGAAATTTTGCAACGGCGGCAGTTCTGGGAGTATCCGGAATAAGTGATTTAGAATTTATTAGAACGTCCCAGAGTTTATTAAAATATTTTTGTTTGAAATCTCCAGATCGTTGCTTTTATTAAAATAGTGACATATAAATAGTTTCAATGAGTATGTTATGGTCCCTTGTGGTCTCTGCAAGATAGATGTGCCTTTCTTGGCCAGCTAATCAGCAATTTCGTTTCCTTCCAATCCAATATATGCAGGGACCCATTGTAGGCTGATCTTATCCGTCAAATCTTTTAATATAAACCTACAGCCATAAATGCGGTTGCAAAAGTGTTTTTTATTGTTGGAAATGGCTTCAAGTGCTGCTTTAGGATCGGAGAGAATGACAGCATTATTGAAGGCGTTCTTACGGAAAAGAATTTGATTAAGTGCAACATATAGCTTCAACTTCACCATCAAAATGAGAAGTAAAAGATCCTACAGGATTATAAAATGAGAAAAGGTTACAGAAAACTCCAGCACCAGCACCACAAGCTCTATCAGAGACCCGTCTGTATAAACGTGGAGCCAATTTTCCTTAGGGTATCTGCTGTGGATAGTTTTCAGAGCAATAGCATGGATCTGTGAGCAGGGCATCCGCTTTTTATCGATTTCTGTGACTAAGTCCAAATTGATATCAGATAATATAGTCAAGAGGGCAAACAGGGCCTTCGATAACCGCAAAATTGTGATTTAGATTTAGCTCACCTGCAATTCTGGGCCCCATACTGTATAAAACCGGACTGTGTTTTTAAATTTCTAATGCGATTAACGTCGTAGTCCCTCCAGTAGTTGTTATTATTAGGAAGTCTTCTCAATTTGTCAAACAATGTAACTGCATTTATCTTCCTTTGATTTTCGATGGGAACAATGCCCACAAGAAGTTGCATTGCAGCAATAGGGGTGGTTCTAACTGCTCCAGTGATGAGCCGCAGTGCCTGATTCTCTTAAAGCTGAAGTTCTTGTGTTATGTCATGGGCGGCCGAAACCAGGATTTCATTACAATAGCTAAAAACTGGTTTTTTAAATATCTTATAAGTTGTATTCAGGGTACTCTGAGCGCATCCCCAAGTCGCACCAGCCAGCCTTTTTAATATGGTCATTCTTTTTTTCTGCTCTGTTCTTTATTTTTTTTTTTTTACATGATCCTTTCAGGGCAGATGGGAGTCCAATACACATCCCAGGTAGCTTGTGCAGTCTATGCATCGAATATTAAAGCCTTCGTATTCTAACTTAGGACAGAAGTTTTGTCTGTTAAGCGTGAATAATTGGCAAGTCGTTTTATTTTGGTTTATTGTCATGCCATTCTCTTGGTATCAAGTTTTAAGGACCAGCAGGGCTTTATTTAAGTCGGTGTTGAGGTTATTATGGTGCTTTTTGGGAGCATCTGTCCACATTGCAAAATCAACTGCAAACAATGCGGTTTTTACTTGACCATCATGAGATAAAATCTTAGGGAAATCGTTAATGAATATATTAAAGAGTAAAAGACTGACGACAGATCCCTGGGGTAAACCAGTTTCAGTTTGTTTGAATATTGAAGACGTTTTACCATACCTCACCGAACAAAACCTTTGAGTAATAAGGTTCATAATCCAAGAAAGCATTTTACCAGCAACTCCGATGTTTTTTAACTTTTAACATTTAGATAAGCCTCATGCGCCATACCTTGTCATAAGCTGATTTAAAGTCAACAAAAACAGACGAGACGGATCTTCACATATGCAAAACGTCTTAAATTTCTTGGCTTATGAGCCACTTGCTGGACGTTGAACTGATGCTGTCTAAAACCAGCTTGTGCCGGTACTATCAACTTCTCATTTTCTAAAAACCATTCAAACCTTGAGGCAATCATTCGCTCTATAGTCTTGGCCAGAACTCTTATCAACGAAATTGGTCTATAGTTATTAGGTTTCTAAGTTATTAGGAGGCTTTATTTTTTCTTAAATTGGAATAATAGTAACTTTTTTCCACATGGCTGGGACAGTTGTATTCCAACTTCTGTTAAACAAATCAAGGAGAATATGAGTACATTTTGAACCCAAATTCATTAAGAATTCTCCGTGAATAAAATCTGGGCCCGGACTTTTGCCTTTATCAAGACGGTGAATTTCCACTTTTAGTTCCTGCATACTAAAGTCTGAATTAAAAATCATGTGGTCCAGTTGCGGCACCTTGGGCAAATCACTCAAAACCCTTTTAATTTGTTTTTGTAAACGTTTTTGCTTTATGCTAAGGTGCTGTGATCTTGGGTAAAAGGATACAAAAACATCAGCTATATCTCTATCATCCAAAATCTCTTTCCATTGATAACAAAGGGATGTATAGCTTTATTAAATCCTCCGTTATGAAGTTTTTCAACAAATTTAAAAACTTTTTTGCTGTCTATACGATAGTCAATATTTCTAACGAAATTATCAAAACAGTCCCTCTTTGCCTTACAGATGGCTTTTCTCAGCTTGCCTACTGATTCTTTCTACTCCTGAACAACCCGTACTCTCTTCGTGTATTCAGCTAAATTGAGAGTTGAAATACTTTGCCATTTCAAAAGTTCAAGAGAGATGAAGACCAAAAAAGGCTTGTATTTGAATTGTTTACCTCTATGAATCCATTTCTTAGCAGCTTTTAATATTGCTTGGCAAAAAAAAAAAAAGAGAAAAAGCAGCATCAGTGCTGATCAATTTAGGAAAATCAATATAATTCAAATTATTTTCTAGTTCAGCACTGAAGTTCTTCCAATCAGCCTTTTTAAAATTCCACCTACTTTTAATATCAGCATAGCCCTTGCCTGGGCTTGAGTTAATGGCAAAAGAAGATATCACGGCTTGATGACCCGCACCCGAGTCGTAAGGGATTTCCCTGCTAGAATCCCGCGCAATGTCCTCAGAAGTAAAAGTTATATCAGGCGTGGTACTTGTTCCATTATAATGAAGATAAGTTGGAGTATCTGTAACGTTGTAGATAAGTTCAATTTTTTCTTAATTTAAAAGGTGATACAAAGCTTTGCCCATACTGTTACTATCACCACAGATCCATTTTGAATTATGAGCATTGAAATATTCCAGTAGAATAGTCTTATTAGAGACAAAAATATTATCAAAATTTAATTTGGTGTTACCTGGGGGTCTATAGAAGGCATAAATTTTAAAGTGGTTGGACTTTTTCCAAACATCCACTTTCACCACTTAAGCTCCACAATTGCTGCCGAATTCACTAATAATCTCAAAGATGGAAAACAGGTCCTGTCTAACTCCAACGAGGATACCGCTGACATGTCTCCTTTATTTCGGTAATAGCTGAACCTGAAAACCTAGGAAAGAACGTTTTCCCAAATGAGCTTAGGTTAGGTTCGCTTCTATGATGAAAAAGACATCGACATCCTTAATATTTAGAGTAACCATTAGTTGCGTGTGCTTCTCATAGGAAAGACCGCTGGCACTCCACTGTAGCACTTTTAATCGATGAACGCTGGTGGAAAATTTATTTAGCTGTTTTTTACTCATATTGAAAGCAATAATTGGAAAGTGGCAGAAGTTGTATTAGATTTTGCGTTACCTTGGGTGCACCACGTGGAGGTCTATTACATTACACCCGCTTCGAAGAACCATTAAGGAATTTGGGAATTAAACATGGAGAACGAATGTCTTATAGAATATAAGAATTTCTATTGACCAAGTCTAGAGCAAATTAATTTATTTAATTTACATATTATAATAAGAATTAAAAGAATGAAATCAACCAAAAAGAAGAGTTAAAGGAAAGAATTAACAAACAAATAGAAATTAAAGGAAAGGATTAACCAAAAAATAGGAATTAAAGGAAAGAAAATTAGCCAAAATTTGGAATTAAATGAGAAAATAATTAACCAAATAATAGGAATTAAAAGAAAAAAGAAAAATTAAACGAAACAAAATAATCAAAAGTAAGAATTAAGGGAAATGTTAACCAAAAATAGGAATTAAAGGAAGTAAAATTAGCCAAAATTAGGGATTAAATGAAAAAAGAATTAGCCAAAAAGAAGAATTAAAGAAAGGAAAATTAGCTAAAAAGTAAGAACTAAGAGAAAGAAAATTAACCCAAAATAAGGATTAAATGAAAAAAAATAAACCAAAAAATAAGAACTAAAGGAAAAAAAACTAAAGGCCAAAAATAAAAATTAAGGGAGAGAATTAACCAAAAAATAGGAATTAAAGGAAAGAAAATTAGCCAAATGTAGGAATTAAATGAAAAAAGAATTAACCAAAAGTAAGAATGAAAGGGGAAAAAATAAGACAAAAATAATAATAGAAAAGAAAAGAAAAGAACACAAAGTGCTAAAAATGATGAAATGAATAGGTAAAATATGTAAAAAACAGGGAAGTTAATGCGATCAAAATGTTTTCACAAAGTTTCAGAAACTATTCTTCATTTCATCAGACGAAGACTTAAGAATGTGTAAGGATTCTTTATTTATATCATTGAAATTACTTTCATTATTATATTTTATTGATGATGATTTTTATTGATAATAGTATTTTATTGATTATTGTATTTTATTAATGATCGTAATAATCAATGAAAATCATCAATAATAATTTTCATCGTATTACTAAAATAATTTTTACAAACGTTACTCATCGAACCAGTTTAACTGAAGTCGATTCGTCGTACGCTTGGTTATGTAAAACCAAATTATGGTTCAAAGTAGAGGCGTAGTTACCGCATAAAAAAAAGGAGGGCCTGGGGCCCCAGTGTATTAGGGTATCCCCATTTCATTTTTGGGCTTTTTATTTAAGTGAAATCAGTGGACCCAAAGTAATTTCATGCCTAAGGTCTCAAAAAATTTAAATATGCTACTATGGATCAAAATTAACATTAATTTGTCCATCTCATCCCAGATAACAAGTTATGCAGCCTCGCAACATAGGAAATACAAATATATCAGGTAGTGAAAAAATATTCTGTCGGTTTTGGGTATAGGTCACTATTGCAACTTGTCTTGCCACAAATAATTTTCATATTTCAAATTTTTGGATGCTTTTAAAAACCAGAACATGGGTCTATTAATCAAGAAAATTTCGCTGAGTTTGATTCTGTTTTCAGCAAATTGCAACGCATTATAAATATCTATTATTTTATTTGGCTTACTTTTTTTCGTTTACCTGTTTTATTTCCCAGGAATATGGTAAAACAATTATACAAATCTTAAAATCAACGTTATTCGAACGTATTTACTTTATGAATTAGAACTTGGCACATACGTTCCAGAGGCAGGTTCTAACAGTTGGAAGTAATGTTGGTTGCTTGGTATAAGAAATACTTTTTGGTACCGTAAGAAAGTTGGCACAAAACTTTCTTTTTGATGAAGCATCTCTGAAAAATGTACTTCGCTCTGGAAAAAAAGCTTTGTTAGACAATAAATTTCAGTTTCTTTGCCGAGTAATTTTCAAAAGAATTTTAAGAAGAAAATCCATTTGTCATTTATGCCAAAACAATTGAAAGAGTGATAAATAAAACTTCAGGAATGCAGCGTCTTAATATAAGCGAATGTGGACAAGTAAATTCACAAATATTAAAGTTCATTACTTTCACCTTTCGAAAAAAATTCAATGTGCGAACTTTAATTATTCCATTCGTATAGGAATGATATTGTAAAACTGCATACAATCGGACTTCGTTAACGCGAGCAATCACGGTAACAAAAAAAAAATCGTTCCTGTTATCCGTCAAGGATGGAAACATATTAAAAAATTATTCAAATTTGTCGGGAACTCCGCAAATAGTTCGCGTTAAAACTAATTCGCTTTAAGCATGTTCGCATTAACGGGGTACGATTCTATATACTGCCTAAACAACATATAATGCACAAAAAAAATTACGAAACGTTTACAGAGGATTTATTGTCTAAAATTCTAGCCTTCAATGAATGCATTCTCCGGTGCATATATAAACTTAAACGCCTCTCCATATTTTTTCTAAATTACTAATAAAAGTGTCAGCTATAACAAGTTCTTGTTTAAAAACGACCCACAGACCTTAGTTACTTCGCGGCCTATCGCATTTTCTGCATTACCAAGGTAATAAAAATTAATGATCCATGTAAGAATATTTTCCCATCAGCTACCCATCACCAACCCATCGTTAATATCTATTTTTATTTCATTTTTATCGTTTTGCTTCGATTTCCGCACAATAGATGGCGACACAGGAATGTCATAATTCACGACGATATTCGTTTCCGATTTAGTTGCAATGAATGAGTTTGATAAAAGTTCTGAAGAAGGTAGGTCTTCGTTTTTATCCCTGTCGAAACAATTGGAAACGTCGTTTCAAATCATAATAAACTGCGTTTGTAAAAATTTAGTTTTTAAATATATTGTTGCGCAGTGAAACGCTCATCTTTTCATAGGAAGTTCATATTTTTTTGTTTGTTTGTTTGTGATTTTACGGCTCAAGGTCTACAGTGGTCATGCTGTGCAGCGACCAACTGTTTTCCGAGGAATCCAAACCTCTGGACCTACAATTTTCCGAGGAATACGAACCTCTCGGACCTACAGTTTTCAGAGGAATCCGAACCTCTTAAGGCATAGGGAACCAAACCCCAGACTACAGTGAGAAGTTCTTATTTGCTCAACCATGTCTGAATTAGCTGCTTGCCAAATCGTTTCGTGACCCAATCACTGAACGAGTCTGATTGTTTTTGACAGATAGGCAAATTCGTTCATTGATTCCTTTAATGAACGAGTTGGCACACCTGTAATCTGAATATATGAAAAATTAACAGTGTGTCTCATGTGTCTAGCATTCAAATGGATGTTACCGGAGCTTCACTGCCCAGGGGAAAATGAGAGAACGTCGCTTTGCGTGAGCGAGTGTTCCTCTTGCGAGAACAGGGACTTCTGTGCCGAGAACGAATGTCGAGTGGGGTGTAGCTGCAAATATGACTATTATCGAGAAAACCCTGGGGGAAAATGTATTCATGTTTCCGAATGTCCATGTGGTAAGTAGCAGGTAAACTTCAAACTACAGTGTTACCTCCCAACAAGGGACACACACGTGACATTTTGTCCCTTAAATAGAACGTTGTCCTTTCTTCGGATGTACATTTGTCACTATTAAAAGGGACATGGTACCAGAGTAATTGTCCCTTAAATAGGGGAGTCGCTTACAGGAGGTAATACTACATTTTACTTTAAATTCATGAAAAGAATAGTATATATGTATATACTTGGGCTGGCAATGGGCTGGGTATATTGCAAGAAGAACTGATCAACGATGGACAACTGAAATTCTCAACTGAATTCCAAGAGACCACCGAAGACTCAGAAAATGTCCTCAAAGTCGATGGGTGGATGAAATAAGAAAACAGGTTGGGGCAACATGGAAGCAATTGCTCCTGATAGACTTGTGTGGAAAGCATTTAGAGAGACCTTCACCTACAGTGGATAGATAATAGTTGAATATGATGATGATATACTTATGGGCAAAACATTGTAATCACTTATTTGGGACGTTTGGGCAACATTCTATGTAAAAATTACTCGCACACAACTTGTCAATGATTATCTCAGACCGCCGAAGATATTTTAAAGTATTCTGTGACAAATAGACAAGATGAAGCCCTGCGGTTGCGCAATGGTAACGCGGTAACCTACTGTGCCGTTAATCCGGGTTCGATTCCCGAATGTGCCACAACAAAAGTAAGGCTTAGGGTAACCACACATTGGAGTCCCCCCCCCGGAATTGTTCCCCAGGTCTTGAGAAGTTCAAATACCTTTGGAAAATGTAGGGTCATGTCGTTATCTCGGTTCCCAATGGTATTGTAGAACGTGTAGATTGCTCTATACCCACCGTAGTCCGGGCTTTTGTTCCCTCAGCAGCAGGAGTTCGGATTCCTCGGGAAAATGCAGTCCCGGTGCAGCATGACCTTGTCATTCTTGCCCAAAAATACAAACAAACAATAGACGGGTGAACGCCTTCAAATCTGCAACTAAGCCGATCTCTGCAACGGAATCGAGCATAAATACTACGTTCCGCACATCATAATATGTTCAATGAAATTTAAATCGGAGAATCTAACTGCCGAAGCATATGATTACTTAATTGTAAGGTTGGTTGGTTGTATTTTTATGGCGCAAGGACAGCAAGGGTCATTCGGCGCCAAGCGAAGTGAGAACGTGCACACAGTTACTTAATTGTGAGGACTGTGAGAAGGTAAACCACTGGCGAGACTGGAAGAACAGTTTGAAAGCGGGGAAAAAGGAAACATCGTGGTTCTGTGAATGAGGGTGGGATATTAAATCTTCCGACATTACTTGGTGGAAATGCATGCTCCTGATTAGAATGCTGCAAACTTTCTTCATAAAAATGTTACTTCTCGTCCTTGAAGACTTTTGCTTTAGTCTTAAGAGACTGTAGGTTAAGAAATCAGACCGTGTTGACATCGCAAAACCTATGTCTGAATCATACAAGATTTGTGCGAGAAGATGAGGAAAACCTGGAGTGTAGAACTGCTCTGAGAAAACCCCAGAATAGGAGGTATAAATAAGGTCATTCTTACTTCCTCGACACTTAGCTGAATAAAGAGAAATGGTTTTCGAAACGTTGCAGAATACTTTCTTGTACGTTGGATCCGTGACGAAATTTTACTGGTTATGTATGGTAAGCCCTGATCACCCGTTGTACTCTTCTATCATACCACTACTCCTGCAATGTCCCAAAACCATATCCTCACTATTTAGTTCTTAAACCGTTGCTTTATTAGAAGTGGGTGTAAATCAATATAGTCGCATGGGAATATTGTAACGCTACATCCAAAACAGCATCTGGATTCAATCTGTGGGATTATGGGTATCATTTATGCAAATTCATTGATAACCACTGTAACCGTGGAAACACATTCTTTATATAATACTGGCATGACAAATGCATAGCGGTAATAATATTAATACAGTGGAATCTGGTAAAGTGACCACTTTGGTAAACTGGTCACCGGAATAAAGTGATCCCTTTTTATGAAAGAGAAGAGATCTGCTAGGGGCTCAGTCCACTGGCGTACGCAGGGGGTGTTGATGGGAGTTGTGACCCCCCCATTGCAATGAAATTTTGTATATTTAACATAGGAATATGCGAGTTGTAGCTCTGTAACCCCCCATTGAGCCTATAACCCCCTTACGAACTTTATGCGTACGCCAATGACTCAATCATGCCTATATCAAAGTATGTCGCGTATAGTGACCATTTGAGTCCAGTCCCAAAAGTGGTCACTTTAAGCAGGTTCTACTTCATATGCTGAAAGTTTCAAATCATCCTCCATCCTCGCAAATGCTATCGTGATGTTTAATTCTTGAGTATGAATGTACTTTTTTATTTACATTCTTTTTTTTATAGTGAAATGCTCGAACACGGAAGTATTCAGGGCCTGTGGTCCCCGCCTTGAAGCTTGCAGTCAAAACCCAGGCCGTGTCATTAATTGTTTATACAAGTGTTTTTGCAAAGAAGGTTACAAACGTAATGCCAATGGAACGTGTGTAGCTGAGGAAGAATGTCCAATAAGTAAATATTGTTGCAAATTATTTTTCATTAACCTTCCGAAGAACTACAAGCAATAGTTTTTTTTCCATCCCTTTTAAGCCGTCTGGAACGCTCATAAACGAAATATTTAAGGGAGACATGTATTATACTACGTCAGCAAGAAAAATTTATTACGTTAACAAAAGACGTGTCATGTTAACGAAATACATGTATCATGTTAACAAGACATATATTACTTTCACAGTGCTCTAATTGTGTAGCTTTTATTGTATTCTAATTGCATTAATTTAATGTGTTCTTGTTATGATTTAATTGAGTTCGAATAGCATCAATTATTTACTGTGTTCTAATTATGCTGTAATCGTGTTCTAATTACCATAGGCATAACTTAGGGATTAAATGCAGCGAAAACTGGGGGATGAAAAAAATAAAAACCCAAAATTTTATGAGAAAAAGTACGATTTTGCCACTTTTCTAAAAAAAACTGAGGGGGGGGCAACTTCCCCCTTCCCGCGCCAGATTAGGCCTATGCTAATTCTGTTGTAATTGTGTCCTGATTTTATCACTTTCTTTGTGTTCAAATTATGCTGTAACTGAGTTTGAATTTTGCTGTAATTATACCATTTCACTCTTTTCTGACTGTGTCATTTTTGTAATGTTTCATTTTTGTCACCTTTCCGTTTTACTATAGTTTTATTATATTATATATATATATTTGTTATTGAGCTAAAATCGTGTAATCTTCCATTGATCAGTATCTATGCTGCTTTTTATTACGTTATAGATGTCGCCTTCCTTCAATTTCAGATAACCAGTGTAGCTTCAACGAAAGAATGCAGAAATCTGGCCGGAAATACGAGTTTTGCGGAGATGTACACAATGGAACAATTTTCGAAGAAAAGTGCTACTGTTTGGAAAATTTTCGAAGAAATGTCGCGGGGCACTGCATGAACTCTTCGTTTTGCCAAGCAGGTGAAGACCCTTACAAACGTTTGATTATTTCAAGCAAAAATTTTAGAATTTCTGATAAGTATGAGTGATTTACTAAATTAATAATTTTGAAAATAAAGATTTCCTTCGTATTCGTTTTAAAAAATTTAATCGTTATTAAATGATTTATTTTATTCAATATATACCCATCAATGACGAATAAGTAATCGAAACTAAATATTAAAATGCAATTATATCTCAAATGTTATTTTCCTTAAATGTGGAAAGAAATTAATTATTTTTTTATATTATTTCTTTAAAATTATTTATCTTTACTTAGTAAATTTTTTTTTTTGCGATTAAATGAAGTGCTGATATCTTAAGACGAGTGATTCTTGTTATCTTTAAGCAAGTTGGTATCTTAAAGCGAGTAATTCTTGACATCTCAATTTAACATAAACCAAATCTTTTCAATAAAAATACCTGTAAACACTGTTAATGAACTCTTTATCTAGAAAACTTTCATACAAAAACAGATTACCTTTTGCGGATGAAGAATTTTTTGTGAAGAATAGATGAGACAAATCCATGAGAATTTCAATCTTTTCTTTATTATTATTTTCTGAAATAACTATACATTTACGCTATGATACTAATCCATAAATATGATTAGAAATAAAATAAATACTGATTGGTTTATGTTTCGTCCTCGGGTTTTTTTCTGCGTATTCCATTTGCGGCTTCAGCTATGGGCCCCTTATAAGAGTACTCCTAACGAGGCTGAGAAAAATTAACGAGTACTTTTAGAGGGGCTGAGTAAAATTACCTCCTTCCCAAATCTGTCGAGAATTTTAGTGAATGTACAAGATACCAAAACGCTACAAAAATAATTTATACTGCTTGACAATTAGTAATGAGCTAAAAAGTACTTTATTTTAAAATGTGACCGTAAAAATTTTGAAAGTAAATTCATAGCATTTTCAGGCAGAGTTTTGAAAGTAAATTCATAGCAGTTTCAGGCAGATCAAATTTTTAAACGGCTAGGGGATCTCGAGCACCTCTACGCCCATATGGGCGCCCATGGGTTCAGCTACTGCTTTCTCATATTTTCTTGGACTTTACTGCTGTCACAAAATCTTCCTTTTATACATTAAATTCACATGTGCTTTTGGTAGTCTATGGTCCCATATGTTCCTTTTTTACACCAAATTCACCCATACGTTCCTTTTTTACACCAAATTCACCCATATGTTCCTTTCTTACACCAAATTCACCCATATACCTTTTGTACACTACATTTTTCAGTCAAAAAACCTAAATATTTGATAACCAATCGTTTCTTTCCTTTCTATTTATATATTTTTCTTATAAAAATCATTCTCGTTTCAGTCTAGTTCCGTTGAAGCCCGTGTAGAAACAGTTTATTAAACTATCTACAATTTAAAAATGTTTTTATCTAAAAATACAATAATTATAATACTATAAATAATTGAGCATGCCACATATATCCGTAGTAGAATATTTTATCATTGTATGTCAAATATGTACACACTTTGTAGTAAATAATATTAAAGACTAGCATGTATAATAAAAGACATAGTATTTTTCTTAATTATTAACACCATATGATCATAAGTGTCGTATTTTACATATACTATATTTATTGTACATTATTTCATATAAAGTTTGCTGTGAAAGGTCATACAGAGAGTTACTGACATTCAGTTGAAGAGCAACACGCGTGGTATGGGAAACATGCCTGTTCAGAAGCCTAGCACCTTGTCTCCAAGCTGGCAAAATCTGAAATCTACCTGTGAAACATATGTAAGAAAAAAAAGAGGAGAGGATAGGGACAACAAATAGCTGGTCAGTTTCACCAGCATGTGTCTCCAAGGTAGCTTCATACACTTAGAGAGGCCTTCATTCAACAGTAAATCGTTTATGATGCTCACTCAAATGGTGGTAAATGATTAATTCAATAGTTTGAAAGTTATGTATACTAATAGTTCTACTTTCCTGCATTTAGATCCATGTTTCGAAGGAGAAACACTTTATGATTGCATTCCAACATGCCGTACCACGTGCGACAATTATGAGGATGAAGACTGCATTGAAGATGGTAATTGCTTCAGTGGATGCTTTTGTTTGCCAGGGACAGTCATGAGCAGAGATGGTAACTGCATACCTGTGGAAGAGTGTAACATGGATAAAAGTAAATTCTCCTCCATAACTAAAAGAAAATAATTTAAAAAATATGCATTTACTTATTGTTTTGACATGCATACTAACCATCACTGGCGTAAGCAGAGGGGAGTTTGATGGTGATTGTAACTCCCCAATTCGATAAAGTTTTGTATATATGCTTATAAATACATAGAACTCTGTAACTCTCCCATCGCAACCTGTATCCCCTCCTTATGAACTACCTACGCTAAACATACACGAATACCAAACAAATGATATTCTACAGCAAGGGTAGTCAACCGTTTCATACGTACCGCCCACTTTTGTATCTATGTTTGTAGCAAAATTTTCTTACCGCCCACCGATTCCGCAGTATCTTAATTTAGCGGAACTGAAAAGTTCTCGTAATTTTTAAATGGAGATTTAGTAAAAATATATAGTGAAATTTATCTTTTTATTTGCACTTTGCGTATATTTATAATACACAGAAAATTCAATTTGATACTGAATTTCTTCATCTCCATCAATGCCGCTTCTACCAGTGCGGAAGCTGCTTAAATTGAAGAACAAGAAAATTAAATGTAAAATCTATGAAGTCTATTGAAATTATCTTTAATTATTAATGAGATCCTTGAGGCTGATGCCGCGAAACTAAATATTTGATATCTGGTTTAATTTTCGTAGGGTTTGTTCATAAGTTTCAGTATCCGACAAAAGCCCTACCGCCCACAATGAAAGCTCGAACAACCCACTAGTGGGCGGTAGAGCCCAGGTCAACTGACCCTACTCTACAGAGTAATGTTTCTAAACTTGTAGAACACTAGGTACATTAATAATACTAGAATATATTCAATTTTTAACTACATACTTAAATAAATGAATGTATTCTTTAATGGTACAGTGATTCCAACCACTCATTCGACCCTGAGGTGGTGAGGTGGTAATTCGTTTATCTAGCGTGTCGTTCATCTGGTTCGGCTCCCGATAGTGTCAAGAAAAGGAACACATACTAAATAACTGCCCACTGTCATCCGAAGATTGGTTCCCCCGTGGTACTTACGTGGTTCAGATCCCTTAGAAAATTGTAGATTCAATACCCTATAATCGCACAGTTGTGACGCATTAGAATATCGTGCCCTCAACATGGGTTCGACTCCCAATGGGGTTATGGAACGTCAGCCGTTTATTCCACCGTAGTCTTGAGTTTGGTTCCATTGGGGGCAGAGGTTCGAATTCCTGAAAATACTAAATCCCGGCGTAGCAGGACCGTTGCCATCCTGCAGGTGCAAAAAAGATCTAAATTTACTGGGGTCAAGATTGAAAATTTCAAGGAAGTCCGTCCAGTTGAAAGCAATATGTATTAAAGCTTTAACTGTTTAAGGTATTTTACTAATATGCCAAATGGTAAATTCATTCAAATACGTAATTAAATGAATTTAGTGGGCATTTTTAGCGGAGCCTCTGATAATTACGTGTGCACACTTTAACAGTAAATTGAAGACTGATTATTATTTTAGAAAGCGGAACGCAGTTGCATACCGTTGCCAAATAAAAAAAAAGTGAAATTTATTATTACACAATATATGGAAACAATTTGGTATGTTTCCAATTTTAGAAATTGAACATATTAAGTTTGCGTTCTTGAAATCCTTAGTGGCAACAACCAAGAAAGCCTGCAAAGTGAATAAGTAGTGTTTCTATTGTGGAAACCCACAGGTTCGATTGCCAGTCTGATTTGTTGTACATAAAAGTATTGTAGATCACGTTAAAAGGGTGATTCTGTCGCAGCTGACTCGTAGTGTTTGAGACATAAGAAGTACTTCTGTACGTCAGAAAACAAATTTAACATATCAATCTCACCGCCTGTGCAAATTATTTACATATAATTTATAAAAATTTCAAATAAAAATATTAATTTTTTTAAAAAACCCTTAAACTCGCATAAAATATTACTCTTGCAAAGGAATTGGCTTATGCTAAATGTAAAAGCACACGATTGTATCACCTATTATTTATTTCAAATAACTAATTTTGCTAAATACAGTGAATTCGCGATAAATCGAAGCCCGATAACTCGAATATTCGTGTATATCGAAGTTTTAAAGAAGTCCCTATCCCATCTATTAAAATTCAATGCAATTTTTTTTTTCCTTAAGTCGAAGTCGATATCATTTAAGTCGAAGTTCTTTTCAGCCGCGTCGTCACCCGCCGTAAGAGTTTCTAACCACTTAAAATCTTTCTAGCTTCCTGCTTGCATGTTCATGAGCCACTTTTCAGTTAATGAAGTGTTTATGGTCGTTTATTAGAGCAGTTAGTGAATATTACGAGGTGTTTTATTGTTTAAGCGTAGAGTTTTAAGAGGTGTAAAGCATAACTTCAAAGCAACTTAAGGATGCCTTTGAGAAATTTAAAACAAGGCACAACATTATTTTTTGGGACTTTACACGGTGAAGGGAAATATATGTCCAATTAAATCTGTGAAGAGTGAAACTGCAAAATTTTGCAACGCGGTATCTTGAAAGTAGAGATAACATGGACAAAATTGTGTTCGTATTTTTTACAAAAGGTAAATAATTTCATAAAAGGAGAATTTCTGCAAAAACAATCCAAAAGAATCCGATTTTTTGAGAAAATATAATTAATATAAGTATCGTTTCGTGCATTTAAAATATGGCTAGGTAATGCAAAAGTTGCATTGAGCAATAAATAATATAGTTCATAAAATGAATAACTTCTAATTCTTAATGTAATATTCTGCTTTTTGCAAACGAAGTTACTGTATAAAACGATAAGTAATTTACGTTTTATACAAGTCCAATCAACGACAAATGTTAAGTTGAACTTCCGATAACTCGACGTTTTAATCGGTCCCCAGGAATTCGACTTATGGCGAATTCACTGTGAAATTTTGCATATAAGGCTCTTTTATAATATTCAGAGATACATAATACATTGGTAATATTTTAAATTATGAGTAAATGTATTTAAAGATACATGAGCTAATATTTAAATTTGAGGTCGTGATGATTGTTAAATTACATTTCAAAATACGCGTAATTATAAAACACAAAATTATATAGAACACTTAAAATTAGATATGAGTATCTAAATTAGATAATACAAGAAAATTGGGCACAAATTATTTGTAATTAGAAGGGAGTTGCTTATAATTGATCATGAAATGTTTAAGATTAGGCATAAATATTTTGAAATAGACACGAAATATCCGAAATTAGACAATCGCTTGCCAACATTAGACATAAATCGTCTAAAATTTTTTATAAATTATCTAAAAGAAGACAACTGCAGGAAATTATGAATAAATAATCCCAAATCAGAAATGTGTTGTCTGAACTTAGATATAAATTGTCTATTATTAGCCATGGATTACCAAACTCAGGAATAAGGTAATAAAAAGTTATAGATTAATAAAAATTTGACAAAAATAATTGAGTTTTGATAGAAAAGTACTTCAGGTTAGATGGAAAACATCCAAAGTTAAATAAGCTAATATTTACGGTTTAAAAACTGTGCTTAATGGTGGACATTATGAACATTAAAAGAAGTAAACATATACTGTAATAACTGGAAAATCCCCATTAACAATATAAGTAAAATTTTATATTTCAATATAATTCCATCTATAGAATTTAAAAATAATTAATGCATCTTATTTTGTATTATTATTTTATACCTTTTTAATTATAATTGCAATAATAAATAATTTCAGATGACCAAGTAGATGAAGAGGTTATCTTTGACGAAACATCCGAAGATGAAAATTATAGTAAAGACACTGGTGATATTTATGGCGTTGCAGATGATGAAGAAGATGAAAAAATCACATATGGTGCTGGTGGAACATGGACAGAAATTTACGACGGTGTTAAGAAAACTACCAATGGCAATAGAAAAGTACATGATGATATCAAAACACATGATGATATTAAAAATAAAGAATCACAAGAAAATCATGAGAGTAAAGAATCACAAGTGCAAGATTATGATAAGAGAATAGAAGTTCAAGTTGATGTTACGGGCAGAAAAGGGCAAGATGGTGATAAGAGAAAAGAAGTGCAAGAAAATGATAAGAACAAACAAGTTCAAGATGACATAAAGAGTAAAGAAACACAAGATGATGTTGAAAGAAAAAAAGCACAACATGGCGCTGCAAGCAAAGGATCGGAAGATGTAAGTGTATTTCGTGATGCCAAGCAAAGAAATCATAATAAAGATGCACATTTTTATTTTTATGAAACAGAAACAAAAACTGAGGATGTTATGAAGGACTCAAAATATTCTAATAACGATAGCTCTAACGAAGGAAAAGAAAACAAAGAGAAAGGAAAGGATGAGGAGGAGTTACTTCGTAAAGAAAGAAAACAGAAAGGGAAAAATAATAATTCTAAAAATAACAAAGGTGACAAAAAATTTGGTTTTATAGACTCATTATTAAAATAATTTATATTATTAACTATTTCTAGATAACTATAACTTAAAAAATTTATATAAATAGTAAGATGGAGCTAATAATAAACAGAATTCTAATAAAGTTTTTCTGAAATCTCTAATAGTTAAAAGAAAAGAGAAAAAGATAATGACTCTAACCTAACAATAGTTTTAATACAATACTTTATTCCATCTTTTTTACCGTTACAACTTTTCGTAATTTTATGGTGATATTAAAAAATGAAATTTACTATCAGGAAATCAATATTGTTTCTTATTTCAGATGAAACGAAGAATCACTGGCAAAAGCAATCACAAGATCTCGACGAATATTTTAAAAATAAAGATTCTTATATTCAGTCTGCCTATCTTGGCCAAAAGAAAGGAAAGTACAATAGAAAAAATAATGAATTTACAGAGGACATTGAAAGTGATTCAAAGAGAAATCCAAAGAACTATTGAATGCAAAAAAGATTGAAAACAAACACTGAATTTTTATGCAATTTTTTACATTCACTGCAGAATTTTTAGTTTTAACGTTTAATGTTGACTTGCTATCTATTGCATTGCAAGAATATTCATACATAATGTTTTTAATTTATGTGATTGAATGTTTTTAATGGATGTAATCTAAAAAGATATACATAAAATTGTTTCTTATAATATGTGCACTAACATTTCAGTCTATTATCCTCTTCTTACTATGTATTTTATCATCAGTAATTCCTAATAAACAGTGCAATCAACATCTTCCTTCAGAAGGAAGCGCGAGAGCTATGTTAAAGGAAAACGTTAACTAAATTTGGGACGACAAATTTTTTACACCAGAATAAGTACAATATTTATTCAACGGAATCAATTACCTATTGAAAGAGTAGTACAATTTATTAACAATATCCTTACAGAGAAACCAGCAAAACGTTTTCAAAAGCCAAACCATTTGATAAAACGAACCTTACACATTCAGTTTTACCTGTAAGTTGGCCTTCACAGGTCAGACCTAAACAAATAAAATGATTAGTTTTTCAGCCTATGTAGAAAGTTTACGTATTCTTCGGTTTCCCAATATGAATTTCGGTTTTCTAACATAAATTTCTGTTTCCTAACGTAAATTTCTGTACGACAGACAAAGATAAGGTGTATGTGTAGATGTAAACATAAATACATGGTACGGCATTAGGCGTTTCCATAGACTTTCTTTGTTTTTCTGATTCTTAAACCAAATACGTCTCCTATACTTGATTTTCCATTTTGAATGCTATTTTTAATTTTCACTATCAGCGGATCTACTTTTTGCACTATGTCAATGTTTGCTGACAACATTAGCCAACAAATTAGTTGTAATTGTTCTAAGGAATATAACCTATGTGCTAGTGAAACAGCTGTCAATGTATTAAAATTTAACTGCGATAATTTGTGTTCTTACGTTATTTATGTAGTTTCGCGAAATGTGTCACTGATTGGCTAGATTTCACTTAAAGATAACGTGTTTCACAAATCAGAATCTTAGTTCCGTAAGAGGAAGAATAGTGGAAATGGTTACAGAATATCATTTTCCTATCATTATTATCATCACTGAATTATAAAAGACGAAATCAAAGATAATAATTCTAAATATTTGTTTGCATCCATTATGAGGTAGTTGCATATTACTCTGCTGCGCACGATTGTATTCTAAATTTAGATTCACAGTTGAGTAGGAATATCCTTATCATTTATTATGTTAATTAATTTATGCACTATCTTCTCCTCGACCATTCATTTTTTATCTTTATATTGCAAAAAAATTCCAAAAAGATTGTCCCTTTACTTATCACATCGACAATAAGAATCAAACTGAGATATTACCACAGGTAGAAAAGCATAATCTAGGTCGCATACAGATCTACATATACAGTGTGTCTATTAAAGTCCGGAATAAAAGTATATGAAGTGTGATCAACAAACATCGGGACTAGTGCCTTACGTTTAAGGAAAATACACACCGAGTGAAGACGCTCGGCAGATATTGACCGTGAACTCTCCCACGCATGCGCCAAAAGTCACAACTTCATAGCTCCCACCACTTCTTTACAGCAGCGTTTTGAACAAACGTCATTACTGTGTTGTCGTCGCATTCATTATGGCATCGAATATTGAACAGAGAATCTGCATCAAATTTTGCCAAAAGCTTGACGATGCCTATGCTGAGACCAATGCAAATTTGAAGAAAGTTTATGGGAAAAGAGTATGAGCCGCACAAGAGTTTATGACAGATTCAAACATTTCCAAGATGGCTCTCCAAGACCGAAAGAAACACGAATGGATCGAAGCAATGTGAAGACACTGCTGACCGTTTTCTTCGATTACAAGGGCGTTGTTCATCATAAGTATGTTCTACATGGCCAGACAGTAAACAAAGTGTACTACAGTAAAAATTAAAGATGTTTAAAATATTCTATTTGTCGAAAAAGGCCGGAGATGCATGCTTCCTGTGAATGGCAACTCCACCATGACAACGCACCTGTTCTTTCAGCGCAGCTTGCGCAGTAATTTTTGGTCAAGCATCAAATTCCCCCAAGTCCAACAAAAATTGTATTCTCCAGATATTACCCCCTGAGACTTTTTCCTTTTTCCGAAAATTAAGTCCCACGTGAAAGAAAGAAAATTTCAGTATGTGGAGGAAATTCAACAGAATGCGACGAAGAAACTTCTCGCTATCCGAGAAAATGAGTTCGTCTTGCTTCCAACAATAGAAAAAACGCTGGATGAAGTATGTGACTTCAAAAGAGAACTACTTTGAAGGAGATTAAATGCCAAATCTGCAAGTACTGTAGTTTTTTTTGTTTTTGTCTTTTATCTGCAGTCTCGATACTTATTGATCACACCACGTATAGTGAGATTCCTTGTAAAATGCAAAAATGCTGAGAAATCCATATTTCCGTAGTTATTAACGTTTAAAGATTATCCAATCTCGTGCCGTTTTCATTTGTTAACGCTCTTCAGAGTCTAATTGGAACGAATTGAGGAAATCTCGTTTTTAGAAAAGCGCGGTATGAAGGTTTTTGAGCGTTTATTCGGTAATTTTACTTTGAAAGCCAACGCACATGCGAATTTCCTTTTCCTAGCCATTACAAGAGAAACCACGTCATATAATCAGTGATTTTATTATAGTAACTTTTGAAATTTCCTTTTTTTTGCCAAGCATCGGTATGTGATACCGAAAGTGAATACATAAAAATAATTAGTAAAAAAAATATATTTTCCTTCTCATAGCAAACATATAGAATCATATAACAAATATTTAAAAAAAATTAAAATGTAGCAAATTAAAAAAAGCTTTACTTTACGATATATGTTAATACGTTACCTTAAAATTTAATTTGTCATTGTGTATGTTTGTAAAAGCTATTGGTATCTGAAATATAGTTGAATAGTCATAAGGCAGAGACAGGTAACTTTTCTAAATGAGAGTAAAAAAAAACATTTTTTATCTAATGCATAAACCTTAGTAATCCATTAGTGTCGACACACTAATCTTCGGATCCGAGAAGCTGGGTTCGGCATCAAATAATTACGATTAAATTGAAATATGTCGTAATTCCAAAGTCACGATAAACCATCAGCTCTGCCGCAGCTAATCCTTTACGCAGTTTTAACACGTAAAATATAAGAACTTTTCCAAATACTTTAAAATCGAATTTAAGGGTAAATTCGACACCCATTTTAACAGCTGTTTGTACCAAAAATGGCAAATTAATAGGACGAGAATTAATTTTCGGACCTTCATTTTTTAATGTTCGGAAATGAAATATATAGTCCGCTTTTTTTCCTTTGCTTTCCCAAAATATATAATTTGTAATCAAAGGGAATTATTTTTTCCAAAAGTATAATTTTTGTGCTATTTATCATTTTACTTTCTTATTTAAAACATCTAAATATGTAGTTACATCCTCCATAAGAAAATTTGTTTGCGTGAAATATGTGTCTTTTAATTCTCCATATTGAACATTCATATACGTTTGTGTTAAAAATAACTTCAAACTGTGTTAAAACAAGCGAAAAATCGCACAAACACTGCATATTTAGAAAATTATTTAATGCTGTTATGCATAATAAAATCAATATCTTCACGTCTAACCCTGTGCTAAGGTTAAGGCACATCTAATGATATAGTTAGCACATCTAATCTAATAGTTAGTCGTCGCGTTATTTTTGGTTAAATCATAACATTGCGGTATTCAATAATTCTCTTTTTTAATTGTCATATTACATTACATATAATTGTTAATTCTAGTAAAACAGTCACAAATACATATTTTAAATAATGGTGCAAATATTGATGTATATGTAGTATCCAATGATTTTGTGACTAACTATAGAAAAAATTATATTTTAAATAATGTTTCATGTAGCTAAAAAGGTGTGTGAATTTTTCATGTTGTAAATAAATAATCGAAACGCATTCCGAAACAAGCTAGTTTTTATAGTTTTTATATTCAGAAAAATTGCCAATTACGGTAGCCCATACTAACTTTACATACATACTGCTGCATATGTACGCATATTTTCTGTACATGTAACATACATGTAACATATTTTCTTACGTCACTAATTCCATTTGTTTCCTTAAAAGTGGGTTGTTCATGAAAAGTTCAATTTATATTTATCTCCTATTTCTTCTATTTCAAGAAACGGGGCTTAGTGATTTGTTTCGTGAGTAGTTTTCCTGAAGAAAATGATCAAATTTTGTTCTGAGAGGCTAGATTTCAACCGTTAATAACTCAAAAAGTATTGATTTCTCAGAATTTTTGCATTAACGTTTTTTGATTAGAATTTTGCAAAGGATCTTGCTACGTACTTCCGAGCGTTAATGGCCGCCCTTATAGAGTTTATAGCTGTTAAATGTGCGCAGACAAAATTAAAGTTAAAATTGAGTATCTGTCCTTCTCCTAGAGCTTTTTTTTTTACATAGCATTATGGTGAGTTTGATGGCACTATAAATTTGAATCAGCTTACTTTACATTTTTTGCTTTCTCTGTATAGCTATGGTTTTTTTTTGTTTTTTTTTTGTTTTGTTTTGTTTTTTTGTGACCTTTGTGGTTTACTTGATGAACTTGCACGTCTTAAGTCTAAAAAGTAACCAAAACGTTTTGAAACGTTTTGTATCAAAGTTTTTATAGTCATACATTATTTCTTCAAATCGCTTCCTTGACCCCATCATAAACAAAATATTCCTGCTTCAGATGGTCATCAAGTTTTTCAATATTAGAATATTTAGCTAATAAAATTTTATCACTGATCCAATATATAAGAAAAGATTTTACAATGTTTCGAGAACTGCCATTCCCTTTATCAAACGTAACTTCGAGAAAGTAAGAATGTTCTGTGTTTATAGCTTCAGTTCTTGGCTTTCCCAAGAGCAGTCCGACACACAGGTTTTTCAGAATTCTTATCCTATTTTTGCCATTTTCTTGCACAAATCTCGTATGATTCAAGCATAATAAAGAAAGATTACGTTCTGCTCTTCTCCATTTCTGACTTAATCATGTTAATATTACCTAAATTTCGAAAACGTTAGTTAAGATAACGTTGTGTTTTTTTTAGTTACATTTATTAAATATGCCAACGTCACAAATATTTCATAATTGTAAATTATTAATATCGGCGTGGTACATATTACGGGTGTTCATTCAAAACCCTTTGACCAACGTAATCCTTGCTTTCCTTACGACGTAGAAAGTAAACTTAAGCTACATAATCAGCCACAACTCATTAACTGCATTTTGCCTTTAAACTGACGAAAGAGCGTTCCAAACTGGAGAGTTTTTCCCTCAAATTAGAAGGAATTTTGTTGTTGTTTACTAACATTTTCAAACTTTTCTTTTATTACTTCCAAATTGGAGCAACAAAAACAACTAATAGGACTTGTGGTTTATTTAAGCTTTTTAATAGTTTAGTTAGAAATGTTATTTTAGAGGAAAAGTTTATTTAAAAGACTTCTTTTGGTTTATTTAAAAAGTAGCTAAGTGGGAAGAAGCTTGAAATGCTATCAGCAAAAATGTGTTGATTCTCTTTACGAGTTTCAAAACTAAATGTTTTCTCTCATTACTTTTGGCTAATTATTTACAGTTGGTTATTTTTCCATTGCTTAATTAAAATCTGCATATGTTTTCACGCAACTTAAATTTATACTTTTCTATTATCACATTTTAAAGAAGCTTGTTATTCATATTTTGGCACAGTTATTATAAATATATTTCGAAATTTTGTAAGTCTTCTAATTATTTTCCTATTTCTCTGCTTGAGAATTTTACTTGAAATTTTTCTTCCAGAAAATGATGGAAATTCATCTTTGACGAAAGATCATAGTGAAGAATTATCCTTTGTGTCCTTGGACCATTAAAATGCAATTAACGTACCAACGGAAGACCATTTCATAAAAATGACGTACGTTGCACCTTTGTAAATTCGACTGAGAAATGTGTGTGTATGTTCACTCCCAGGCCTTTTCATTCCTAATTGATTACAGAGATGAGAGTCGTTCAACGTAGCTGTTAAATTAACGTGTTACCGGGCAGTAACTGCTCCAGGAATTATCTGTTATTGAAATAACAGATATCTGAAATTTGTCCTTGTTAATAACGAAGGGAAGCGCTAGGATAGTCAGGTATTGGGGTAACGATTAACGAATCGTGTTATCCTTTACAACGAAAGGAATATTTGCATGAAGGAAACGAATCATGGCTACCATATTCTCTGTTTTCCATGTGAAGGTGATTTTCCACATATTTATACTACTATGATATAACACGAAATTATCACTACCAATCCATAACAAACAACAGGATAACTTAGTTTACTTATAGATTAATGCAACTTATGGATTAATTGTCATCAACTAATCAACTTACGAATGAAATGCCGACCCAATAATTCCCGCCACAAGACTCGTCACTTACTTGTCTCTACTCCAAAATCCGTATCGAAGAAATAGATTGGGGCTTTTCACGTCGAAAGATCATTGTTCTTAAATGCTAATTCACATGTAATGGAATATTTATTTCATTCATATATGTTATCAGGAGCATCTCGAGGTTGATTTTGAACCCAGGCGACATAGCACGGGTTGCCTTTTTGGCGCCCCTCCACCCACTTCGACAAGAGCATAAGATTTTCACAGATGCACAGTGAGCCATATACCCTATAAAAGTGACCAAAATTCTCTGAAAGGATTTCTCTAAAGATGTCTCTAAAAATTTCTCTTAACTTGTCTCTTTTTAGAGAGATTTTCTACTGTTGGATCAAATATAAAAAATTGAACTTGATTTCAATTTGGTGCTCTAATCCAAACGAGGTCCCGAACGACCTCCCGGGTCGCCTATCCCTTAAGCCGCCCCTGTATATTGTCACAAGTATTAATATTTTTCAGTGCTAGTACTCGAATACGAAAGTGCCAAGTAAATATATGAGTATATACGTTTTGGATCATTATCTTGTTTTATCGGTTCGATATTGTTACCTTTCGATATGTTTTTCTAATTAATTTACTACAGACAGTATCAAGATTTTTGCTGTATTTCATTGCGTCAAATTAGCTTCTTTAAAAAAAGTTCCTTAGTTTGTGGTGTCGTTTTCACTTTAGGATATTTAAAAATTTTAAGTATGTATTCTAAAGTCCTGTTTAATTATTTAGTTTTGTATCTTGTGAGCGCATTTTTCTATTGCACAAAATTGCCTATTTTCATATGGCTGAGCGATGTATTATTACTGGTTTCTAGTTGAAATTAGTTATCATCAAGTTAATGAAATTCCCTCTTTTCCATAGATAATCTGTTATTAAAATAACAGTTTATTAGAACCTATTATCTGGTTAGAACGGAAATGTCGGAACTTATTATTCAGAAGTAACAGGTTAGCCTATCACTAGTTCATTATGTAAATTGAATCGAAACAATGTCAGTTGTAAAATGTCAGCCAATATGGCTTTTAGATATATAAAATAATTTATTATAAAATAATTTCATTTTCTCTTTCGAAGCGTTGGTACATCATAACTATAAATTAAATAATTCATAATTCTACAAATTAATTCTGCATATTTATTTACTATATTAATTCGCAAATGTTCAAACGCTAATATTTGTATTTGTTACTTAATAACATATTTTACCTCATGTTAAAACTGGATTTATAAAATATATTACCCCTTTTGTGGGTTAAATCTTATTTAATTATGGGGTCAGTCAATCAACCATAGTATGTCATCAAACATAGTATGTCAAGTCAACCAATAAAAAATAAGTTTTGGAATTTGATGTCATGGATTTTGGTAATTTTTTGGAATATTTGTTCCTTATCATCTAAGATATAAAAACAATTTTTTTTATTTTTCCTGTTGCCAATTTTTTAGTTTTTTTTGTTTCCAAAATTGCTAAAATATCCTAAAAACTGCTCGCCGCCGAAACTTTAAATGCAATTTTTAAGCTACCTGTTTCAACTACAAAGCTGGTTATGATATCATTTTAAAGCTTATGAAGAGGGCTTTCGTTTGATATATAACATGCTTGGTGTTTGAGTAAAAGAAATTGGTAGTTTTCCAAAATATTTATTTTTAATTTTTTAGAAATTTAGATTTTGAAAATTTTGAAAAAATTCACAGATGTTGGTACACATTTACTGAAGGCACTGTCAAAATTTCAGGATGCTATCTTTATGGGATCATAAGTGAGACGCAGTTGAAATTCGCAATGCATAACAATTTTCAAGTATGAATCATCCTTTTCCTGCAATGACATGTTCGTTCTTTCCAACTTTCTCCGACTTCCTTTCACAAGTAGTTCAGTTATAGTCGGGTTGTCAGAGTAGGTACATCTCAGTTAACTCTGCATGGTGGTGGTATTATCTTTTAAACTTGATTTATTTATTAGCGCTGTCAATTTCTTTTAATCAGACTAGTTTTATAAGTTTTACTCTATATATGGATGAAACGAAATGATCCATTTTATATTGTAATTCATAAAAAAAAAACGCTAGGTTAGTAATGACCTGAGGAATGACACAAATTGGATGATCTGTTTAATGAAATTTAAGATGACATAAAAATTTGCACTTCCTGTAGATTGCAGTTAGGGAAGGAAAAACATGAAGCAAGCGTTTCTGCAAAAGGAAATCTTCCAGGGCTAGGTAATAATGATGGTCCTAGTTGCAGTACTGATGATTTAGAATTTATGGATACAGATACAGGCTTAAGCTACTTGAATGCATCTTCCACTTCTCTTCGTGAGTCTAAAGTGAGTAGAAAGAAGATGAGTTCTAAGAAATATTGCAGAGAAAAGATAAAAAAAATAGAAAGTACATAACACAAATCCCTTTTTATTTATCCCATACCAGTAAGTACAGAAAAATTGGTGACCGTTTTCTGAATCTGAAAAAACTTTAGAACATTGTGTTAAAATTAGTTCAGACAAGGTGAAGATGTCCTTGAACATATCACAAGTTTTGTAACCTGTGCGTATGATGGCAATTGGTGGATGAGATGATGTAGAACATGAAGTGGAGATCATGTTTACATCCATGTGGGCCAGCACCATCAGCATGGAGTTTTCAAAATTATTGGGGGGCTTAGGCCCTACTGGCCCATATAACCCTACGCCTATAGCCAGTACTCTCATATAATTATCTAAGAAGACCAGATATTCTTACAATGCCAGAAAAATTCATCCTTTGTTAGGTAAACCCAGTAACAGCCACTGGAAAAATGTGTTCGATGAAGCCAAAGAAAATGACACAAACACATAAATATCAAAGAAGAAAGAATTTCTATATCAGTAAGCAGTTATACAGTATGTATACGCCTCCGTTTTTGTAACGTAGCTAAATATGTCAAATGTATTTTAACTTAAATCTCGTTATGCAACCTATAAAGAAATTCAATTTTTATATGATACCATAGAGATACTACCCTGAAATTTTGACTGTATCTTCAGTAAATGTGTACCAATATGTGTGGATTTTTTCAAAATTTTAAAAAATTTTGATTTTTAAAAATTGCAAAATAAAATTTTGGAAAACTACCGAAGTTTTTTTTTATTACTCAAACACCATGCGTTATATATCAAATGAAAGCCTTCTTCATAAGCTTTAAAATGATTCCATAACGATCTTTGTAGTTGAAACGGGTAGCTTTCAAATTGCATTTAGAATTTTGGCGGCGAGCAGTTTTTACGACATTTTGACAATTTTGAAAACACAAAAACACAAAAATTGGCAATATGAAAAAAAAAATATTTTTATATTTTAAATGATAAGGAAAAAATATCCCAAAAATTAGCCAAATCCATGATGTTAAGGGTTTATGCACAGGTTGATCTAACACAGAATGACTCTGTATGAACGTAAAATATAAGTTTTCGAAAATTAAAAACAGAAATTTTTAATTATTAATTTTAAATAAAACCTCTGGTTGTTTGTCTTTAAACGTAAAATCCATCGTTTTTTTATTTACTGCATCTGCACAAAATTCTCAATTCATGTGTATCTTGCATTCCTTTAATTTTTTGCATAATTTCTTCAATAATTTTATGTTTATCACGAAACGTCACAAAAATCTTTGGGAGTGGTTATAAAATCGCTATAACATACTTCATGGTATTCCAAATTGCACAACCATCCCATCCAGAATTGCATATGTAATATTGGCTAGTATAGCAGTAGCTCTGTTTTGATAAATTTAGGAAAAGCGCCAATAAAAGTATGAATTATTTTTTAATAATATAAATAATAATATAATAATAAAAAAGTAAGAGTTATTGTTAACCTTTTAATATTTTACATTACTTCTTGAACGTAATAAAGTACTCATTGCTTACTATTCATAGTTTTAAATAACGAGCAATAATAAAATGACAACAATTAAATTCGTTCTTTTAACAATACATTCAAAAATTTACAGTTTTAATTACTCAAACAAATTAAACTTTTCAATTTTATTAAATAGTTTCACAGGATATCAGCCAGCTTCACTTTCATATAATAAATAGTATAGGACATGGAGGAAATAGTAAATACAGAAGGAGAGGAAGGACTACAAGAAAATTTGACCAGGGAAAGCCTGTCTTCTTCAGACTCTCCAAGAGATCCTGATGAGGATAATTCCTACATCAGCAAGATGTGCAGGAGTCTGTCCATTTTTGAAGCTCCTGTTACAAATGATCTGCAGTTCGTTGCCGCTGTCGACCACTTTCAAAAACTGATAACAAAACTAGAAGCCAATGAAATACTGAGACCTATAAGCATTGAAATTTCGACATTACTACGAAAATTCCGAGAAATCTTTTCCAGCCAGGAAAAACTGATCCAGAAGGTGAAAGAGCTTACATCTGAACTGGGAATAAAGCAACAAGAAGAAACAGGACATGCGCTTTTACTTCAGGAGAAAGATAAACTTATACAATCCTTGAAGGATGATATAGATAAAGTCGTGAAATCTTCCGCGGATACTATGAAATTAAGAAATGAAGCAGTTGAAGAACTTGAACGCTGTAAAAAAGAATTCCTTGAACAGCAATTAAAAGCTGCAGAGGAAGCTGAAAAAGAACATGTAACTGAAGATGATTCTTACTCAGCTGCAAGGAAACAAATTTTAAAGCTTCGGTCAGAAATGGCGCAAGAACGAGAAGTTGCACGTGCAAAGTTTCAAGAACTTACAAAAGAACTAGCATCGAAAAAAAGCGAAGTCTTAAGCTTAATCGAGAAATTTCAGGATACGAACCATCTTCTAGTAGAAACGGAGCAAAATCTACTAGAAGTAAGGAATCATTTACAACTTGAAGAAATAAAAAGGGAAAAAACGGAGAGACAATTAGCGGAAGCGGAAAATGATATAAATATGAAAGATAATACAATTAACGAACTCCGCAAAGAGTTAGGTTCCACAAGACGACAATTTGAATCCCTTGAATCGAAATCCCAACAACTAGCTGAGAAGAATCGCAACCTGGAAAAAAATAACGAAATGTTAGCACAATCGTTTGAAAAATTAAAGCAAGACTTCAATTTACGCGGTGACAAACTTCAAGTTTTAAAATCTAATCAAGAAAACTTGCATGTTGATTTCAAAAATTGTGAAAGGGAAATCAAACATCTGAATAAAGAACTCGCCTCTTCAAATAGAGAAGGATTAAACCTATCGAAACAAGTTGCATCGTTAGAACATTATAAACAACAGCTTGAAGAAAAATTGCAAATTGTGAAAGGAGAAAAGATTTCCTTAGAAAAGAACTTAAATGATACAAAAAAGGACCTGCATGCTGCACAAAAATCTGTCAAGAAACTTCAGAAGGAAAGAGAAGTTCTGACAAGGAAGGTCGTAAATTGTGAAAACATAAATGCACATTTAACTCGCGACCTCAAAACCAAAGAAGAATCCAAAACAGTTTTACAGCAAGAGCTTGATACTACGAATTCTGAGCTTGAAAAGGCAAACAAACGTAATACAGATTTATCCACAGAAAACGTAAAGCTAAATCAAGAGCTTCAGCACTTAAAAGTTGTCACAAATGAACTGAAAAAGCAGATTTCCTTCTATGAAATCAATTTAAATGAATCCCGTAGACAAACGTCTGACGTTGAACGAAAACTCGATGCGGAAATATACCTTCATGCTCAAACTAAAGAGGATTTCATCGCTTGCAAGAAATCGTTAGATGTCTCCGAAGAGGAACGGAAGAAACTGAAAAATAAAATTTCTTCCGAAGAAATTTACATCGAACAATTAACGGACAATGCCAGAATTCAAGAAAGTGAAAAGGCGACGTTAAGGAAAGATAAAGTTAAACTCGAAAGTGAGATCGTATCCTTAAAAAAGATGATGGAGAAGGAAAAGAGTAATGCTCTCTTCATAAAGGTGGAAAATAGTGACAAAACAAAACAAATCAATTTCCTCTCCAAGGACATATCTTCAACCGAGAAGAATTTGGATAGTGTCCGAAAAGATTTGGAACGCGCTACAAACACCACCAATGCCCTTCAGACCACCATCGTAAGCAAAGAAACAGAAATTAAGCTCCTTTGCCACAAGCTCAGAATTGTCGAAATTGCTAATTCGCGAGGTGCAGAGGCTTACAACCAAAGGACTGATGATATTGGTCTTCTTACGACTGAACTTTCAGAGAAATCCCGTATAATTGCATGTCTTCAGAAGAAGATGTCTACATTCAACCAAATTAAGCAAGAACTTCTTCAAACTCATCAAAAACTCATGAAGGAAGAGCTGAAGGTACAAGCGATGGAAGGAGACTTGAAAAATCCAAGTAACATGCATAAATGGAAAGTTCTTGAAGGTGAGGATCCAACACGTTTCCAACTCATTGCCAAGAATCAATTCCTTCAAAAAAAGCTCATCAAGAGTTCGTCAGCCATTGCACAAAAAGAGACCGAGTTACAAGAATGTCAAAAACTCGCTGATGTTCTGCAGACGCAGCTGCAAAAGAAGAAACTTGGAGAGAATATGATTAATGATTTATTGATGTACAAAAGCAAATACCAGATTCAGAAGGATAAGTGCGACAGTTTGTCCGCTCAAGTTAATATGTTTTTTTCCCAATACTCAAATTGTAGGGAAGAAATTAAGAATCTGAAAGAGGAATTAGGAAAACTAAAAAAAGTCGATTATTTAAAGAAATTGAATAGCCGATAGAATGTTTTTTCATCAAAAGTTATATATAACAGATCTACAATCAACAGCTGTATTGTAAAATAAATAGTAGCAAAGCCTGATAGCTAAGCATAAATTTATTATTTTTGTTAATTCCAAAACTATCTCACTTGTACAAAACCTCAACCTTTTAAAATCTCGTTTAAATTAAAATCAGACTCAAATTATCAAGTACTATTTGTCTATTTCTTAACTTTCTATAAATTATATTAAATTATAGAATGGAATTTTCAACGCGTTAAGACAAGACCTGTATAAACAATGGACGTCATCTTAACAGGTGTGGTTTTTATTTTCGGAACAAGTTTATTTTCATAATTATACTATTAATGCATGTAAATTTTAGTGAATTGCGTAGATAAGGTGCGATGAAAATAAAATACTATGAGATGATCTATGCTATGAGTAATCATATTCTGCATCTTATGATGGCTAACCCATTGAACAGCCGAAAGCCTGAACCAGATAGGCTGCGTCTGTAGAAACTAATCTACCTACATTAGAACATTTTTTGAATATATATATATATAAAAGTTTTCCTCGCCCATTCTTGGCGGAAACAGGCTTTGGGACGGGCAGAGCGCCATGTTCCCAAGCCTCTTTTTACATCACTTCTTAATGTGCCATGTCTAGAAACTTCCTGACAATGTGACACGTGTTTAGGATTGTGGCTTTTTGTATTTCAATGTAGGTGTTTGGGTCAATGTTGAGTATCTCCAAATTCGTCGCAAGCGTTTTTGGTACTATCCCTGTTGCTGAGATGACTAACGGGATGATGAGGATCTTTTCCATACCCCATATATCTCGTACTTCATGTCTGAGATCTTGGTACTTGGTGATTTTCGTTGTGTAGGTTGTCTGTATGTTATTGGTGTTGGGTACTGCTATGTCGATTAAGTACGTGGTCTTATTCGATTTATCGACGAGGGTTATGTCAGGACGGTTATGTGGGACTGTCTTGTCTGTTATGATTGCTCTATCCCAGTAAAGCTTGTGTGTTTCGTTCTCATGCACGGTCTCTGGCTCATATTTGTAGTACGGGCATTTTTCTGTCAGAAAGCCAGCATTCGCTGCCAATTTCTGGTGGACTATTTTCGCTACTTGATCGTGTCTATGTTTGTAGTCTGACTGCGCAAGGATCTTGCATCCTGCCATCACGTGTTGGATTGTCTCCGATGCCGCATGACAGTGTCTGCATTTGTCGCTTTCTATGTCTTTTCTCTGGATGAATTTCTGATTGTTCCTTGTTGCGATCACTTGGTCTTGGATGGCTAGCATGAATCCTTCTGTCTCTGGCTGGAGAGTGCCTTTGGCCAGCCAAGAATTTGATGCCTTTTTGTCAACGTGTGGTTGTTGCAGGTCATTGTAGTGCCTGCCATGTAATGGTTTTCCGGCCCAAGTTCTCAGTTTCTGTTCGTTGGCTGTTTCCAGGACACGCTCTTCGGTACTACACAGGTTTAGTGGCGTGTAATTTGCATCTGCTTGTATTATGGCTTGGATGAGTGGCGATCGGGGACTCTTCAACTGGAAGTATTGCCTCATGCTCTGGATCTGCTTGTCATGTAAGTCTTTGAGGTCCGCTTGTCCGCGTCCTCCTTCTTCCCGGGGTAGTGTTTGCCGTTCAATTGCCGTTGCAGGGTGTAGTTGTCCGGCTCTTCTCTGGATGGTTCTCATTTTCCGCTGGAGTTGTTCTAGTTCAGTGTTGGACCATTTGATGATCCCGAAGGAGTAGGTGAGCACTGGTACCGCATATGCGTTAATTGCTTGCGTGGTGTTCTTCCCGCTCAGTTTCGTCTTCACAATGCTTCTAAGTCTTTCTTGGAATGCTTGCGTGAGCTGGACTTTGACTTTCTTGTGCTCCTGCTGCCGTTTTTGCATTATCCCTAGGTATTTGTAGGTTTCGCCCTCGTCCAAGGTCTTCAGTAGTCTCCCGTCTTCGAGTTCGATGCCTGGTAAATCTTCTTTGCTATTCTTCTGTATTTTGCACTTATCGAGGCCGAATTCCATTCCTATGTCCTTGGAGAATGTCTCTGTT
>QLNU02014176.1:6454728-6469138 GCA_006491805.2 Dysdera silvatica
TGTCTCTCGAAGCTTCCTGTAGAAGGCCTTCTGGTTTGCTTGGAATTGCATGTTCTGTTGTTTTTTGTTGGTATAGTCTTTGTATCTTCGGAGTCTTCTGGCGTATACACCCAGTTTTTGTTTGAGGGTATCCAGATATTCGCTGATGTGTTTATTGGGCTCTTCGTGTCTTGTATGAATCCTATTTCTCTTAAGGGCCATCTTCACTTTCCTCACTAATTTCTTACTCCTATTTCCCTGCATGTACTGGGTTATTCGCCCTATGCTGCTGCGGAGCTCTTCTATTCTTTTCTCCAGTCTCACTTGCCATGGTGGTTGGGCTTTGTTTCCTCTGTTACTTCGGCCTTCGTTCCTTACTTCGTACCCATTGGCGCGTGATGCCGCTACTGCTGCACAGTATATGGCGGTGTGTATTTCCTGTAGGGAGTTGTGGTTCTGTAGGTGTAGTGGTAGAGTATGTTCATTGAGGATCTTGGTTGCTTTGCAGAGTTTCCAAGATGCCGGTTGGCGTGGTATTCTTGGCCTTGTTGCGGCATCCGAGCCTTCATATTCCGCCAGGGCACATTGGAAACCTTCTTCCATTTTCTCCACGTCCCTCCTCTCTTCTTCTTCTATGCTTGGTTGGAGCGGTTCTCTTGCGCCAATAGCTGGTGCTTCAGGGTTGGCCACACTGGTTGAAGTGTTTGCCAGGTCATTGGCGACTTCATCTCTTAACCTTTGTAGTATGGGCTCTGCTAAGAGATTTCTGGTTATTATGTTCCTGCGTTGGGTTGTTATCCTTTCTATACTGATGTCCAGGTGTGGGTACTGTTGTGCGAATTTGGCGTGAAGTGTGGGTCTGTAATTTGTCATGTCTGTTTCCAGCTTTGTAATCGTATAGTAGGTGCGCATGATGTAGGTGTTCATATCTATTGTCCATGACATGCGCTGGCGTGGTCTTTCAGCCCTAGTGGTTGCACCTATACTAGGCTGCAAAGCACTTTGGGCTGTGTTGGTTCTAGTAGCCGTACAGTTGGAGGCGCCGCTACAACCGCCGACACCTCCAAGGAGAGACTGTTGCATATTTTTCGAACTGGCCCCTCTGCTTAAAACTCGAACGCGGTTCTGATTTAAGAGCGAGACAACCGATGCTCCATTCATATTTTCATTATGGTTCATATCATCAGAGTCTGAGATAGCCTTTTTCACGTCGCTGGGTTACCGATAGTTATCCCAACGGCGTTCCGGATGCTGGCATGTCGTCAGCAGGCTACAAATCCGGTTTTTAATGTGTATACAGTGAAAATCGGTTATAACGACCTTCAAGGGACCGTGCAAATTCTAACCGATAGTCGTTATAAACGATATATTTTTAAAATCATAGTAGCCTATAGTATAATACACTCTAAGAGTTTTATAAATTATTTTGATAGTAAAAAGTATTAAACTTTTTGGTTTCAAAATTAAATAAAAATATATTTAATTATAATGAATTTAATTTCCGTTTATAATTATATTTATAGCCACACTAAATACATAGCATTTTTTATTTTTTTAAATTGAAAAAATTCTAGAAAATACTAAAGTATATAATGTAGAAAACAAATCTAATGAATAATATTTATTATATTATACTAATGACTTCCGAACAGTGCCGGTTTAAGAGTTTTGTGGGCCCTATACTTAAAAAATAAAATAGGGCCCTAAAGAATATGACCTTCGTGTTATTCAATTAATAAATCACGTGGCTTTTTTTAACGGTTCGTTATCTTCAATATTCAGGTTTAGCAGTAATAAAAATTTCTCAGACATTTGTAAATAAACAAGATTAGAATAACACTTAAATTTTGATAACTAACCTTCAATTTCGATATCTAATCCACTTGGTTCCATTTGTAACAATAAAATCCATCGTTATATCCGATACGAATTTCCCTGCTTAGAATCTACGTACACTACAAAATCGTCGTCGTTATATCAGGTTTCGTTGTTATATACGATGTCGTTATAACCGATATATTTAGTATGGAGTAGAATAGCAAATCAAACTTCTTGTAAAAATTCCGTCGTTATATGCGGTTGGTCGTTATAACCAGCGTCGTTATAAACGATTTTCACTGTATATTATTAGTAGTTATATATATATTATGTTATATTTTATATTATTTTGGCTTGTTTAATGCAAAATAGGAGAGGTCGGCGGTGAGGTTAATCACGCACCTATGTAACATTAAATGTATGTCCATTTCAGAGTTTCTATGTAACATTAAATGTATGTCCATTTCAGAGTTTCTATGTAACATTAAATGTATGTCAATTTCAGAGTTTCTATGTAACATTAAATGTATGTCCATTTCAGAGTTTCTATGTAACATTAAATGTATGTCCATTTCAGAGTTTCTATGTAACATTAAATGTATGTCCATTTCAGAGTTTCTATGTAACATTAAATGTATGTCCATTTCAGAGTTCCATTAGACCCCGCTCTCATAAACGTCGTTGAATGGGAAAGTCAAGGGATTAACTTGAGTCAGTCCCTGAACTGTGCATCCTTTCACAATCACCGTCTTTTCATTCCGTGACTTCTCTTTATCAAAATATCTACTTCTCTCGAGCCCCTCCCCCTTCTCTTAACGGATACCTCTAATTTTTTTAATATATAAATAAAATATAAAATTAATTACATAAAATTGAATTTGCAAAAATTTCAATACACACACACACATATATATATATATATATATTCTAAATTATTCTATTCGCTTGAGTTGCCCGTTAATGAGGGGTTTTACTGCATGTTAGTGACACCTGTGTATTTATGTATTTTAATCAAGGTGAGGTGGGAAGGTTGTAAATAATTAGGGGATTACCCTGCGATATACGCTACGCCATGATTTTATCGGTTATCTTCTAATTACTAAATGACTACCAACATCCTTGCGCCATGAAAATACAGTCAAACTAAACCAATCTAATCACTAGAACTTAACCGTTAACAAAAAAAATATCCTTTTAACTATAAGTCCCGAATGTAAAACTAATTTTTATATATTTCACCCTTCGTATATTTATTAATTTAATTGATGATAATAATAAATTTTCATTCAACCCGATATACAATATTTCGTGATACATAGCTTGAGCAGTATAAAAATTATAGAAATGTAAGAGAAGATCTATATTAAATTATTTTAAGTTTTGAGGTTAGAAATGGAAGAGAATATAAAGCCGAAGCTTGTTACGAGATTTTCTTCCAGAATGCGGTGATGTTGACAGAAGAAAAGATAGATTTTTATGGTTTTGAATTATGCTTGTTTTAAAAAGTTCAGTTGTTGTATATCTTTAGCAGAGGGACGTGGAAAACTTGTAATAACTTAAGAACAGGCTAAGCGTCGTTTTTACGAATTGATGAATAAGCAGTATTAGTGTTATTTAGGACTTTTGGTGGGCCTCATTTGAGAAAATTGCGATGCACACCTGGATAATTTTTGTGAAATTATCTGTTTATCAAAATGCTAGCCAGAAGGATATCTGAGTATTGCATGTATAATCAGAATTTTTGATTTAAAAAAAAAAAGTTAAAATGTTAGTACAACAAATGTTAATGAATAAGTTAGTTGTACTATTAAGAGTTACATATATGAAATTATACTATTGTAGAAGAGATTATAGTTTAAAAACATAATAAATCTTGGGTCCAAAATACAGAATAGCTTAAGGAGGAAAAAGAGAGTTTCTATCCAGCAGGTGTCACAATTTTTCTTTAGGGAAAAAACGCAAATGTTGTTGATTCATTATTATGATATTATATTATGATATTATTATATGATTATTATTACATTGGTCATTAGCTGAATAATAAAATTAAAAATTTTAATGATGACAAATCTCAACCTGGTGCTTATTTATTTATTCCCATCCAAACTTTTAAAATGCTGCTATGAATGCCATTTTTTATATGTGTTTAATAACAGAGGAATATATTTAATAATTGGCTAATTATCCTATTCAATAATAGTAAGGCTTGAAATTTCCTTCATTAACAAAATATAAAGATCACGTTTTATAAAACTTCTTGATTTCTTGGATTGCTTTGATTTTTGTACCATATGACATATATAAGCTTCAGATGTAGAAGAAAGATACAGAAGAATGACGTCATGGCTTAACTTTAATAGACTCTAAAATTAGACCATGAATTTGACCGCGAAACAAGATAAAAATATGGACATATATAAATTGGCAATTTAACACCAAAGTATTTTCACCTGTTCGCACATTACGATCATACGTGTCTACTTAAGATTACAAATAAAGCCGTGATAATTACGTTTGATCATCCGTTTTCCAAGAGATGATCGTGGTTATTATATGAAGGTGGCGGTATTTATAGCGTGAGATTTCAAAAATCCATCAACTTTTCCTCATAACTTTCCGAGATTTCAAACTTAGAAGAAGGTGCACTTTCCAAAATATGGAGATGCACGTTTTATACCTCGTATCGTGCGTACTGGGTGCAGCAGTCAGTGAGTAACGTACTTTCTATTAAAATGTCTAAAAAAGGTTCGGGTGCTGTCAGTATACTTAAATAAAATAAAAAAGTAATTGACGAGGTGTACAAATGATTAAATGATTGATAATTATTTCAGCAGAAACCATTCTACATCCTTTAGAACATTTTTTGAATATTTTTTCTGATGAAGGATAAATAAATCATGTCACTGCATAAATTTTACGTCATTTTCATTGCATTATTTCTAATTAGCATATTGCTTCTGTACGTACTTACTGCCAAAATGTACTTATTGTTATATGTTCAATTCAAAATAGGTTTATTTTTCCCATCCTGAGAATCAACTTGAATAAACCCCAAGCAATTCCTAATGATTGTAAATACAATGATTTGATTTTACCTAAAATAAGAACAGAAATGGGATAAAGTAACATCAATTTCAAAGGTCCAAATTTTTGGAATAAATTACCAAAAGAACTAAAAAAATGAAAACTGTCAATAAATTCAAAACCAAATTAAGAGAACATTTGATTTCTCGAATAGATTCTTAACTGATAAAAAAGAAAGAGCGGAAAGGGTAAGAGTAATGGAAAAAAAAGAGGAGAAGGGGAAGGAAGCAGAAAGGAAAAATAGGAAAATAAAATAAAGAAAATTGAAATAGAGGGGAAATGGGGAAAATAAAAATGGTAGGATAGAGTGACCTGGAATAGAATGGATTAGAATGACCTAGTGGATTCATGTTTTTAACATTTAATGTGTACCATGAATCTACCAGGTCATTCTAATCCATTCTATTCCAGGTCACTTTAATCCATTCTATTCCAAATCATTCTAAAACATTCTATTCCAGGTCACTCTGTCCCATCATTTTTATCCCCTGCTTTTTCCCTTTTCCCTCCTCCTTTTTCATCTTTTTTTTTACTTCATTTTGTATGTTTGGCTGAGATTAACCAACTATAAAACCGATTTTACATCCTTATAGATATTTTCCTCAGGACCCTTTCATGCACGTTCAAATTCTATATATTATTTAAAAGTTGATATTATATTTATCGTATTTATGATTGCTCAGGTCAATCATCAACATCAATATTGCTGATTTATTATTATTATGGACAACAACACCATTCTGACACACGTCGATACGATCTAACCAACATCAAAACTACTCTCCGCAACGTTACTACTAACATTTAATACAAGGGTTCTCAACCAGGGGAATTCCCTTCCCCAAAAGAGAAATTTCATAGTTTCAGTGGTGGGGGGATTGTAGATTCAAATTGGTAGACTTGATCTATATGTCCTATTATTTTTGCTGCCAGCCAAAAAAATTAAAAGTCAAATGTCATCCTGTGATAAGGTGAAAAATGTGAAGGGACAGAAAAATACATATATTTGATATATTAAAATTTTAAAAATTAAAGTAAATTGTTAGAATAATATATTTAATAAAGTAAATTACATTCAGGTAAATTAATCTTGAAGCTAATATTAGCTTTATACACTGAGTGGCCACTTTATTTTGAGTACTTTATAGTTTTAACCAAATTAGCCATGACGTCATACTGTTGCCGCTAGAGGGCTAGGCTAGTATAAAAAAGAAAAGCTTAGTTTCTGAGACAGTAATATAGGTGATTTATTTGTGAACATAATAGGGAAAAAACGTGATTTGACAGACTTTGAAAGTGGGGTGATTGTAGGATCTCAGAGCCATGGGGCAAGTATCAGCGAAACCGCATCATCTGTGGAACGTCCAAGAGCAGCTGTTGAAGACTGGGCTATCAGGCCAAAGACTGGGTCTCAACATGCAACTTGTAGTCGCCACCCACCAATGCATGCTCGGGTGGAATGGAGTCTCCAGACTTGCAAAAGACAACAGAAAGAGAACACTGCAGCAAACTGCAGCAGATGTTAATTAAGAATCGTCTCAAACGATCTCTGAACGCACTGTTCACCATACAATGCATCGTATGGAATATGGAAGCCGAAGGTCAGTTCAAACACCATTGCTGTCTGTAGCTAATAAGATGAAACGTCTCAAATTCGTAACGGAGCACGAGGATTGGACAGTGGATAATTGGAAATAAGTTATGTGGTCCGATGAATCACGTTTTCAGTTACACCGTGCAGATGGGCGAGAGAAACTTTGGCGGAAAAAGCATGAAAGCGTGAACGTTAAGTGCATTGCTACAACCCTTCTAGCTGCTGGAGGCAACGATGTGGGGGGAATACTTTCCTGGCTTGCTTTAGGCCCTTTAATTCGTGTTCATCAACGTCTGAATAAGACATCATATCTAAACATCGTTACTTGCCAAGTGCATCCTGTTATGTTGATGGTTTACCCCAATGGCGATGGTTACTTTCAACAAGATAATTATAATAATTTAAATAATTTTTAATAATAATTTATTATAACACGATAATTATAAGATTTCACGGCTCCACGTAGGGCTGGAAACTTTCCTCAGTGGTGCACTACGAACATAGGAGGCCTCAAGATCCGTGGGAGCCCTCTTGGTTCTAAACAAGAAGTTTAGTTTGAAAAATAAATATCTCGAGACTCGCAACACCGATTAAAGAAGTTTACCTAAGGAGTGTTTCAATTTTTGCTACGAAGGGCAGGGCAGGCGATAGGGGAGGAAGGGTGCATTGCACATGTGACCCCATGCGGCTCAGTGGGCCTGGTAATAAAAGGAACAAACCCTCCGTCCAGTATACGTTAGCAAGAGTCCGTAGACGGATGCCTTACCAACTGCGCTACTGGACCCCCTCCTCGCATTTAAAATTACTTTTACACTTTTCATACAACGCCACCTCCACCTCTAGGATTCATACTGAATCCGTCAATGCCCTCCACCTGCCAATCATAAACTTTTATGCTCCAAAGGTTCCTTTATTTTCACTCATGTTTTACCGTCGAAGAAATCAAAAGTCTGTCCTGCAGGTAAATAATAAATAGCTTGATAATAAAAGTTAGTATCGAAAAATTACCCTTGATCCAGTAGCGTACGCAGAAAATTCCTAAAAGGGGTTGGTTCGAATGAGAAGGTTTACCTCTATATCGTGGGCCCCATAGATCTATTGTTAATATTCTCCCAATTGCGGGAGATTATGGCCCACATGAATCCCTCTCCCGTACGCTTATGTCTTGATCGATTCTGAATTAATGACTATGGACGCCGGCATGGGAGCCGGAGACGCAGAGCTTGGATTTCCATTTACCATGGAAAAAATTTAATACTGAAAAAGTCAATGGTTCGGTTCGTAAATGGCTTTCCAAAAGTTCGCCATTCTCGCCAAAAATTGGCGACGGCGAAAGTTGGGAAATTAAATTCAGGCCAAACTTTCAAATACAAGTTTCACTGGCTCGAAATTGTTAACTTCTACCTTCCAGAGATGCACAGCTAATAAGATACCAATTTCTTGATAATACAGCCCAGATGCAGTGTATTGGACAACTAAGTGCATTATGGGAGTAAATTTTCTTTTTCATCCAATCGAGATGCTTTATTTGTTTGTAGTCATAGCTCAATGGATATTCATTTCCGACCCCCCATGTAAAGGGCCATTATAGTCCATTTTGCACAAGGCTCATGGCTAAATCCGGTGTTTTCGGAACACCCTGTATAAACCTAGTAAATTTTCGGTTTTCGCTCACAAAAATTATTTCAATTAGCATAAAAACGCTTTAAATAGACGTGAATGCAATACTCGTACATTATTTTTCAGTAATGCATATTATTTGCTTTTCATCAAACAAAACTTTTGTTTTCGCGGTAAAATAAACTATGTATTTGTGCGATCCAACTTATCTGCCAAGAACAGTCAGATTATTTAATTAAACAGTTTGCAAAGTCGAAAATTGAACAATTTGCAAAGCACAAAATGCACTCAGCTCATACAATTAAAACGCAATTTTTAGGCTTGGTGTAAATTGTTAATTATTTTCGCTTCATGCAATGTATGTTGTAAACAAACATTGTTATATTTTTCCAGTAGAAAATTTTAAAAGTGAGCATATATTCATGAAAACTTAATTTAATTTTCTTTTTGATAGTGAATAGTATCTATTTAACTCGTGGCCATACCCGTTTATGATCATAATAAAAATCGTGGCGACACGGCGCGGCCGTGTCACCTCATATATAAATATGCATTGTTTTTTAATAAGCACATACATACGTTTCAATTTCCATGCTCCTTTATTTTCTAGGCCAAAATGTACCCAGGGACGCATGGGAAAGAAATGAGTTAGGAAGCTTAACTGAAAATGTGTTAAACGGCACTTCAGAAAAAGCATCAGTAAGTATGCCGAAAAACGTATTGAGAGATTTACAAGAAAAGGCACTTGAAAATAAATTAAGAAATTCACTAGGAGGCGTGCCAAGAAACGTAGTAGCAGGTATACCAGAAAATGTATTGAGAGATCTAAAAGAAATTGCATTTGAAAATGCATTTGAAAATGCATTAGAGAATGTATTAGTAAATATGTTGGGCAATGAAATGGCAGATAAACCAGAAAACGTATTAGGAAATATACAAAGAAATTCATTAAGAGTTAGGCCAAGAAATGCAATGGAAGTTACACCAGGCAATTTATTAAGAACTGTACCAGGAAATTTATTACGAAATGAACCAGGAAATGTAATGAGGAGTGCACCAAGAAACGCGTTTGAAAGTGTATCAGACAATGTATTAGGGTATATACCAGGAGATATATTAGGAAATGAACCAGGAAAGGTATTGGGAGGTGTACCAGGAAACGCATTAAGTGGTGTATCCAACGTATTAGGAAATAGACCTGGAAGTGGTTTAGGAAATGAGCCTGGAAGTGGTTTAGGAAATGGGCCTGAAAGTGGTTTAGGAAATGGGCCTGGAAGTGGTTTAGGAAATGGGCCTGGAAATGGTTTAGGAAATGGGCCTGGAAGTGGTTTAGGAAATGGGCCTGGAAGTGGTTTAGGAAATGGGCTTGGAAGTGGTTTAGGAAATGGGCCTGGAAGGGGTTTAGGAAATGGGCCTGGAAGTGGTTTAGGAAATGGGCCTGAAAGTGGTTTAGGAAATGGGCCTGGAAGTGGTTTAGGAAATGGGCCTGGAAATGGTTTAGGAAATGGGCCTGGAAGTGGTTTAGGAAATGGGCCTGGAAGTGGTTTAGGAAATGGGCTTGGAAGTGGTTTAGGAAATGGGCCTGGAAATGGTTTAGGAAATGGGCCTGGAAGTGGTTTAGGAAATGGGCCTGGAAGTGGCTTAGGAAATATGCCAAAATATTCATTAGAAGATGCACCAGGGAACATATCGGGGAATGTATTGAAAGGAGTACCGAGAAACGCATTAGGAGGTGCACCAAACAAAGTTTTAGGAGGTGGACCAGGAAATGCATTAGAAGATGTATCGGGAAAACTTTTCTATGGGGGCGAACCAGGAAATGTATTAGGAGATATACCGAAAAAACTTCACTATGGAAGTGGGACTCAGCAGATGAATCTTGGGGGCCCTAGTGGGCCGTATCCATGGAACCGAATATCACGAAACCAGCAATTTCAGTATCCTTCACAGAAAAGTGAAAAATCAACTATCTTCGATGGTTCGAACAGAAAATTCCGGAGGAGGTCTCAAAAGCCAACCAGTGCTAATCTGCAAAGAAACTCATTTCCAATACCTTATTCTCCATTTCAAAAAATTTATCCAGACTATAGGGGTTCGGACGCTTATAATTGGCAGGAATTTCCTCAATGGAATCTATTGTCAATGCAAAGCCAACCAAATTTTAACAGATACAAAAATCAGCAACCATCAAATTGGCAAAACAAGAATCCCAAATTAAAAAAGGAACCATCGTCCCTACGGAACCCAAATTACCCGTATCGTCCAGAGCTTTCTGATATGTTATCTTCTGAACAAAGGGTGCGATCTTCTGATCGACCAAACTTGCCTGTGCCAACAGAACAAGACGATTCTTCATATCCATATTACGATGACACAGATACTTATGATCCATACCCAGGTAATGAATTATATGTAAAACAATGACTTTACTGAATTAAAATATTTATTTACCATTATTATATACGTTTTCCTTCAATTAGAAAGGGAATTATCACCCCTACGGGACCCAAATTATCCGTATCGTCCAGAGCATTCTGATATGTTATCTTCTGAACAAAGTGTACGATCTTCTGCTCAGCCAAATATTCCGGGGCAGCCTATATCGCCAACAGAGCAAGAAAATTCTTCATATCCATATTATGATGATGACACAGATTCTTCTTATCCATACCCAGGTAATGAATTATATGTAAAATAATGATTTTAATGAATGGAATGCATTTATTTAGCGTTATTATAAATATTTTGCTCCGATTCTAGTTCATGCGAATTGCACACTTGGCATGAATTGAAAAATTATTAAAATAATTATCGTGTGTTTACGAACAATTATTGTACATACAAATACACTGGTGTGCAAAAATAAGGACGAGATGGAAAAAGTAACATAACAGCGGAACGAACAGGCAGAACTGACCGAAAGACCAATCAGGAGACTGCCTAGGGTCCTACACGGTAGGGCATTTGCGTATACGCATCATGATGTAATGTGGGCGTGTGGGTAGGGTATAAAGCACGAAGACGGTGTTCGAGCAGCATTTCAGTAGAAGCTATTGCACAGTGTACAGCGGCTTGAAATATGACGAGTTGCTGTAGCACTGCGAGGTATCCAACGAACAGTTCCTTAGACAACATCTGGATGAATTTACTCGAGGTCGAATCATTGGAAAGTTGGAATAAGATCGAAGTGTGACGAGTGAGGCCGAGGAGTTCGTAATCGCACACAGCATCGTGTCACGAGCATGGACGGCATTTCGAACGACAGAAACAGCTTCTCCAAGGTTAGTGGTGATTGTCCACGAGCAACCATGGCAAGGGAGGACCGGTATCTTGTTCTACAGGCGAGGAGAGATCGACGGCTGACAGCGGGTGAAATCACAAGCCACATGTAACGCACTACTGGATGACTCAACCGGCCGACGTTGAGTGGTAACAGTAGAGGCGTGTAATTTCGTTGTGTTTTTGTTTCTTAAGGGTACACAGGACCTTTAAATCTTTAAAAAATCGATTTTTTATTTATTAGTTTAAAAAATAATATGGATTTTTGGCAGTGTTTTAAAACAAACCGCATCAAAATTCTTCAATTACTTCTTGCACTATTGTATAAAATAAAAATAACTATTACATATTACCTTGTTACCAAGTTCCAACTTGAACGCTCTTTTTCTCAAAATCACTATTTACTTTTTATAAGTTTTTATTATTTTTTTAGGATTAACTCTAAAATGTTGAGTGTTATAAATAAAGAATGTGATTCTTTAAAAGAAGTATTTACTGAGATTATGAACGATCCAACCTCCGATCAAACTTCGCTTAGGCAGAGTGTCGGCTATTTAAATATATTTAGCGACTTTGAATTTTCACTTTTGGTTGTTGTTTTTAACCATATTTTTGGACTTACAATTTTGGATTTGCATTTTTATACACACATTTCACCATGTCAATGTACATATCCTTGACGTCTGTTGATCTTTAAAGAGTTGATGACTGCTGACGTTTTAATAGAGTCAAAGGCCTTCTCATAGTCAATAAATTCAACACACAATGGAAGTTCATATTCATTCGTTCTTACAATTAGTTTTCTTAATACTTAAATATGCTCTACATGCTGAATCCATTTCGAAACCCAGCTTGTTCTCTTGGTTGAGCTGCATCTAATTTTTTCTGCAGGCGATGTGTTAGTACTTTTGTGAAGATTTTATAAATAGCAGGTAACAAGCTAATTGGTCGGTAATTTTTCAAATCCTCTTTATCACCTTTTTTATGCAAAAGAATTACTGTTGCAGAATCCCATTGGTTTGGTATGTTACCGCTGTTAAGACATTTGGTAAAGAATTTTGCAAGTATGTCTTCTACATATTCTCCAGCTTCTTTTAGGATATCTAATGTAATGCCATCATCGCCAGGGGATCTTCCTTTCTTCATACTTTTTATTGCAAATGCTACTTCTTCTTTTAAGATTTTAGGAGCTGTTCCTTCGACTATCTCAGAGTCTTCGTTTAATCCACTGTTTCCTTCATATAGTTTTCTGTAGAATTCTTCAACTCTTCTAAGTATTTCTTCCCTATTTCTTGTTACGGCTAAGATTTTCAGCTTCGGCAAATTCTATGAGTTGATCGCCACGTTCATTCCTTTCCCCGTATCCGTATTTACCAACCGATGTCTCTCCTTGTTCCTGTTGTCCAATTCTTGCATTAAAATCTCCCATGATGAGCTTGATGTGTTGTTTCCCCTTGGTATGTAGCTGTTTGATTTCTTCATAGAATTCCTCAACCTCCTCGTCGGTATGGCTTGATGTTGGTGCATATGCCTGTACTATCTGAAGTTGGTATCGCTGGGTTAGTTGAACAACGAGCCTCGCTGCTCGATCTGATGTACTTTCAACTTCCAGAAGACAGTCTTTAATTCTTTTGTTGATTAAGAAGCCAACACCACTTGTTCTTCCAGTTTCCGTTCCTCTATAATAAAACAAATGTCCACTTTTAAGTTCCACCAACTCTTCACCTTTTCTTCTAACTTCACTGAGTCCTACAATGTCCCATTTGATCTTGTCTAGTTCCTCTTCCAATTCCTGAAGTTTTGCTTCAGAAGCAAGGGATCGTCCATTATACGTTGCCAAGGTCAATAACAAACGGCAGCCTGGGCCATTCCAGTGATTCTTAGCACCCCCTGCTTTCATGCCACACTGACCGCTGCCTTGATCAGGAGCACTCCAGCACCTGGAGACTAGGGGCCATGGTTTCTGGTGTGTCAACATAATGGAGGAATTAGCCATAATTTCACCACGCTGGCTAGACGGGTTGGTGAATTAGCCCTCCCCTTCCGCCTTTCTATCCGTGCAGCAAATATTAATTTGCCACATAAATAGAAAGCTCAGCCTGCACCACTTGAAGGCGGGGTAGGACACTAGGTTACTGGCCTGGCCGGTTCCACACATCGTCACATACGTTCAGCGTGTGGGTCTCCTTCCAGTTAGATACCAGCAACCCTTTTGCAGGCCATATATATATATATAATTTTTTTATTCCTCGCGTTTTAGATGTTTTGATAAGAAATCCAGTTTTACAAAACCCAAGAATTCTTTTAATAATTCAAAGGTAAATTACACACGCATATACATAATATGAACAAAAGTTTATGGAGAAAGTTGAATGATAATATTTAAAGAGGGTTTTTTGAAGAATCATTTTGAATTTTAAGAAATAAGAAGACATGATTCGTTTCCGGGATATAATTGTTAATTGAAAATGAGGATGATAAAAATGATGAGGAAAATGAGGAAATGATTAAGGAATGTGTCAACCATTTCATAACTATTATCCCAGTACGGACTAGTTCTCACCGTCATTTTCTGATAGAAAACATAAATCTTAAAAATAATCGGAAGAAGAAAAATTATTCAAAATAGAATCAGGGCTGAATTTAACATAACGAAAGCGCTATCTTCACACAATCAGAATTAGTAAAAAAAAATCAAATAAAAAAGGCAATAAAATATTCCCTGTTTCTGTGCCTTTCGTCATAATGTTATAAGAACGTTCTTGAGGTGAAGAATCATGATAATCTAATTGAAATACATTATTGGACAGGGCTGAACGCCAAAAGTCTTGAAGTTTAGTAACTTCAAATACATTTCTTTAAATATATTTCAAATAAACCTCTAATAAAAAAAATACTTCAAATACACTTGCTCTCAATTGCATTTCAAATAAACCTGTAAGAGATTTTTTTAATGAGCACGAAACAATATTCAAATTCGGTGAAGTGTAAACAAGCTGGGTTGAAATAGAAAAGGAAGACAGGCAGGAATGGTTT
>QLNU02014176.1:6469238-6485362 GCA_006491805.2 Dysdera silvatica
ACGGTACCACTGGTCAACTTTTAGTGAACGAACTGTAGTTAAAGTTTTAAAAGAAATTTTCGCCGATTGTATTTTTTGTATTTCGAATAACTATTCGCTTTGGTGTTTACAAAGCTTGCATTTTAGTACTCCTCTTCATTTATTTTGATCATATTTTATTTCCATGGAGAGTTGTGGTAAAAATCACTACTAACGTTAAATAGAACTAAATTTTAGCTTCCCCCAGCTTTCGATGTGTGTAGTCGCGTGAATGATGCGTAGTAAATACAGGGTGTTCCGAAAATATCGGATCAAAAGTATATAGGCCTGATCCTTTTTCAGAATGGACCATAATGGTCGTTCACATGGGGGTGTAAAATGAATATCCACGGAGTTATGGCTATAAACAAATAACAAAGCATGATTGGATTAAAAAAATTACACCAAAATCAACGTATTTGTCAAATAGACTGCATCTAGGTTGTATTATCAAAAAACAGGTTTCTTATTCACCATACATCTCTGGAATGTGCATGAAAGTACATCAGATCGAGCAGCGAGGCTTGTTGTTCAACTAACCCAGCGATACCAACTTCAAATAGTACAGGTATATGCACCAACATCAAGCCATACCGACGAAGAGGTTGAAGAATTTTATGAAGAAATCAAAGAGTTACACACCAAAGGGAAACAACATATCAAGCTCATCATGGGGGATTTCAATGCAAGAATTGGACAACAGGAACAAGGAGAGACATCGGTTGGTAAATACGGATATGGGGAAAGGAATGAACGTGGCGATCAACTCATCGAATTTGCAGAAGCTGAAAATCTTAGCATCATGAATTCATTTTTTAAGAAGAAACCGCAAAGAAAATGGACATGGAAACACCCAAATGGGGGAACTAGTGAAATTGACTATATCCTGGCAAACAAGAAATCAATTATTGAAGATTGCAGTGTACTGAACAGATTTAATACTGGAAGTGATCATCGAATGGTGAGATGTAAAGTGCACTTAAATACTAAATTAGAACGACAGAAGCTCATTAGGAAACAAGTAAGTAAGAGGGTGGATTTAAAGAAATTAAAAGAAAATACCGAGGCATTCAAGTTGGAATTAAAAAATCGCTTTTCTGCACTGGAAGGACTTATTGATGAAAGTGATATCTCAGAAGCAAATGAAAACATTGTTAAGACAATAGTTGAAACTGCTGGGGAAATTGGTGGTGTAACCTGTAAAAAGCACAATAGCAAATTATCTGAGAAGACGAAACAGCTCATGAAAAGGCGAAGAGATATGAAGGTGGACAATCAAAATACCAGTTCCAGGATTGAGTACATAGAACTTTGTAAAACTCTGCGCAAAAGCATGAAAGAAGACATAAGAAAATTCAACTGTGAGCTAGTAAGGAAAGCCATTGAAAATAACAAGAGCCTTAGGGTTGTTAAAGGAAGTTTATCTGTTGGGAAGAAACACATCATTGCATTAAAAGGAGAGGATGGCACCGTAACAAGAAATAGGGAAGAAATACTTAGAAGAGTTGAAGAATTCTACAAAAATCTATACGAAAGTAACAGTGAATTAAACGAAGACATTGAAATAGTCGAAGGAACAGCTCCTAAAATCTTAAAAGAAGAAGTTTCATTTGCAATAAAAAATATGAAGAAAGGAAGAGCCCCTGGTGATGATGGTATTACATTAGATATCCTAAAAGAAGCTGGAGAATATGTAGAAGACATACTTGCAAAATTCTTTACCAAATGTCTTAACAGCGGTAACATACCAAACCAATGGGATTCTGCAACAGTAATTCTTTTGCATAAAAAAGGTGATAAAGAGGATTTGAAAAATTACCGACCAATTAGCTTGTTACCTGCTATTTATAAAATCTTCACAAAAGTTCTAACACATCGCCTGCAGAAAAAATTAGATGCAGCTCAACCAAGAGAACAAGCTGGATTTCGAAGTGGATTCAGTACAGTGGACCATATTCAAGTATTAAGAGAATTAATTGAAAGAACACATGAATATGAACTTCCATTGTGTGTTGCATTTATTGACTATGAGAAGGCCTTTGACTCTATAAAAACATCAGCAGTCATCAACTCTTTAAGATCAACAGACATTGAGGATGTGTACATTGACATGGTGAAACGTGTGTATAAAAATGCAAGTGCAAAATTTCGGTTACATAAAGATACCAAAACTATCAAACTTGGCAAAGGGGTGAGGCAGGGAGATACCATTTCTCCAAAACTTTTTACTTCTGCTTTACAGATGATTTTTCAGCTGATAAATTGGAATAACAAGGGAATAAAAATAAATGGTGAATATTTAAATCATCTGCGGTTTGCTGATGACATTGTTATTTTTTCAACGGACCCATTAGAACTCCAAGACATGGTACAAGAGCTCTCAACTAGAAGTGAAGAAGTTGGACTCAAGATGAACCTACAAAAAACTAAGATCATGTTCAATAATTTTGTAGAGGAAACAAAAATACAAGTTGACAACACTGAGCTAGAAATTGCTGATTCATATATTTACCTTGGCCAGCTGATTTCAATGGATGGCAACATTATGAAAGAACTCAACAGACGTATTAAACTTGGCTGGAGTGCATTTGGAAGAAACAGTTTTATCCTGAAGGGGAAATTGCCTTTATGTCTAAAAAGAAAAGTCTTCAACCAGTGTGTATTGCCAGTCCTCTCTTATGGATCAGAGACATGGAGTCTAACAGTTGGAGCAATACGAAAGTTACAGACAACGCAAAGGAGCATGGAGAGGTGCATGCTTGGAATAACTAGGAGAGATCGAAAAAGAAACACTTGGGTGAGAGAGCAAACTAGAGTAGAGGACATCATTGTTAAAGTAAAAGGACTGAAATGGCGATGGGCTGGGCATATTGCAAGAAGAACTGATCAACGATGGACAACAGAAATTCTGAACTGGATTCCAAGAGACCACCGAAGACCTAGAAAACGTCCTCAAACTAGATGGGTGGATGAAATAAGAAAAGAGGTTGGGGTGACGTGGAAACGAATGGCCCAGGATAGACTTGTGTGGAAAGCATTTGGAGAGACCTTCATCCAGCAGTGGATAGATAATGGTTGAATATGATGATGATGATGATGATGATGATGATGATTTAATAATGAGTGAATAGGTGATCAGATTGGATTGAGATTTGTCCACACATTGGTGTCATTAAGATTCTCGGTTTTGAATTTGCTACCTGATCTTTAAAAAATCAAATCAGGGAAGCTAATTAATGTTAAGTTTGTAATGCCAAAAGACTTAATAAGTAACTTTTGTGATTGTCTCACAATATCTAAATGCATCCTTTTAAAACTAATTCTTCACCTTGTTGCGTCAATACAAAGTTAATATCATGCGAATTATCAGTATTTTAATTCTAATCATGATAATTCATTCAACGTTTTCAGGTAATGATTATGGTGACGACGACGATGGCGACGACGATGGCGATGACGATGATGACAGCAACAATGACGACGACGACAATTGGCGATGAAGATGATAAATGTGATGATGACAGTAATAATGAAGGTGAAAAGAAAGTTACTAAAAATATTAATGGTAATGATAATAATGGTGATGATGAGTATAATCATAAAGTCAGCAATGATAATGTGGATGATGGCTATGGCGATGATGGCTATTCTGACGATATCTCTGATGACAATGACGAAAATAATGGCTATAACGATGGTATATATGATGATTTTTCAGATTCAGTCAATGCTACTTTTTAAACTTACAGTACCAGTTCAACTTTAATATCAATTTAAATTTCAAGCATTACTTCAACCTCTATATTAATTGCAACCACATCAACCTCATCCACACCAACGCCATTATTTCACAATATAACCCACCACAACCCCTGATATCGGCCTTTATATCAAGGTTTACCTCAAGAACCGTCTACAGACAGAAATTCAAACCTTGAAATTATTAAATAAAATATTTTTAGAGAAAGCACCAATCAATGATAGTAAAATTTCAAGTGATATTCAAAGAGTTTTGTAGCGCCAACATACTTGAAATAACTGTTTATAATACATTACCTATCCCCTACCAAACTTCATTACTTCAGTGTATGTGTATTTTACTACGTTTTACTCATTCACTTTTGTATTTCATTCTCATTGAAAGCCATGCTTTTGATCATCGTTAACATCGTTCATAGGTGATGAACCCATGACATAGGACATAGGACATGAACCCATGAGAAGCCCGAGCCCCTCCAATAATTTGAAAATTCTACCTTGCCACATCCAGTATAAAAATGGCTTCTTGTTTACCTTTGAACTCTTTTAATACCAGTCGTAAATCAGTTTTCATTTCAACATACCAACAAACTACTCTTTCATCTCGTCCTATTTTAGGTAATCCGCTGTTTCAATAATCTTTCTCTATATTTCATCTCTCTTAAAGACAGGTCCTTTCCATTTCTTCTTTGGCTTATCTTACAATTGACATCCACGTTCATCGCTAATTTCCCTACATAATTCACCTCCCTTCCCATCACATGCTTCTACTATCTCGGTCTTGACACGTGTATGTTTTTCAATACATCTGCTACATTTGTTGCCCGCTCTCACTCATTAATATCTAATTCATTCCTGCAACTCCACGCTCCTACTACCCACCCTATACTTCCACGCTTTTGCACTCTGTAGCATTCTCATTTCTGCTACACACGAAAAATATTCCACAAAACTGTTTTTTATTTGCTGACTTTGCGTTTAATAATGACACTTGAATTCCTTCATTCTCCTTTTCTTACGTGTTACACTTTCTTCTGCTTTTGACAAGCCCACATCATCTACTTCGCAGTTACTTGTGCCTTATTTCGTGAAATTTCATATTTCGTCTGCAAGTATATCGATCAAAATAGTACTTTTCCGTCACAGGAATACTTTACAACCGTTCTCTCTTCCGGTATCGAACAGTTTCTTCTAAATACTTATTCATTTACGATTTATGACGCAAGGGTAGCAAAGGTCCTGTGTCAAACAAGATTGGTTTGGTACAGGAATACTTCACAACAGTTGTCCCTTTGAGTATGGAACTGTTTCTTCCAGATGCTTACTTGGTTACGTTTTATGACGCAAGGGTAGCAAAGGTCCTGTGTCAAACAATATTGGTTTGGTACAGGAATACATCACAACAGTTGTCTCTTTGAGTATTGAACTCTTTCTTCCAGATGGTTCCTTGGTTACGTTTTATGACGCAAGGGTAACGAAGGTCGTGCGTAAAATAAGTTATTCCAACTGTATTCAACAATTAAGTTTAAATCACCAACCCAGAATTCTTTGATAACACTATTTTCAATTAACATCTACTTGTCTAAATAAATGTATAAATCTTTAACTTTGAATTTAAAATATCTTCCTATCTCATTTCACTTTTCATGTAATCATAAAAGTCTAGTTTTGATAAAACTCTAGTTTCGTCCTTTGAAATTCATCCTTCTTTTTTTTAACTAAAAATTATTCCACTATATTTATTTATATATATATAAAAAAAGTCATTACAAGTAACTCAATATTGTTTACAAAATTGAAAAAATTTGAATATACAGCAGTTTAAATATGTTTCTTACCTTATATATTAGTTTTTATTCACATATTATTTCATTATTAATATCTATTTATATATTATTCCAGTTTTCATTTATATATTATGCTATGTCAGTTTTCTTTTTACGTGTTACTTTTTTGTTTCTCCATTCTCTGGTAAAAACTGTTTTGCAATCAAATCTGCAAGATATAGGGAAAATGCTATATTATTGCCTTCTCACTTTATAAATCTGCATGATTTTTCACACCTATCTTAGTATCCTGATATTTGCGTCAATATTTGTTCCCTAATATTTCTCTGTAGATAAAATTTCGATTTTATTTTAAAAAATGTATATTTGTTTCTTCTAAGTTTAAAAGAACTTAAAGCCATACATTTAAACTTCTAGTACAATTAACTGCTTACATTTATACAAAAGCGAAAACTCCTTCATAGTAATTTGGTCCCAATTTTTGTCTCGCAACCCACAAATTCACAGCACATTTGGTTGAATTTGAAAGACAACATTAATTTAATATTGCTTATACACTTGCATCACTAACATTTACCTAAGGTATTACTGGACCAATTAAAACTACCTCACGACTACTGATATAAACTATGTACGTAAAATGAAGCTTGGTTCATTTTTCATTATATTCAGTTGGAATATAATTTGCGCATTATACTGCTTTATAATCTGATTTGTTTCTTTGGTGTTTGGTAAATTTATCTTCTTATTAAAATGATGTTGCAATATTTTTTTGAATTTTATAAACGTTGATATAAAAAATAATGATAATCCTTATCTCCATTTCGTGCCAAATATTCATTCATATCTAACATTTTACAAATTATTAACAAAAAGTTTGCGAAATAGTAATTTAATAACATTAGTATGTGTTAATAAACAATTTACAACTGAATTAATTTGGTATGTGGCGAAAATAGTAACCATTCATTAATTCTAACAAAAAAATACAAAGCACGTAAATATTCTAATTTTCTGTTCAGTCTAGCGGTTTAAATGCTTTTGCATTTTCTGGAATTAATTAAATGAGTCTCAAAAATAAAATATATCGGATTTATCAAAGTTGTTAAATCGCAATATACCTCTAGTGTCCAGTATATTCCAAAATTTAATACCTTTTCCTTTACTCAGGTTTTCAATCGCAGACACAACCACCAATTCAGCCAAATTTGCAACCTCAAGGACCATCTTCAGCAACGCGAAAGGGTTTACAGCCCCAAGGCCAAATTCCACCAACTCAACCAAATCTGCAACCTCAAGGACCACCTTCAGCAATGCCGAAGGGTTTAAAAACCCAAGACCAAATTCCACCAACTCGGCCAAATTTGCAACCTCATAGACCATCTTTAGAAATGCGAAAGGGTGTACAGCTCCAGGGCCAAATTCCACCAACTCAACCAAATCTGCAACCTCAAGGACCACCTTCAGCAATGCCGAAGGGTTTAAAAACCCAAGACCAAATTCCACCAGTTCAGTCGAATTTGCAACCTCAAGGACCACCTTCAGCAATGCCGAAGGGTTTAAAACCGCAAGGTCAAATTCCACCAAATCAACCAAATTTGCAACCTCAAGGATCACCCTCAGCAATGCCGAAGGGTTTAAAAACCCAAGACCAAATTCCACCACTTCAGCCAAATTTGCAACCTCAGGGGCCATCTTTAGAAATGCGAAAGGGTTTACAGCTCCAGGGCCAAATTCCACCAACTCAACCAAATTTGCAACCTCAAGGACCACCTTCAGCAATGCCGAAGGGTTTAAAAACCCAAGACCAAATTCCACCAGTTCAGCCGAATTTGCAACCTCAAGGACCACCTTCAGCAATGCCGAAGGGTTTAAAAACCCAAGACCAAATTCCACCAGTTCAGCCAAATTTGCAACCTCAGGGGCCATCTTTAGCAATGCCGACGACTTTAAAACCGCAAGGTCAAATTCCACCAACTCAACCAAATTTGCAACCTCAAGGATCACCCTCAGCAATGCCGAAGGGTTTAAAAACCCAAGACCAAATTCCACCACTTCAGCCAAATTTGCAACCTCAGGGGCCATCTTTAGAAATGCGAAAGGGTTTACAGCTCCAGGGCCAAATTCCACCAACTCAACCAAATTTGCAACCTCAAGGACCACCTTCCGCAATGCCGAAGGGTTTAAAAACCCAAGACCAAATTCCACCAACTCGGCCAAATTTGCAACCTCATAGACCATCTTTAGCAATGACGAAGGCTTTAAAACCGCAAAGCCAAATTCCACCAATTCGGCCAAATTTGCAACCTCAAGGACCATCTTTAGAAATGCGAAAGGGTTTACAGCTCCAGGGCCAAATTCCACCAACTCAACCAAATCTGCAACCTCAAGGATCACCTTCAGCAATGCCGAAGGGTTTAAAAACCCAAGACCAAATTCCACCAGTTCAGCCGAATTTGCAACCTCAGAGGCCATCTTTAGCAATGCCGAAGGCTTTAAAACCGCAAGGTCAAATTCCACCAATTCCGCCAAATTTGCAACCTCAGGAACCATCTTTAGAAATGAGAAAGAGTTTACAGCCCCAGGGCCAAATTCCACCAACTCAACCAAATTTGCAACCTCATGGACCATCTTTAGCAATGACGAAGGCTTTAAAACCGCAAGGCCAAATTCCACCAATTCGGCCAAATTTGCAACCTCAAGGACCACCTTCAGCAATGCCGAAGGGTTTAAAAACCCAAGACCAAATTCCACCAGTTCAGTCGAATTTGCAACCTCAAGGACCACCTTCAGCAATGCCGAAGGGTTTAAAACCGCAAGGTCAAATTCCACCAAATCAACCAAATTTGCAACCTCAAGGATCACCCTCAGCAATGCCGAAGGGTTTAAAAACCCAAGACCAAATTCCACCACTTCAGCCAAATTTGCAACCTCAGGGGCCATCTTTAGAAATGCGAAAGGGTTTACAGCCCCAGGGCCAAATTCCACCAACTCAACCAAATTTTCTACCTCAAAGACCATTTTTCGCAATGGGAAAAGGTTGGCAATCCCAAGGTCAAATTGCACCAGCCCAACCGAATTTGCAACCTCAAGGACCGTCTTTCGTAATGCAAGAGGGTTTGCAATCCCGAAGACAAATGTCACCAAGTCAGTTAAATATGCAACCTTACGGACCATCTTCAGCAATGCCAAAAGGTTGGCAATTCCAAAGGCAAATTTCACCATTTCTGCCAAATTTACAAGCTCGAGGATCACCTTCCGCAATTAGGTCACCTTATTCAAACGCAACATCTGCACATATCCAGTCGAATTCCCAAACTGAAGGTCAAGGTGCAGCAAATATGTCGGCGATAAAAAGTGGTAATACAATCTTGTACTAACATTTAAAATTACTTATAATGAAATTAAAAAAATAATCTCCAAAAATTTTAGCCTCTTTTCCTCTTAAATTAAAAATATTATATATATGTAGTCAGAATGACACCAAATTTTTAAATTTACCTAATTAAGTAGTCTAGAATCCGATTATGATATCAAGTTTGGTGCTGCCATTGGAATTTTCAAAGTTGCTGCAAGTTTTAATATGGAGACGGTCCCTTATGCAAATTTTGTGCACATGAATTGGTAGATTTTTCATTGTTCTCTATCGATTGACATCTTCGAATTTTCTGTAATAGAAGTATTTCGCGAATGGCAAATAAGTGTTCAAATTTTTATTTCACCCGCTGTACATGTGTCACTATTCAAAGGGTTTAGGGATCAGAGGAATCGTCCTTTAAATAGAAGTGTCCCTTATACGGGAGGTAACATTAGATTCTGATTAATGTCCTTTTCTATTTAACGACGTTCTTTGTCCTTCTCTTGAAAGTCATTAATGGGAGATATTACTACTGTGTTACCTTCCAATGAAGAACACCCACGGTACCGAATATTTTGCCCCTTAAACAGAGGTGTCCCCTTCTTCAGAGGTACATGTGTCACTATTCAAAGAATCTGGGAACCACAGGAATTGGCCCTTGAATAGAAGTGTCCCTTATACAGGAGGTAACACTTCATTCTGATTAATGTCTTTTTCTATTTAACTTTTTTTGTTTATTTTTTTCTTCTCTTGAAAGTCATTAATGGGAAATATTTATTATTACGGTATTACCTTCCAATAAGGAACACAAACGGGACCGGACATTTTGTCCCTTAAATAGAGCTGTCCCTTCTTCAGAGGTGCATGTGTCACTATCAAAATGTCTGGCGACCAGAGGAATCCTTCCTTAAATAGAAGTGTTCCCTATACGGAAGGTAACATTACATTCTGATTAACGTCTATTTCTATTTAAGGACGTGTTTTGTTCTTCTCTTGAAAGTTATTAATGGGAGAAATTACTACGATGTTACCTCCCAATAAGGGGTACCCACAGGACCGGAGATTTCGTCCCTTAAATGGAGGTTTTTCCTTCTTCGGAGGTACATGTGTCACTATTCAAAGGAACTGGAAACGAAAGGAATCGTCCGTCATTCAAAGGTGTCCCTTACGAGAGGCAACGCTGTATAATATAGAAAAAAAATTCTTAAAACACACAAATTTATATTATTTATAATACAGTGGAACCTGATAAAGTGACCACCTGGGTAAATCGACCACCTGAATTAAGTGGCCACTTTTTTATAAGACAGAACTTTTAGGGACTTAGTCATGGCCTTGCAAAAATCTGTCGTGTATAGTCACAACCTGTCTAAGGTCCAGTCCTAAAGGTGGTCCCTTTAGGCAGATTTTAATGTATTTGTATATTAAGTCGAAATTGAATTTGAAATTTTTTTTTCCAGATCTACCTTTTGATTTTCTATTTAAGTGGTTCCACAAGAGGTAATGTGGACAGAATAGCATACCTGCAAATAGGCAACGATCGTTAAAGGGACCCATGTCCTTCGGGGACCGAAGCTCCAAAAAATAAGAGGAAGAATCGCACCTTTAACTAGTCACGTTTTTAAAATTTACACTTGATTGCTTATATCCCTCAAAGGAATAAAACAAATGCTTTAATAAATTTATGCTTTGTATGTTAAAAGTTGTCAATTTTTTCAATCGGTGTATCTTTACTAATTAAAAATACTAATATTGATTAATACTTACTAATTAAAATCTACTAAATATGTACTCTATAATCGAGATTAAGAGTGTGGAAATGGAGTTTAATTTGCAATAGAAGTAAGACACAAAGTACTAGGGAAGAAATTTTCATACAAAACGTTAAATACTAGTTCACTGTGCGTAACTTGGAACCCCTAGATTTCTCTAGCCGAAGCGTTATTTTTTGTGAATAGAAGCCAAAGCGTCAGCCGCCATTTTGTTGTACAATTCCGGTTTCATTTACCTCAGCGATAAAGGTTTTCCACATTGGCGCAATGATCGCTATTTTGCACAAAATTTATCAACGATCAGTGATTATCTGACGAATGTAAACATTGGCGCAACTTTTAAAATGTCGCTAATAAATACAATTTGCAACCACAATCACGTGATAAAATGGCAACAAAATGGCGGATACGCGCCCGCTCCCTTATGTAGGAGCCTTAGCCTAACATAAGCCTTCGACATTATGTCATGTTTGTTTTTAGGGCGCGAGAAGATCGAGCTGCGCAGGAACTTACAGTTTTTTAAGGAATCCGGATGTCTGTTGTCAAAGAACAAAACCCCGGACTACGGTGGACAGAAAAACGATAGGCGTGCAACGTTACCATTGGGAATCGAATCCGGATTAATGGCATTATAAATGAATGCTACGCCTACGTATGACAGTGAACCTATATTTTTCTGAGGAGTTCGAACCTCTTAAGACCTAGGGAACCAACCCCAGAACTACGGTGGGTAGTTAGTCGATGAGTATATCCTTTCCGGTGGGGAGGGGGCACCGTCGGAAATCAGGGCCGGATTCACGGCAAGCTGAATGAACACGTTACCATTCTATCACCCCCCCAAATGAATTGAACTCGACTATTCTCAGTATACAAAACCTTCCTAAAAAATTCATGAAAATTCTACATATTTCACAGCAGTCAAGAAAAATTGTTGATGACGTCACAAAATGACATCGTGTCAATATAACTTTTTCAACGTTAATTTACTTACAATTTAATCGAGCCTTTACAATATTTTATATAAAAGTATAAAAATTTCTCAGAAGAAATGATTCAAGAAGTCATGGAAGAAAGGAAAGAAAGTTTAAAGATAAATGGAACTATTATAAATAACTTGAGATATGCTGATGATATGGTAATAATGGCTACCTCAAATAAAGATTTGCAGGTGCTCATCAATGAAATTGATACAACAAGCGAAAAAATGGAACTCACCATTAATGTGTAGAAAAAAAAAACTATGTCTTATAGGAAAAGCTTCAGGATCACTGCCCATTGTAAAAATATGGCCATACAACAAGTAAATTCTTTTTGCTATTTGGGGAAAATTTTTGCGATAATAACGATCAAACAAACGAAATAAGGTACCGAATTGGCCTGGCAAAAACAAACTTGAATGAAATTCGAAAAATTCCGTGAGCGAGAAAATTAGATTTATATCTCAAAATCCTAGTTCTAAAATATTACGTTTGGCCAATTCTGCTTTACAGTTGCGAGACCTGGACATTAAAAAAAAAGACGCCAAAATTAGAATCGAAGATTTTGAAATGTGGACCCTCAGAAAATCATTGAAAATAAAATGGACTAACAAGATCTCCAATCAGGAAGTGCTGAACAGATCCAACACAAAAAAAGAAAAACTATCATCACTTCAATTCTGAGAAGAAAGTTAACATTTTTCAGTCACATAATGAGGGGAGAAAAATACAAACTATCCCGACTGGTACTGGGGGAAACATTATTGGGAAGAGATCTAGAGATAGAAAAAGCAGAAGATGGATGGATGGATGGATGGATGGATGGACGGACGGACGAAAAGGCTTGGACTAGGCTAAGCACGGAAGACATTATCCATGCCAGTAGAGACAGGAAAATGTGGTCTATATTGGCCACCAACCACCGAATCGGAGAAGACATAATGATGATGATAATGATGGTGGTGGTGGTGGTGGTGATGATGAAAATTTCAGCTTATAGATTATTTCTTACACGCTTGCAAAATATCGTTGTCACGTTGAATAGCAGCCGTGAATTTAAAAGTAAAAGCGTCGCGTCGGGGGGGCCATTTTAAATACGTACGTTTATAAAGCAAGGACAGCGAAGGCTGTGTTGCGTCGAAACCTACAGTTTTCCTAGGAATCCGAACCTCTTAGGTTTAGGAAACCAACCCCCAAGCGCAAGGACAACGTTGGTCATTGTGCGTCAAATAATTTGAAATCATAGGTAACGATTTTAAATTTTCTGTTTTGAATTTCGCATCGAGTTAAATTCCTTCTGCTGCTTTATATTTAATTTACCGATTAATTTTGATTTCCCTTTCCATAATATTTCATAGCATATTCCGGCATCCATGCCAATTTTTGGAGACGGATTAAAAGGTTTCATTCCCAACGCTGAGAGAAAGCTCCAACCCATCACGAAGCCCTTGTTATATAAAACTATGCTATGCTTTAGAGCAGCAGTTGCAAAATTTTTTAGTCTCGGAGCACTTGGAGGGAAATTCTCCACGGAGCACTTGAGGGGGAAATTCTCCACGAAGCACTTGGATGGAAATTCTCCACGGAGCACTCTGTCGTCTTCTTTACACCAAAGGAACGTATGAACACGTTTGGCTGCTTTTTAACTAACTACCTTTTTCAAGTTGTTAGCCCATGTTCTATGCAATGACAGATGCACGAATTACTTTTGTGTTTCTAAATAACTTAAATTTTGAGATCTAAACTTAATTCTTTCCTTTGAAACAAAATTGAAACTTTAAGCAATGTTTTTTCGGAATATAAATTTCGCACATACGTGTCTTTGGTATAAGAGCGACGATATTTTCATCTGGCAGCTACATAGGTACTAAACCGAATGGCAGAATGGAAGGTGGTTTTAAGCATAATGTCCTATAGCTCTGACAAGGGAACCTCGCGAACTGTCAAGGCTCGATTTTTCTGAATTTCGGTTTATAGGCCAATATGACCGAGTAAATAAAAGATCCAAAATCAAATTTGGCCCAATCGACCTGGGGGTCGAGCTACGGCCCACTGAAAATAGAGCTCACCCTACGGTGATGCTTCGCTGCATGACAGGTGAAAACAGTGTTTTGGCGTGCTGGGCAAGCATTAAACGCCAAACATTATCGTAGGAAAAAAATAATACATATGAATAAAATATAGCACATATTTATAATAGTCATTTTAGTTGTACCTGAAATAATTATACATTGTGTTTTCTAGTGTAAAAGTAAAAAATATTTGAAGTTTTTACCTTACTTTTTTATAACTGACAAATTTTGAGATCATTTTTGGCGAAGAACTCGAAAAAGCCGCCTGGTACGTAAACCAGTCTTGAATAAATAAGACGCGATCCTTCAATTTTCAAATCAGTAGCAATCATCACTTGCCTGTGCTTTCATTATTTTTGACCTTTTTAATTTTTTTGTTGGAAAGCGTGGAATTTCAAGCCTTATTTGTCACCATGTCTTCCTTTTCCACCATATCAACATACTTGTTTCGCGTTGTTTGTGAAAAATACACAAAGCAAGCCGATTTTGTATCAGATTATAAGATGGATATTGAGAAAGAAATATTTACATTTGCCAAAACTTTGATAAGTGGGTTAACATACGAAATGAATGACGACAATACACTTGATGCTTGTTTAAATGAAATGAAGTATGATGCAATACAGGGTAATGAAATGAATGATGAGGAATGGGATGAACAAACTAATTTGCCGTCACGCGTAACTTACACATTAGAAGACATGAAAAGAATTTCCATGGAGTGGGTCAGGAAAACTACGTTCCTTGAAAAGCATACAGCATCGCTTTAAAGACAACACACTTTCACGTCGACAAATTTATCGCTTTCGGGATTATGTTGCTTCCCAGGGTACAAGATGTGAAAAACTGTTACGGATGAAAGACGAAGTATTTGAGAAGTTTAAAAATGCCCGGGAACATGTTTTATTAACAGTTCACGATGACGATTTAAAGTTATGGTTTCTGAACATTGCAATGAGAGAAAACCTCACAAACTTTAGCGCAAGTGATACTTTTCTATTAAAATTTAAAAAAGAGCGTGGCATAACAAATAGAAGAGTCACTAAGTACGTTACGCATGAATGTACTATGCATATAACGGCTTTGGAAGATAGAGCTATAGAATTCGTCAACATAGTTACAGATGCAATGAGCAACTATCCTTTTGATGAGGTTTTAGACATCGACCACGGAGGATTCACTAAAGATCTGGCATCTACGCGCACTCTGTCGATTAATGGGGAAAAGCACACTCCAAGTATCATTCAATCTTCTCACGCCATATCCCATTCCGTAATAATCCGACCTATCATTTCTGCTGCTGGACAATTATTACCACAATTTCTGCTCATCCATCAGGAACCAAAGGGTGTATTCGATCCACGGGTACAGGAAAAGTTATTTAATCTCCTAATGTTATTCTGGAATGTTCCAAAAGTGGCAAATCCTCTACCGAAATACATGAGATGTTCCTCAGCGAAGTACTCAAACCAGGCATAACATCAAAAGTTCTATTAATTATGGATTCGTGGACAGGTCAAATGGACGAAAATATATTGGATTGCAGTTAGTCAAGCCAGTCTTTCAGAGCAATCGAAATTGATGATTATACCACCTGGAGGGATAGCACTCATACAGCCATACTACGTATATTTTTTTCTTCAATGGAAATATTTCGCTAAACGCTTAACACGATTTTGCCTTTTGCATTATTATGATCACGTAAGCTTATCAGAAAGCAATAACATCACAAAATTGCATTCGCTCATTCACAATCAGCTGTCTTCCCCAAAATTCCGTAATATGATAATCTATGCTTGGTGGAAATCAACGTACCCGATACCAAAGCCTGAAAAATTCTTCAATGTGCAAGAAATTTGTTTTAATTTCACGGACCAAGTGTGTCACGAAATGGACTGCGATGGTAGTTCATTCATTTGTTGCAATCATTGCTCAAAGTTATTATGCTTTCTCATTTTTTATATTGATTTTCATTTCCATTAAAAGCGTTTTAAGTTCATCATAGCCAAGAGCGCAGTTATAACTCTGGTAACCCCAGCAGTTAGGTAACTCAAAATTTTTTTTTTCATATCTACATAAATTCATTTTCATACATAAATACTCCATATTCATAATTCAAATCAGTTTCATATGTAAATACTCCATATTCATAATTTAAATCAGTTTCATATGTAAATATTCTATATTCCTAATTCAAATCAGTTCCATATGTCAATATTGCAGCGGTAAATAATTTTAATTGATTTTGGAAAGTGCCTCTAAAATTATTTGCAAAGGAACCTCAGCTTTTCCGATGCGCCAGGACTTCACTTCTACAAGACGTAGAAAGCTAAACTTCTGACATGAATAAAAGTAACTCACAGTAAAACTTTCGGCGCTTA
>QLNU02014176.1:6494608-6544061 GCA_006491805.2 Dysdera silvatica
AGAGGAAAGGAAGAAATTATTGAAACTGATGATTACGTAAGTTCTCAGAATTAGAGGCTGATTTCCTAGCGGAAAAAGAATTCTTAACCCTATTAAGAAAACACAATATTTTAGAATTGAAAACGCTTTATTGTTGCACGATCACAGAAATTCCCAGTGAGATACAACCGTTAAGATGATACGCATAATGGAAGTGTTTTAAGGGTCAATTGCACCCAGATTTGAGACTTAGTAAATTGGAAAGCTCTATACTTTTAATAAATAAATCCGTTGGAACCAGCGTAAAAAACGCATTTTTAGATTTTTTATTCATTATTAAAAATATTCGGATTGGCGCATTTACTAACGTAGGCGAATGTTTGGCGATAATGAATGGGGTTTGTAATCTTTCATTTTGGCAGACTAACTTGGCGCTTTCAAGTAACGAAGTTGCAGTATTAATGTGGAAGATATTTTCCCTTTTCATACGGATTAGGCATCGCATTTAATGAAGGTGTAATTTTTTTTTTCGTACTGGAAAGCAATACTCTTCACATATATTATACCATGATTTGAAAACATTATTTACATATAAGAAAAATCCAAGACGTTATTAATAATTTTCAGTGGCTTTTAAATTTGGCAGTCGAGAAATATTAACTTAATCCTACGACAATTAATGAGAACCGGTACTTACAGAGTAAAATTTTCATGCCAAAATTTGAGGAAATTATTTTAAATAACTCGGCATTTGAAGAGGAAGTGACATTGGATTTGGGAAATGAAAATGACTGTCGCAGCATCGATGGCGAAATAATTCCTGCTACGGAATTTGATAAGAAATGCGAGACAGAAAATTTTACTTTACCCCAAATGAAGGTTGTAATTGATTTTTATGAATCGTGTAAAAGCAGTAAATTTTAGCAAACATAGCAGCGTCATAAACGTATCCACGATCAGAAACATGTTTTCCATTTCAAAAATCATGTGTGAAACCCGCAAAGATAAATTTAAAACTCTAAAGGAAATGTTACAATCGAAATTTCATCGTATTCAAAGTCATAGTTTACCAGTTCGTGATAGTAATTTAAAAATATGGGCCACTAACATTGCAAAAGATTTAAATATGAAATCTAAAATATCTAGTAGCTTCATCAATAAATTAAAATTAGCCAATCGAATCCTTCACAAAAAATAAGGAAATATACTACTGTCCGATCACTTCATGATGTTGAAACTAATGAAAACAAAGCTATGGAATTTGTTTTATAAACAAGAGATTTAATTTCAGGCTGTAATATACGGAACAAGTGCTTAATGTAGATCAGAGTGGGTTTCAGTACTTCATCCCAAGCGACATAACGCTTTCTATTAAGGGTGAAAAGTGTACAGTATCAATTGTTGAATCCAAATTTGCAGCCACACATTCATATACGATAATGCCATTTCTGTCTATGACCGCGAGCTGGAAGGGAAATGACCGTTTACAAGAACAGTCAGGAAAATGTGATCCAAAGGTTCAAAAAACATTACGTCGCCCTAATAAAATTTTTATTACATGCCCCAAATCAGGGAAAAATGGGAAAAGATACTATGAAGGAATGGGTTACCAACTGCCTCAAATCACTTTCAAGTCCCCCTTGGTCTATTGGATTCTTGGACCGGATCGACAGACAAGGCAACACATAGTACAATGAACTTCCGAATAGTTGCGTAAAATTATAAATTCCTCCTGGCACAACAGCTCTCGTGCAGGTCCTAGACGTATATATTTTCAGAGAGTACAAATGCTTTATTAAAAGTCTCGCGAACTTCATTCTTACAAATGAAATTGCAATTAAAATAACTGATAGTAGTGAAATAATTTAGCCACATTCTTTAGTTTACAACCAGTTGCAATCTAAGAAATATCAAACAATACTTCGCTAACTATGGTCTAAATGTAGCTATAATGACGATAACATTGAAAAACCTGGCAATGTATCTTCCATTTCATTTAAAATGGATCACAACGTATGCGATTTTCAGTCATGTAAACGATTTTCATTTAAATGCACCCATTGTAACGTCAATTTCTGTTTCCAACATTTCCATGTCGATTACTCCCATCACATAAAGTGTAATCATGTATAATTTTTCAGTAACATTTCATGTTTATATTCTTGGACGACAGCGGTTTATGGGTCCCTTCGTACGGTTTCGTTATTCAATGCACATTTCACGCCAGCCATAACAATACAAACCGAAAATCGAACGTTCGACGTACTGCTTTATAAGTTACATTGGTGAAAAACTAAAGAATAATTGAACATATGTTATTTTTTTCATAAGAAAGTTGGTTTGTTTTTGAAAATAATTACTTTGTTATAAACTATTCATATTAATAGAACAGTTTTCCAAGTTTCGTTTTTACGAAAATATGTCTTTGGTTTGTTTTTAACTCTCTAAAAAGCAAACGAAATTATGTATGTAGTTATAAATTTCGTGTTATAAAGTCAAAATGTTCTTATTTTTGTTATTAAAAATAATATATGGTAATTATGTTTAACAGAATACAATATATTACGTGCGTACAAGTCATAAATGACGTAAATACTCTATCGAGATTCGACTAACACTTAATCAAAGGTAATCACATTGTAACAAGCTTCTTATAACTGAAAATTACAAACTGAAAATTACAAACTGAAAATACGGAAGAGTGGAAAGAGGGTGAGGTGATGGCAAAACTTTTTTCCATCGTAACATAAAATGTGATTTTATTGTTTTCGCCAAAAAAAGGAGTAACTTTGAATTGCGGCAACCATGTCCATCGTTTTTGCGCCAGTTCTGCAAATGAGCTTGGCTGAAAACTGGCAAATGCGCCAATTCAAATATTTTTAATAATGAATAAGAAATCAAAAAATGTGTTTTACACGCTGGTTCCAATGGATTTATTTATCAAAAATGTAGATCTTTCCAATTTTCTAAGTCTCCAATCTGGGTGCAATTGGCACTTAAAACACTTCCATTGTTGGAAATACAATTATACTTGGGAATACAATCATAGTTAAATACAATTAATAATTACAGATCTACAAAAATTGTTTTGTGAATGTGGATTGCTTTGCGAAATACGAAAGCCGAAAGACATTAATGTTTATCTGTGATTAAAGAAATGACTCACTAATTTTAAAATGATTTCGATGTTTTTCTAACTTTTGCATTTCTGTGTATGTTTTGAAAATTTTGTTTTTAATATCAAATATTTAAATGAAATAAAATAGAGTGACAGGGGAATAAAGCCAGAGAATGATTGCAAAGGGAAGAAAGAAAGGAAAAAGAAAAAAATTGCATAAATAAGATCATCGAAGCACATTTTGTCAAGCAGATTTCTGCCGTATGTTTGCATTATTTGTTTTTTTCCCCGTTCGTTTGATTGCTTTCCTTTCGAAAGTTTTTGCTCATAAAATTTTTGAAATATTTTTTTGCTTAACCCGCGAGCAGACGCGCGGGTTAGAGGAAGGCGAGAAAGCTCGTGGGTTAAAATACATTTCGAGATATATTTTCATTGCAAACTCTTCATTCATTTTATGTGCTTTTTATTTAAATTAAATCATCAGCTCTTTCTGATTTAGGGTCTTGGGATCAAAATATATTTTCTTTCTCTATATTCCTTTAAATATGCGCATCCGTAACAAAATTGTTTCAGTGAAGAATGACAGACTGACTAGCTGTTGATAAATTATAAAGTTAATATTTATTAATATTATAATCTAATAAAGAAGTAACAAGAGATTTTAAATTAAAACTGATCGAATATTTCAATAAATCATTAATAGTTAGTAGAAATGCCAATGAGTCAAATTTCAAGACTCTAGTAAATATTCTTTTCTATACTTTTCATCGTAATTCTTTAACCCGCGAGCAGACGCGGGGGTGTTTCACACCTTACAACTTACAATTTGTAAAAAAAACCGCCCACCCTTGCTTCTGAAACTGGCCAAACTCTTTCCTGTTGCCTTCAAAGTCACAATCTTTGGGGTAGGGTAACAAAGTGGAAATGCCACTTATTGTTCCCTGTAAAATTGGACGTTTTTAATGAAATAATGCTATATAATCAGATGGGGTGCCAAGCACCCTGCGCGCGTTCTCGCGTTCCTCTAATCTGCGCGACTGCTCACAGGTTAAATATAGTTTAACATGCTATGTGAGTAATAATTAATATTTACTCATTTTGAAAGTTTATATTTCTATATTTATAATTAGCAAATCATGGTTTGAATTTTATAGTGTAATATATTTTATTCATATATTTAGTACATTCTTTACAAAACAAAGTTTCCAGCGCCCCCCTACCTTCTTATCAAGACCCTTTGCTGATCGTTGTTTTCGTTAGCTACTTTTTTCTTTTTTTTTTTTATGGCGCAAGAGCATCTGGGCTATACTGCGCCAATTCCGTTAGCTAACAGCAGAAAGTTTCGTATTAAGCAACGAATGTTTTTTCAAATAACAGTAAGTCTTCTTTGGAATGTAACAGATTCTGTAATTATGACATTCAATCTATTTTCTAGAGAATTTTTTTTTTCGAAAAATACAAAGCAATCGTAGAAAAGTCTAAAGGAATTGGACGTTGTCAGATAGATACCTCTATAGGACGAACATGTGTTAATATATATAGAACAGAGATTTATCCCATAGTATCTGCAATTACTGGCTGAAGAAACCTTCCTTGACATTTTAGAGTTAAGCAAATAACTATTTTTTCAAACTGGACGGAAACCAGTCACTTTCCTATCATTGTCCCGACGCCATGACCACAAAGAAACTGAGGGCATGAATGCCTCCCAGATCGGTAATCACTGATATGATAATGTGATTGGAAGTCCTGGATAACGGGATCGATTTCATAGTGATAACGAGCGTTTCTATTTTGTGGAAAATTCGGATTTTCATGTAAATCGTCTCAAATTCCATTTTATTTATTTGTTTATTTTTTTAGCGGGTTTCAATAGATATCTAACTAATATTGCTTTTGTTTATTCAATCTGTCTGTCTGTCTATACGCAATAAAAAGGGTAAGGAAAAGATCTTCCCTGTGTCCAATAATGATGGTTATTGTTAACGTGGAAAACCTACCGAGTTAATTGAGAATTAGAGAGTTGCGATTTAGAGAGTTGCGGATTAGAGAGTTGCGAGTTAATGTTAATTGAAACCCGCTAAATTTAAATATCGACCTTTGACGATTTTCTTTCACTTGCTTTTTCTTTCTTTTTTTTGTGTTGATCCGTAGTCAAAGGTTTAACCCAGGTTTGGGAACCTTTTCATGTTAGAAGGACGCATTAAGCTAGTTATAGTCGAAGAAAGCCGCAGTCAAGAAATTTTAATTAGATACAGGGGTGTAGCAATTCAAAAATTATAGGTGGGGGGGACTCGAGTAATTTTTAATAGATCGTGCGATTTGGCGTTAAACGGAACAGTGTATTTTGCTACCCAAATGGGGAGGCTTAAACCCCTCTTTTCTACGTCACTGATTAGATATAGTCCGTTCGAGGAAAATTGACCACTGGTCCCGTTAGAATTCACGAGGGCTAACGTCACAAACGGGTTGGTTCATTACAGCAGAGGGGAGGGCGTCATTTCATAACTGGTTTTTCGCACAAACGTGCGCCAAAAACTAGTTATGAAATGACGCCCTTCCCTCTACTGCAATGAACCAACCCGTTTGTGACGTCAGCTCCCGTGAATTCTAACGGGACCAGCGGTCAATTTTCCGCGAACGGACTATACATAGCAGAACCCCGATTATTCGAACTCCGTTTAACCGAAATGGCCAACTGTACTTATTGTTATTTTTATTATTTTGGTAAATTCTGGTGCAATGCTTTCGGTAAAAGTGTTCATATTCACGTTCTAATATACTCCGGCCTTAAGAAAAAAAACCGATACAAATGGTAGATATTAGACATAAAAAAAAAAGCCTTCTGGTTTACTAATTCCTTAATAGGTGATCACTTGATTCATATTCCCTTTATCTTTTGTATTTAAAATACGTTCATTTAATATAATAACAAAAATGAAGTAAATAAATAAAAAAATATAAAAGGATTTGGTTTTTAAAATTTGGATTCATACAAAAGGCCGCAGGTTTGTTTGTTTGTTTGTTTTTTGGTTTTACGGCTCAAAGACTACAGTGGTCATGCTGCGCCGGGACCTACTGTTTTCCGAGGAATCCGAACCTCTTAAGGCCTAGGGAACCAAACCCCGGACTACAGTGAGCAGTGCGATCTTTATGAGATCTCTGAGTAAGCGTTCTTTTTGCACTGCTGGGAGTCGAACCCGGATTAGCGGCGCACTAGGAGAACGCGTTACCACACTGTGCGTCGCAGGTTTCCCACCCTATTTAACCAATAGACGTTAGATTTAAGTCCTAAAAATGTAAAATTTGTTACGTCATAACCTTGATGTAATTCTTTGTATCATAAAAATACAACAAGTGCATTAATTCTTTACAAAAAGGGCCTTAAAATCAATAATCTTCGAAACCTTATTCATTTTCCAACTATGCTTCGAAATACATAGATTTTAAAGTTACAGTGGCGGGGAAAAAAATTGCATCACCTCTCAAAATAAACCTTTTATAACATTAACGCATTATATTATTGTTTGCCTAAAGTTAATTTAGTTGCTATAAAGCAAGGTATGAGATCATTGCATGTGATTACTTCCTCATATAGCGGTTGCAAGGTATACTGCATCATCTGATTTCCATAAATGGGGGCAAAAGGGGGAGAACGGTTGTTTTTTCCACTATGAAAACATGGTTCCATATCTTCAAATGACAGTACGGAATAAAAGTACGGCAGTTTCTTTAGAGAAAGAAGGGCTTTCGACAAGTATTAACGCCCAAAAAGTAAGATGCCATCAGTCTACAATTTTCAGCGTGATTATACTAAACCGTGAAACTAGTGACGTTGAGACAAGAGCCAGATCAGGCCGTAAGAAAGTGACTACACTTTCTGAAGATCGATTTCTGAAGCGATTGTGTCTCCGTAATCGTTGAAAGTTTTTATGTCTAAAAGATAAATTATATTGCACAAGTAATTGTCCCGTATTCCCCTTTTTTAGGTACAGTCGTGTCTCAAAAAGTCTAATATCAAAGTTTTGGACATGCCTTGGAATTATCCCAATTTGTTTAAATCCCAGTGAGATTTGTTGGCATGTAATGGGTGTTAAAATTCCTGCAAAGAAGCAAAATACCAAAATCTGGATTCCACGAACTTTTCCACGATTACATTCAGAAGTTGATTTCTTCCGTGGGTGATTTTGGCGCAGTATAGCCCAGATGCTCTTGCGCCATAAAAATCCAAACAAACAAACCATGACTGACCGCTGCAAGACTGTTATTGCAGATCGCGGAGGATCTACTGTGCATTCGCGCTCAGTTGGCGCGTGATACCGTTAGCAGACGGGTTAGTCCATTGCAGTTTAGGGAAGGCCGTCTTGGAGGAACTGGTTTTTCCCGCGCGAAAAACCAGTTTCGGCAAGACGCCCTTCCCTAAACTGCAATGGACTAACCCGTCTGCTAACGGTATCACACGCCAACTGAACGCAAACACGCAATACGAAGTGTTGAAGTGTTTCTTTGCGTGTAATCACATCAACTGTCATGAAACAGGACTGTACTGGTGTAAAATTGATTATTAACTACTGCATTTGTGTTTCCATTACTCTGTGCCACGTTTCCCTCTTTTCGAAGAAATGTTGCATTTTTCCCTTTCAGAAAGTATTTACAGCAATTTGATGTTTAAATTAACTCATTTGTTTGGCATTTTATTCCTACATGTTTGCATTTACTTTCACAACAGCATCTGTGCATAAAACATGAACATAAAACACGTTACCTGCAAACTTCCGCATTTCTCACAGGTGATGCAATTTTTTTTTGTCCGCCACTATATGTACCCTCTGAACCGAAACTTGCAACAGTTTTAAAAACAATTACATACTTTTCAGACATTGGCCACATGTATATGCCATATGTATGGCCATATCCATATCTGTATATGCCATATGTATGGCCATATGCATATCTGTATATGTCATATGTATGGCCATATGCATATCTAAGCTTTTTTAAAGCAGTACACCTTTTGGAAACCCATTGATTCCGGAAAATAATTCAGAAATAAATGCGAGTGATTTTAAACTGGGTAAAACAATTTCCCTAGCTTGGAAACAAAATAGGCCTTCATCCCCTAGAAATGACTTTCGACAATTCTTCACTTTGTGCACCTACACTGAAGGGACGGAGAAACAACTTTTAATTTCCTGTTGGTTGTCTACATTTTTAATCGGAAATATCATTAAATAATTTATTTAACAATAGAATTGTGCGTATTGTATTCCAACGGTATTAGGGAACCCAAGGTAGCTGACGTGACCACTCAATTTTCTGTTTTGGTCGTTAAAAATTTCGTTATATAGAAATTTATTCCGTTATATAGAAACACTTTCATATGTAACGACCATGGGGATTTGCCAAAACTTCACTATATGGAGAATTTCGCTATACGGAAGTACGTTATATGGAGGTTTTCCTGTATTTTTAATTTATGCTACTTCTATTATTTTGGGTTGCACAAAGACTTTCATAGCGCATTTTAAAATTGTCAAAAACGGTTTTCGAATACAAACTGTGTGGAAAAATATAAGAAGAGTTTCATTACTCAAAGAATTTTGACGTTTCAATTCGTCTTTTGCGAACCTTCTTCTAAGGTGGCCTGGGTTATTGAAGGAAGTCGACTGATGGCAAACGTATTTCTTGCTTGAAACCTAAAATTACACTTCACTTTTTACCATTTATTAACCAAATTACTGACCACATCGGCAGAATCCTTTTTAATCACAACATCCAGACTGTTTGCTGATCCAGAAATAAGATCTACAACTTTCTGCCTCCAGTAAAACAATTTTTGGACCCTCTTAAAGCACCTGGTATCTGCCAAATACCATGTTCTTGCGGAAAGATCCATATTGGGCAAACTGGTTTCTCTGTGTCATGCCCGAAACGGAAACATGAAAGTCATCTTCGCAATAAACGACCCTCCAAATCTGCAGTAGCAGAGCATGCGTTGCAGAATGGCCATTCGATTGTTCTCGACCAAACGAAGGTTCTTGTTAAATCCGTGAACCTTTGGCCTAGAGTTTAGGCGTAGTCAGCCTGGTCCCTACAGCTCATTAGTGTCCTATTCAAGCTTTCATGGTGGACGGTAGAGGTTTTGTCGAATGCTGAAGCTGAAGAACAAGCATGATGAAAATTGAACCAGATACCAAATATTTAGTTTCGCGGCATCAGCCAGCCTCAAGGATCTCATTAATAATTAAAGATAATTTCAATAGACTTCATAGATTTTACATTTAATTTTCTTGTTCTTCAATTTAAGCAGCTTCCGCACTAGTAGGCACTGTATCGATCGAGATGCAGAAATGCAGCATCAAATTAAATTTTCCGTATATTATAAACATGGGCAAAGTATAAATAAACGGATAAATGTAATTACTTGTCTTCACGAAACCTCCACTCAAAAAATTACGAGAACTTTACAGCTGCACTAAATTAAGTTACTGCAGAATCGGTGGGCTGTAAGAAAATTTTAATACCAACGAAGATACAAAAGTGGGCGGTTGGCATAAAAAGGTTGACTACCCCTGGTGTAGAAAATCTATTAGTAATAATTATATAAAAATTAAAAACATGATTTAAGCGGTTTACAATATGAACTGCGTCAATTCGTAATATTTGTAATTTCCAAAAAAAGTGGTCGACAAATTTTGAATAATTTAGTAATGTTATAGTTTCTATTTTTCTCTCTTTTGTTAAAAAACAAAATATTTTACAAAAATATTTTATTTTAGTTAATATACAAAAAGAAATAAATTCTCAGATAAAAAAAGCTATGCCGTCGAAAAATTAAAAGCAAAATCATTGCTTTATTTCATGTAATGGCAATCCGCACACCGACCGAGGATATAGCTCGTTGAGACCAGCAACGTGGCGGCAAATGGCGACATTTTTTTGAGGCTCACCTTCCCTCCATTCTTCTGTGCTCGCTGGTTTTGTCACTCGCTAATAATGCCAACCCAAATTCATAACACGATTTCATCCGTAGGTCTGAAAGCATTTCGCTGTCTACAGTCGCAATCGGAAGTGCTCATGATTCGCATTTGCGGTTCCTCGATGCCAATCGTGGCGATGTTCACATGGTAACCTTGACATCCCCCTAAAAGGGAAAAAAATCAAGTGGGTTGACATCCGGTGATCGTGGAAGCCATAGAAGTAACCCACTTCACCCAACCCGTCATATAAGGAACCTGTCATCGAGAAAGAAATCAATAAACTCCAGAGAAACTACTCTTCGCCTTGCTGGAAAACTGCTCCTAGTAAGTAATCATCAACTGAGGTTCTGCCAAATGGACAGCAATACACACACCATGGACGCCAATATGGGGGGGACAGAAGGAGCTGGAGCCCTCCTAGCCGTTTAAAAAAAATTTTCTCGAACCTGCTATGCATTTACTTTCAAAAGTTTTACAGTCACATTTTAAAATAAGTTTTTATTAGCTCATCATTAACATAATCAGTATCGATATTTTGTAGCGTTTTGGCATCTTGTGTACATTCACTAAATTCTTGAGCTTCGAGAGGTAATTCCCCCGGAAGTACTCATTAATTTTTTTCAACCCCCTAAAAGTACTCGTATGGACGCGAGCCCATGATAAGCACAGAGCTGTCTATTGCGAATTCAACATTTTTACTAACTTCATGTTCTAGCCGCATGTTTTACTCGTGTCATTTAATCAGTAAGCATTATTTGATTGAACTTTTTCATTTTTTCATATTTTAAATATGTTTATTTAAGATTGTAATAAAAGAAAAGCGAAAACATTCCTGAAAAAAAAAAGGATTTGTTGTGCAAAATTTGCATCCATTCAAAAGACTGCACTTTCGGGGCTCGAAAGCCGCAGATTTCACACTTCTGTGCTATTCTTTCATGATCCTCTTTGGGAATGTTTTTTTTTCATCTATATATAGAGAACAAACTATTTTGCATTATTTATTATTGATTATAATTTAATTGTTTCTTAATATTTTCATTGTGTTGCGTATAAAAATAATCCACATTCAAATTATGAAATAAATGATGTATTATAGTTTTAGTTTAAAATTCTATATTTTTTTTTAAAGAAACCTGAAAGTATACTCGGCATTCATTACAACTTCTATTTCGGAGACCAAGCTTACAGTAAGTAAGTCTTCGCAAAACTCGCAAAAACAGCATTAAGTTATATTTAAATTTACTAAATTTGTTAGTCACAAAATAAAAATACCAAATAGCAATAGTAAAATACCAAAATTTTTTTATTGACATAGAGAAATTAACTTCGTTTATCGCTTATGAAAATAAATAACTTGACGCACATAAAGGTCAATTTCGTCTAATTATATTATACTTGAAGGTCACGTTACGTTCTCGATGTCGTCTCAGGAGGGGCCCCACCCCCCCATATGCAATCCTGAAAATCAAATGCATGATGGGTAACGGAAAGGTTTCGAAATAATTTAGCATCATTGGCTTTTAATAACCTTTCGAGAAAGCTTCGGCATTATTTTAGTGTAAAGAACCTTTCTATTGCTTAGAACGAAGAACTCTTCAAACGAGAGTTTAGATAAAAGTCCTTTTAAGGAGAGAAAAATGTTAATTTTCAGGAAACTCTCGCTGCGGGGCTTTCAGGACTGCCTTTTATTCAGTTTAGTCTTTGACTTCCGTTAAGTTATTTTGGGAGCCAAATAGGCCTCAAAGAAAGTCGCCATTCACAAAACTAACTTCGTGCGAAGGAAACATTTGGACTCCTTCCTTTTCCCAGGTTAATTAACATCGAAGAGATACTTTTCTTTTTTCGGCAGTCCTAGAAACAAAATAAAATAAAAAAAGTAGCAACTAAAATGTAGGTATTTGAAATAATGGTAAACAAACACTGGTTATACAAAGATGCTATGTGACAATATGTATCTTTTCGGCACCCAGCTAAACTAAGAAATTTATTTAAAAATTTTAAAATTAAATTCGAAAATTTGTACCCGAGGATATTTTTGAGATTGTTTTCTGCTTAACTATACTCACAGCGAAGCTAACCTGGTAAACTGTTAAGGCTACAATGACCCATTCATGCCCATGCACGAGTATTCATTCGCCAATTGGCGAAAAATGAGATAGCCCTCAACATTATTAGGCTATTTATCGCCTAATTTGGAATGCAGAAAAACGCGGTTGATAAAATTCCAGGCGCCAAATTTCCCGCCAAGCGAACAAAGTCCTCTGAGTGGTCAGTTACTTGAATGACGTCAGCGCTTGCTATAATGAGTCTTTTTCCTAAATTTAATAAATACCAGATTTTAATTACACAAATATGCCTATGTTTTATGTATTTGAGCATTATTTTAATGTTTTATGTACGAAATGTATCTTCTATTAACTCTGTTAACGTAAGAAAGGGCGAATTATATCTCACTGGCGTAATCATACCTCTCTGTGCCTTTTCACTGTACCAAATTAGCCTTGCCGCGAGCATAGAAAGCAAACGTATGCTGTTAACCTAAATGGTAACAAATCTGACATGCGCTTTCACCTATCTGTGTTAAAGCATACCGGCAATAACTGTTTAAATAAGGAAGTATACCAGTAAATACTAGTGAAATACCAGTAAATACCGGTGAAATACCAGTAACTACCAGAGAAATACCAGTGCCGTATTAAAGTTCTTAGGGGATCCTAAGCTGGAAACATGGGTTTACACAGAAAGTTCGTAAGGGGTTACAGGTTTATAATGGGGAGGATTTACATAGCTTCTACTCCATATATTCATATGTATATATAGGCTATATACAAAATTGCATCGAATGGGGCAAGGCCGAAGACAGGATTTAATTTCTGGGGTTCAGAAATTTTTACATCATATATCGATACAATCACATTATGCAAGGCCATAGAAAAATCACATTAAAAATTAAATTTTGGGGGATGGATCTCTAATATCCCCCCCCTGGATGCGGGCATTAGATGAGGTTTACAACCTCCATCAACCCCTGTGCATATGCCGGTGGCTGGAATGGACGTATAAAGAATGTAGCCCTCACAATATTTAGTCAATATATCCTGAATTTTCATTGAAGTTTATTGTCTTCAATTTATCCAGGTATATCAATAAATTTCTTGAATAGTATTTGTAAATAAAAATGATTAAAATTAAACCTAAATTTAAATATCACTAGGTAACCCGTTTCGAGGCCTTTGAGGGCTCTGGGCCTTCTATTTGGCCCATGCCTATGTTCGGTAATATTTGTGACGCAAAGACTGCAATGGGCATGCAACGCCAGGATCCATAGTGTGCCGAGGAAACTGAACCTCTAACGGTCTACGAAAGTCGTGCCGAACCTTTTCAATGTCCGTGTGCCAAAGTATATAAATAATATTCATGGTGTTGGTGACGTGCCGATCAGTTTGCAATAAGAGATAACAATAGAAAACCCTATTATTGCAGAATTTCATTGAAAAAAATTTAAAAATTAACATTAATTTAATAAAGATGAACTCATAACATGAGGTACAAATTATAGTAAAAATTAATGATATTTTTTATTTTTGCTATTGTACGTTGGGTGCTAAATGCTTTATATTAGGTTCATATTTCGTCAATTTTAGTATTACACAGGCCTAACTACATTTATCAGTTATTCTGTTTCCCAAACCATCTTTTATTATAAAAGAAAATTATAAATTATAAAAGAAAATTCGTTTCGGAAAATAACAACTCACAAAAGCACATGAAGAGGAGAAAATTGAAAATATGGACATTGCTGATGTTTTTAAATAACCAAATGTTTCGAGGATAACATTCCAAGTTTTCGTTATTTCCTCTTCTGAATTTTCTTCCATTACGGACAATAATGAATAATTTTCAATTATTTTCAAAATATTTCGCAAATTGACAAATATTCATTTTCATATAAAACTGGATTAAAAATCGATTAATTGTATATCTGTATCATCCAAGTTCAGCCACTCTAAAGTTTTTAAATTAAATAAGTTTGCTAGCATTGTGTCTGGGTGTAAAATGAATTTTAACGTTTCTTCAAAATGCCCGAATTGCATAAATCTAGAAGAAAATTCGTTAATCGTCGACCGAATTACGGCAGAAATCCCTTGTATAATTTAACTTGGTTTATCATCCGTTTCTTGATCTGCAAAGAGTTTCTTTATTTGGAAAATATTCGAAGGTATTGGAAACAAAAATCACGATTGAAAATTTGTTACTTAGCTTCGAATGCTTTGCGAGAATAATTGTCTTGTTGGTCCGTGCTATCGTACACGTCAGGCCTGTATCTAAGCCAGGACCATCAGGAGCGCATCCCCAGTTGCCCCTTCGAGCTATTTATATATATGGAACAATACCCTGGTTCCCAGTGCTCCATATGCTCCTTGCCTTGCCCTAATTGCCCCTTTATCCTGGCTACAGGCCTGGTACACGTACGCTTATCGCACTAAGTTGGGCAGTTGCCAGCTGGGCCAGACGAACCCTGTGCAGGGAAGATTAAATTGTGAATGATTTTAATGGGAAAGGTGGCCGCCGAAAAATAGCACTGTAATCCCAGCTGTCTAGGAAAGGGTGGCGTCATGACATGTCCATCAGCCAATGGTTAGATGCTCTTAACACTTGCTGTAGTATTCAAATGCCGATCCTTGTTTCCAGAGTAAGCTATGTATTTGCTGGTTAGCTTCTTTCGTGCAAACAATCTAAACTTGTACATTATAACAATTAAAATATAATTTTGAATAATTCATAAGCTTACAAAATGATATTACCCGTAAATCTTTGACATATGAAGTAAAATTTTGCTCACGTGCTAAGTCCAGCAAGCCTGTCATAGGTTCGTCATGCCTGGTCTGGGATACCAATCCGTAGAGAGACTATGAACAACAGTTAATCTGTAAGTTCTTTTTAAGCACCATTGGGAGTTGAACTTGGATAAAATTCACACTTGGAGTTTACCACTGTAATATCACTTGGCTTCCTGTGAATTAGAACCTTGCAGATTCGTTAGTTTAGTCCAATGACGACGACATGTTGCGCGACGACGATTTCGAATAGTCCTGCTATTTTTCTTTTTCGCAAAATTATTGGACTGACATTGAAGAGCACCATCTTTTAACTCTTTTCTAAAGAAGATTTGCACGACTGATCGAAACAGCCGTGGGCAGATATCATCCTTTGACACTGCTTTTTAAAAATCACTTGTTAATGCCATTATTTCCGAATTCATTGCGTTATTTACCAGAGGCTACCTTTTGCGCTTAACAACTTCATGACAGAATGATGCAAAAATTGACCTGAATGTCAAGTAATTGATATGATACTCGTAGTCGATACGGAAAACGAAATATAGCCGGCAGGAAGGAGAAGAATTAAAATATATAAAGGAAAACTAAATAAAGTAATAAAAAGGGAAAGGATGACGGAAGTCGATGGAAAAATAAAGAAGAAACAACAGAAAACGATGGTTTTTTTTTTAGTAAATAATTTTTGAATTACTTGCCCTTTAAGGTATGAGATTATGATACATTTAATTTATATTTGCCCTCTTCCCCTGGAAAACATAAATACAAAAAACAGATCGTGATTTCCGGAGTGAATAAATTGCCATGTATGGGATCGCTAAAACACACGACACTGATTCATAGCCAGTGGGTGTGTGGTCACTTTTTTCTTTCTTTTGACCGCTATCTATTGATTAAACAGATGTTAGTTTTCTATATATTAGTTTATGTAAAAATTGTGGCCAGAAAAAGGATTAGTTTATGTATAAAATGCCGGAAAATTATGTATATACGTATATATATACATGTGCGTGTGTGTGTGTGTGCGTGCGCGAGTGTGTATAAATATATATATATATATATATAATAATATATATAATAATATTAATAATACCGAGGTTGCTGGTATCTAACTGGAAGGAGACCCACACGCTGAACGTATGTGACGATGTGTGGAACCGGCCAGGCCAGTAACCTAGTGTCCTACCCCGCCTTCAAGTGGTGCAGGCTGAGCTTTCTATTTATGTGGCAAATTAATATTTGCTACACGGATAGAAAGGCGGAAGGGGAGGGCTAATTCACCAACCCGTCTAGCCAGCGTGGTGAAATTATGGCTAATTCCTCCATTATGTTGACACACCAGAAACCATGGCCCCTAGTCTCCAGGTGCTGGAGTGCTCCTGATCAAGGCAGCGGTCAGTGTGGCATGAAAGCAGGGGGTGCTAAGAATCACTGGAATGGCCCAGGCTGCCGTTTGTTATTGACCTTGGCTACGTTTAATGGACGATCCCTTGCTTCTGAAGCAAAACTTCAGGAATTGGAAGAAGAACTTGACAAGATCAAATGGGACATTGTAGGACTCAGTGAAGTTAGAAGAAAAGGTGAAGAGTTGGTGGAACTTAAAAGTGGACATTTGTTTTATTATAGAGGAACGGAAACTGGAAGAACAAGTGGTGTTGGCTTCTTAATCAACAAAAGAATTAAAGACTACCTTCTTGAAGTCGAAAGCACGTCAGATCGAGCAGCGAGGCTCGTTGTTCAACTAACCCAGCGATACCAACTTCAAATAGTACAGGTATATGCACCAACATCAAGCCATACCGACGAAGAGGTTGAAGAATTTTATGAAGAAATCAAAGAGTTACACACCAAAGGGAAACAACATATCAAGCTCATCATGGGGGATTTCAATGCAAGAATTGGACAACAGGAACAAGGAGAGACATCGGTTGGTAAATACGGATATGGGGAAAGGAATGAACGTGGCGATCAACTCATCGAATTTGCAGAAGCTGAAAATCTTAGCATCATGAATTCATTTTTTAAGAAGAAACCGCAAAGAAAATGGACATGGAAACACCCAAATGGGGGAACTAGTGAAATTGACTATATCCTGGCAAACAAGAAATCAATTATTGAAGATTGCAGTGTACTGAACAGATTTAATACTGGAAGTGATCATCGAATGGTGAGATGTAAAGTGCACTTAAATACTAAATTAGAACGACAGAAGCTCATTAGGAAACAAGTAAGTAAGAGGGTGGATTTAAAGAAATTAAAAGAAAATACCGAGGCATTCAAGTTGGAATTAAAAAATCGCTTTTCTGCACTGGAAGGACTTATTGAAGAAGTTGACATCTCAGAAGCAAATGAAAACATTGTTAAGACAATAGTTGAAACTGCTGGGGAAATTGGTGGTGTAACCTGTAAAAAGCACAATAGCAAATTATCTGAGAAGACGAAACAGCTCATGAAAAGGCGAAGAGATATGAAGGTGGACAATCAAAATACCAGTTCCAGGATTGAGTACATAGAACTTTGTAAAACTCTGCGCAAAAGCATGAAAGAAGACATAAGAAAATTCAACTGTGAGCTAGTAAGGAAAGCCATTGAAAATAACAAGAGCCTTAGGGTTGTTAAAGGAAGTTTATCTGTTGGGAAGAAACACATCATTGCATTAAAAGGAGAGGATGGCACCGTAACAAGAAATAGGGAAGAAATACTTAGAAGAGTTGAAGAATTCTACAAAAATCTATACGAAAGTAACAGTGGATTAAACGAAGACATTGAAATAGTCGAAGGAACAGCTCCTAAAATCTTAAAAGAAGAAGTTTCATTTGCAATAAAAAGTATGAAGAAAGGAAGAGCCCCTGGTGATGATGGTATTACATTAGATATCCTAAAAGAAGCTGGAGAATATGTAGAAGACATACTTGCAAAATTCTTTACCAAATGTCTTAACAGCGGTAACATACCAAACCAATGGGATTCTGCAACAGTAATTCTTTTGCATAAAAAAGGTGATAAAGAGGATTTGAAAAATTACCGACCAATTAGCTTGTTACCTGCTATTTATAAAATCTTCACAAAAGTGCTAACACATCGCCTGCAGAAAAAATTAGATGCAGCTCAACCAAGAGAACAAGCTGGATTTCGAAGTGGATTCAGTACAGTGGACCATATTCAAGTATTAAGAGAATTAATTGAAAGAACACATGAATATGAACTTCCATTGTGTGTGGCATTTATTGACTATGAGAAGGCCTTTGACTCTATTAAAACATCAGCAGTCATCAACTCTTTAAGATCAACAGACATTGAGGATGTGTACATTGACATGGTGAAACGTGTGTATAAAAATGCAAGTGCAAAATTTCGGTTACATAAAGATACCAAAACTATCAAACTTGGCAAAGGGGTGAGGCAGGGAGATACCATTTCTCCAAAACTTTTTACTTCAGCTTTACAGATGATTTTTCAGCAGATAAATTGGAATAACAAGGGAATAAAAATAAATGGTGAATATTTAAATCATTTGCGGTTTGCTGATGACATTGTTATTTTTTCAACGAACCCATTAGAACTCCAAGACATGGTACAGGAGCTCTCAACTAGAAGTAAAGAAGTTGGACTCAAGATGAACCTACAAAAAACTAAGATCATGTTCAATAATTTCGTAGAGGAAACAAAAATACAAGTTGACAACATTGAGCTAGAAATTGCTGATTCATATATTTACCTTGGCCAGCTGATTTCAATGGATGGCAACATTATGAAAGAACTCAACAGACGTATTAAACTTGGCTGGAGTGCATTTGGAAGAAACAGTTTTATCCTGAAGGGGAAATTGCCTTTGTGTCTAAAAAGAAAGGTCTTCAACCAGTGTGTATTGCCAGTCCTCTCTTATGGATCAGAGACATGGAGTCTAACAGTTGGAGCAATACGAAAGTTACAGACAACGCAAAGGAGCATGGAGAGGTGCATGCTTGGAATAACTAGGAGAGATCGAAAAAGAAACACTTGGGTGAGAGAGCAAACTAGAGTAGAGGACATCATTGTTAAAGTAAAAGGGCTGAAATGGCGATGGGCTGGGCATATTGCAAGAAGAACTGATCAACGATGGACAACAGAAATTCTGAACTGGATTCCAAGAGACCACCGAAGACCTAGAAAACGTCCTCAAACTAGATGGGTGGATGAAATAAGAAAACAGGTTGGGGTGACGTGGAAGCGAATTGCTCAGGATAGACTTGTGTGGAAAGCATTTGGAGAGACCTTCATCCAGCAGTGGATAGATAATGGTTGAATATGATGATGATGATGATTATTAATAATAATAATATATATAATAACAATGTAATAATAATATATAATAATAATAATAATAATAATAATTGTGTAATAATAATAATAATAATAATATGTAATAATAATAATAATAATAATAATATGAAATAATAATAATAATAATATGAAATAATAATAATAATAATAATAATAATAATAATAATAATAATAATAATATGAAATAATAATAATAATAATAATATATATAAATAATATTAATAATAATAATATATAATATTAATAATAATAATATATATAATATTAATAATAATAATATATATAATAATATTAATAATAATAATATATATAATATGTGTAATAATAATATAATAATAATATAATATATATCTGTATATAGAAAAATAATGTATAAAATGCCAGATTTGAAATAACAATATTAAACAATATATAACAAAATTACAGTAGTAATTAACAATAGTAACAATGGAAATTTAGGATCATTGAATATGTAACTACAGAATAACTTACAAAAAGGCAATAAAGTTAATAAATAAAAATAACCAGTTACATTGGAAAACATGTGCAACAAAACCTAAAATCTTACCAATGAATAAAATCCCTAGCAGTTGCGTATTGAACAAGATGTTCGAAAGCATAAAAGAAATAAACAAATTCGAATAATAACAACACAACAGAGAGAAATAGAAAGAAATAGATATCGAAAATATAATGACTCAAATAAGAACAGAATTAGGAAGAAACTGTATTAATTATAAAGGGGTTAAAATGCAGAATGGCTTACCAATCGAAATAAAGAACATAAACAGCATCAAACTATTAAAAAAAAAAGATTAAGGGAAAAGTTACTACAAGATGATGTAAATTCCGGGGAACGTTATTGAATAAAAGCCATCTCGCCGACGAAATCTCCGAAAGATCATAAACTTGTTATAGGTTTTCAGTATTTACTTGTGACCTGCTTCAGGCGGTAATCCATGGCGAATTGACTACACACACATACACACTAAGGTGGGCCGAATTTTCAAAAGTTGCTCGAATCGAAACGTAATAGTGCGGCAAAGTTGCAACTCGTCGAGATAAAGGCAGTGAAAAAAAGAAATTTTGGAATCGGATAATATCTTCAGGTGGTGCATGACCCCCAAAGTTTGAGAAATTAGCCATAAATTGGCCGTCATTAGAAAATTTTGAAAAGTGCTTTAAATTGGTCGGATTATCATGAAACTTCATTATCATATTATTATTATTATCGTTATTATTATCATTATTATTATTAAAGAACGCGAACAAAACAAAACAAAGCTGAAGCCAGCAAAAACTAAACAGAAGTCAAACAAATGTTTAGCGATGTTTATGCATTTCAGTGGTTTTGAATGAGGCCTTTATTGATCTGAGTTCCAATCCTAGTAAACACTTCTGTGTATAAATATATCTTAGTTCAGGGTTCATGTTAAGCCGTCGATCCTATCTCAGATGGCCGGCCCGTAACGCAGCCTTGGGATCTAAAAGGTCACGTTCAGCCATCGGTCCTGTTCCAGATAGTCCATAACGTAGCCTTGATACTTAGAATGTCACGGTCAGCTGTCGACCTTGTTCCAGATGGCCTATAACACAGCCTTGAAATCTGAAATGTCACATTCAGCCGTCGGTCCTGTTCCAGATGGCTCGTGACGCAGCCTTAGGAAACATGTATGAGCATATTCTACGTCGCAAGCGTGCTTTATGTGCCATCTGGAATTCATTCGTATATTAATAAAATAATTCAGAATTACTTGGAACTAAAGCTCATAGCTAGTAATTTTTATACTTGTGGTTATATTTATCAAATTTTGAAAGCAAATTTATCACGGGTTCAATATTACTGCACTATTGTGTGATAATAAATTAAAACATGTTTTTGATAATAAATTAAAATGTGTGTTTTTTGGATGGTAGAATTATGATGCCGGTAGAGAGTCCTTGAAGGCCTGGTACCGTTGGCAATGCAATTGATTGTAGAACGTTGGACATGTAAGGTGGGCTGTCAAAGTACCTTGTAGCAAAACTAGAGGAGATGAGCTGTCATAGGAGATGGCTTTGTGCCAGGGCCGGATTCAGGCTACAAAGAGCTCTGGGCACAACAATTTTTTGCGCCCCTCTCAATTGGGGCAACTAGGGAAAGCTAATACTCTAGAAAATTTCTGGTAAGTTGAGGTATAAGGTTTAGCCCCCTAGAAAAAAAATAGCCACCTAGACTTCGAAGTTTGTTACGCATATGACCCCTCCCGACGTAGCGCCAGAAACAAATACAATTCCATCGTTTCATCCTCTCAAATTCGACGAAAAATCGCAGACGATAGGGAAGGAGCGACATTTATGATTACCATATGTGCATTATTATAAGATATAATAACGATATTTTTATAAATAAATTTAGTTTATTTGACGAGAAATTTTTTTTTTCAAATTTCAAATGGGATAAAAGGTCTGAAGGGGTGCTTTCTCGGAGAATGCGGATAAACTCCATTTTACGGTAGACTGTAATTAAAAAAAAAGGCGAAGTTCCCAGCTTTTTGCGTCCCTAAAAATTTTGCCACTTGGTATTTTTCTATGAATAAATTAATTTTATTTGACGACGATTGTTGGGATTTTTTTGGATATTGGGGAAAGGGGGGAAAAGACAGGATGCAGAACAAAATTTCAGTGAGGGCGCAAAGCTTGAAAATTCAGTTGTAAGTTCAGTTTTATTTTTTGCTTGAAAATAATTATTTTTAATGTAAATTTATTATTCTCAGGGGGGAGCAGGCCCCCTGCTTGGATTCGTCCTTGGGGGAGCAGGGGGTTGTTTCAGGCAATTCTTCAGAATTTCAGATTTAGATAAAAAAGGGTAGAGGGCGCCTTCTCGAGTAGGGCTGATCGCCAGCAGAATTCTACAGTAAATATATTGGAATTAAAAAAATCCACCTCATTTTGCGCCTCCAGAAATTTGGCGCCCTGGGCAAGTGCCCAACGTGCCCATTTATAAATCCGGCACTGCTTCATACACTGTAATCCTAGATGCGGTTGTTCTGGTGACAACAGGGTTGTAGAGTTTTTACTTAATTATTATAATTTAGGATTAGAAATTTAGAATGAAAGAATAAAAATGAAGTTAAAAGTACTTCATAATTAATTTTGTAAATCTAAACTTAGTTTACTTATTGATTATTTTAACTATTTGAGAACGTTACAACTCTCATTACCATTACGTTTAATAATAGTTTGCTCATCGAGATCGGTAAATAGGCCCCTTATGAGAATTGAGGCTTAAGTACATTTCATGATTTTATTTTAAGTATTTTAATTTAGAATCCGCAATTAAAAGTAAAGAAACTCAGAAATTCACAATAAAAATAAGCAAGAACGTTCTTTAAAATTTAAACTATGCCTTTTATTTAGGCATTGGGGCCAGTAACAATTTTTTCATGATTACGTATTAGTACAAAATACATATCTTCAAAATTTCCCTTTTGAATAGGGAAAACATCCATATTTTCATACTTCTTTCCTTAACAAAACCGATTTTCTTAATCATATCTTTCGTAGGTTTATATCTTTTTTTTTGCATTTTTGTTTATAATTGAAAACTTCCTATTACTTATTAACACTTTAAATTATGAAATCACATTCAATTACCAATTAGGTCATTTATACTGCGGTATAAAAACCACCAGTAAATAAAACTTAATCATATTAGAATTTTAGCAGGAACGAGGCACTATTAATTAAAATTAAAAGGAAATAAAGAAAAATGGGAGCTTACATTTTTATTTAAGTTGAAACTGTCAACCCGAAGACCCCATGAAGCGAAGAATATTTGTTAGGACGAAATTTTCAAATTTCGTCCTATCACTCCTACACGGTTCAAAGAAAGATGGCGTTTCCGAATGGAACAAAAGAAAGCTGTTGGTATCGTTATGGCTACTCTCATTATCGGGCGATCCCCTTGAGCATATATTTTTTAAGTCATCCAGATTTTTAGATTCTTCACAGTTGTTATGAGTGCTCTCTTTCGCCCAGTAGCGCAGCAATTAAAAACTCATTGGGGATCAAATGGCTATGGGGAGGTCAAGCGCATTTAAAGAAAATTTTGTAATGCGACCTATGAGAAAACAATGCGTTTTGATAACCAATGGGGGGCTTGAGCCCCAAGCTCCTCTCTTTCCTGTGCCACTGCCTGCATCCACCACTGCCAACAAGGACTCCTGTCGCATCGTTTCAACCAAAAAGGCAGCCGACAAGAAGCAGTGACTGAATGGCCACCGGCTTCTCTTAAGCCTATAATGCGACCTTTCTGAAACTCATTTAATTGATCATATTGCCTATTTTCTCATTGTAGAGGCAGCTTCATAGATTATTTACATAACGAAGGAACGCAACTAGCCAAATTTGCGATTCCGTGTGTGTGTGTGTAGCGCTTCTTATTCTTCTCTCAAGATGCTTTCCTTCTAATGTGTTCTGTTGAAATGCCCAATGCATTTATTGGCAATGGACTTATGCTAATTTGGACATCTAGCCGAAAGACTTTTGCACATCAAATTTCACGGATCTCATTCCATTTTTTGAACCCGGTTTCTTTTTAGAATGGAATATGTTATATCCATTTTAGCCCTCGTCGGAAAAGTAATTAATTTTATTAATTATGTAGAAACAGAATTGAAGGGAAACAAAACTTCGGAAATGCTAAAAGAAATATTACTGAAACAGACATAAAAGTCATTCATTTTCATTTATTTTTGTTCGTATCTATTGATTTCAACGTTGCTCTTTATGTTTCTAATTCTTTAATTCATTTTGCATTCTTTTGTTATGTCATTCTTATGTTACCGTTTAACTTCATTTTTAATTATATATATATATTCGTCCATTTATTCATTTAGAGTTTCGTTAAAATGTGTTGTAGGAGCGCGCTTGCGCGTGTTGAAATAATAAAAGGAATATTGTTTTATTGTAATCGTACACTCATAGTTCATGACTGTATAAAAACCTGTATTGAAAATTTTGTAATAAATGACTTAAAATAATAGTGATATAAATAAAATGTAATGCATTTATTTGAAATTGAAAATTAATATTAGTCGCTTCTTAAATCTGAAATAGAAAAATGTGTTACATAACAACACCTGCTTGTTTCAGTTCAAAGCATTTTGTCTGAAATTGGCAGAACGCTACTAAAGTGTTTTCCGCATATAAGAATCGTTCATTTAGTTCATTTTGATTCTTGTATTGATTGTTAAATCCGGAATTTTCTTCAAATATTGTTCTATATTAAACACTCACTACAGTATTATGCATAATTCTTATTGTACATAAGTTTGGAGGATTCAGGTTACGTGTATGCAAGTCAAGTACTGTATTAATAGATTTGTAAGTCTACTTTTGCAGTAGTAAAAATGCTTTTTACTTTACAAACTAAATCTTATAACTTACAAATACTATAGTTAGTATGTATTTATTTAAATATGAATAAAATGTTAAAGTCCACGATTCGTTTACAAATGTATAATAATTAACAATTTATTGTAGTTATGCACCATAGCTTACTTTTCGGGAACAGTAAAAAGCTTACCCACTGTCGTTTGAACTAATGAATCTGTAATAAGGTTGTGCACGGCTCTTTCTAAATCATAAAATCACCCATAAACTTCCTCAGATCCAAGTGTTTTTCTGATAATATTCATGGCTTTCTGTGACTGTTTTGTGTAGAAGAGTCCTTTTTTTCTTGAACGTTGTCTTTTTTTTTTCAATTTTTTTCCAATTTTGCTTTTCAAGCAAACTTTAAATTACCTCTTTTGCGCCTTGATGCGAATCAGGCACTAGCAAAACGCTGAACGACTAATTGAAGCCCTAAGATTTTACTCTGAGCACGTATACGAAGGCGTCTTCACTTGGGAGTCATTTTCTTAACAAAAGACTTGTTTTAAACTAATTTCAAGTACCCCAACCCCTTTCAAGGAATTCGCTTTTATTCATAAAAGGCTTCTTTGTCCTATAGTATCCACCATCCCAGCCATATGTTCGAAAAAGGGTGGCAAAACTAATTTTTCAAATAACCTTAAACAAAGCTAGTTGACTTTCCCGCTTCACTACAAAATCAACAAATTTCAGGTAGAAAGGCTGATTCTTAAAATCGGAAATCATGATTCTTTAAAACCATGATTTTAACGTGTTAAGTCAGAGTTTGTGTTTGTTTCGGTTTGTTATACTCTTATATATGGCTGATTCTTACAACCACTGATTCTTAAAAACGGCGGGCACTGAACTTTGAAAATGACATCGTTATGATATTTTGAAAGTGACATCGTTATGACATTTTGAAAGTGACATCATTATGACATTTTGAAAGTAATATCATTATAACATTTTGAAAGTGACATTATTTTTATGACATTTTGAAAGTGACATTATTTTTATGACATTTTGAAAGTGACATTATTTTTATGACATTTTGAAGATTTTTATGACATTTTGAAAGTGGCATTTTTATTATTATGACATTTTGAAAGTGACATTTTTATTATTATGACATTTTGAAAGTGATATTATTATTATGACATTTTAAAAGTGACATTATAATTATTATGACATTTTGAAAGTGGCATTATTATTGTGGCATTTTGAAAGTGTTATTATTACCATGACGTTTTAGAAGTGACATTATTATTATAGCATTTTGAAAAAAGTGACTTTATTAATATGACATTTTGGAAGTGACATTATTATTATGACATTTGCATATTGGCATAGCATAATTTTTTTTATCAAAATTATGACAACAAATGATTTCATAAAGTCAAACAATTCTCATCAAAGCTGATGATATGGTAATATTAAATAATAAATTACTCTCAAAGAAAAGAACGATTTCTCGACTCCTGTTGCGCTCCTGTTGTGCTCCTGTATCTCTAAATCACCTACAATGAAAATTGTTTTACTTGAATAAACAGCAATTCTAATTACGTATAGTGATGGGTTTACGTATAGGAAAAATAGGCCCAGGCCTAGGGCCTCGCGATTTTGCAGCCCTCGGGTATCCCCGATGTTATTTACTTTTGAGTTATTTTAATGTTGTTTATTTACAAATATTCGAACTGCATTATTGACAAACCTGAATGTTATAATAATAAACTTCAAAGAAAATGACACTCACGATTTATTGATTAAATATCGCTGAAGCCATATTCGTTAGGGGGCCCGTTTTCTCCTTCCAGCCTAGGACCCATAGGGTCTCTAATCCGGTACTAGTCGCGCCTATAAGACATTTGCTTCTTTGACTTGTCGCTTTGATTTAAAAAGCAGTTCAAACACAGCCTCATTAATTGCAAACTTGTACATAGCGAAGCTTTATATTCACTCGCAGAAAAAAGCAGTTCAAACATTGCCTCATTAATTTCGAACTTGTCCATAGCGAAACTAGCGAAACTTTATATTCGCTCGCAGAAAAAAGCAGTCCATACACTGCCTCATTAATTACGAACTTGTCCATAGTGAAGCTTTATATTCGTTCGCAGAGGGGCGTTTGATTGACGTCTGTAGCTCAGTGGGAAAGAGCACTAGACTCGTTATCAGGTGGTTGTGGGCTCGGTTCGCATCAGGCGCTGAGAAATTATCATTTTCTTTTCAAGCAATTTATCATCTAACATGTACTTTTCTTCATAAAGCTGCAAAAGCCTCATTTTTTCTGAATCACAATTGGAACCGAGACTATGTCGGTAAATGGAAATTTCCGAATAACCGTAAACGCATCGATTCAACGATCGGCGCAGTATATCCCAGATGCTCTTGCGCCATAAAAATTCAAACAAACAAACAACGATTCAACAATCAGGCAATTATAATTAGGACACACATATTCCTATAATGGGTATACATATAACAGGAAAGGGAATGTTGTTCTCTAAAAAAACATTTCCTCTTTTTTATTTACTTGAAATGGTTTATTTCAACCATGTGACAAAGATCTGAAATAAATATTGCCTGACGCGATTTAAATTGTTTTTGCTTTGAAGAACTTTTATCGAGTTTTTTTAACGGCACTGGTTCGGTTCCATCGCTTTTTTCCCTAATCCAGCTATGTTAAATCTTAAGAATTAATAACCACTACGAAAACGGGCGTCGGATAACCGGGAGTTCCGGATAAAAGAGGATTGGATAACTGAGGTTCTACTTTATCTAAAAGTATGAACGAAAAATAATAATTGTGGATGCTATGTAGGAAAATTAATTATTGCAACCTAGTCGATAACGAGACGTAAACATTAATGTTTATTTATTACACTTCAATGATTCTTCCTTAATCAATATGAAAGGAAGATGAGAAGAAAGAACAAAAGAAAATGAAGAAAAGGGATGCCAACAAATAAAATTATATTCAAAATAAAAATTCTTCCTCTTGATTACATTAAACGCAGATACTTAAAACTAACAGCGTTTACAGTTGAATACACGCATTGAAATAAGAAGAAACTTAAAGGATTATATCCTTGATTGGTTTTTTAAATTTTAATTAGATTAAATTTTTAATGGCAGTTAATCCTGTAAAAGCTTAATGTTGTGTCATGTTTCATGAATAATTTATATTTTACATAATCTTCTTAATCTGATGCATTTTGGAAAAAAAAAACTTTAATTTTAAGACACAATTACATTGTTAAAAATTCAAATAAATGCCCGTCAAGCATAATTAATTACTTTCATCTGTTTTAAATTAGCAGTAACTTTTTATTTAATTATATTTACATATAAAGGCAACTATGCTTAAGAATATTATAAAATTTAATTTAAAAACATTCAGAAACCATTATAAAGAGATACAATTTCAACCTTTTTGAAAGTATTGACACAATTTCTTTTATACTGACATATATTGCTTGTCATTTTCAAATAAGGTGTCAAGTTTTGCCAATAACGTGTTTCTTGGCAAAATTTTATTTTTGTTGACATGAAAAAATTCACGAAATTGGAGTTCGGCTTCTGTAATGTCTTAGCTTGGGGCAGTTTGCATTTGACGTATGATGGTAATATTTCAAACTTGATATTATAGGATATTTGTTTCTTCATTTATTGGAAAGGATTTTCGTAAGTCGCCTTTGCCGCTTATGGCATGCTACGATCTATCATTCGTTTATTTGTGGTCATAAAGGATGTGTTAATGGGTCGGTAATGGAACCAGTAGTGGTTTACACGCAGGTCACGTTCGCTGGCTAACTAGAGAATATGACACAAAATCAGCCATTGTTGTAGCTTTCCACAATTTAGCCTCACTATGGACGATGCTGTCTTTTTATAGACATGAGTAATTTTCGATAGAAATACATCTATTCGAAAGCATCGAGAATGTGTACGACATATTTTTCTCATTCAAGTTTGAAAAGCAATCAGTTTTATTTTTCTATATTATAATTATTTTAAATAAAACAACGGTACGCAATTGCGTAACGTCATATCATTCAAATACTTGCGCATGCGCACAATAAAAAATATAACAACGCTCAAAACAAGGAGTGAAAACGTCTATGCCATGGTGTTAACCGTCAAGGAAGAAAACAAAAGAAGGAAAAGTCCGTCTCTACAAAACACTACATAACCTATCCAGTGGTGCAGCGATGCCAATGCAGTTGCATTGGGACCCCTTGCCCTTGGGGGAGGGGGCTTTGAAAATCGAGGCTCCTTAGGTAGCATAATTGTGGGGTCCTGGTATGGGATAGAGGGCCTCCTCTATGAACGATTGCAGCGGGGCCAAAATTCTATAGCTGCCCCACTAAACCTACCTCATAAATCTAAAACATAAACTGCCTTTCCTTAATCTAACTCCAAATTTACCTCACTAAAGTACCCCACCCACCCACAAAATAACACTTCTGAGCCATATAGCGACACGTCATGCCACTATGAGGAAGTGTGCGCGCGTATGTACATGTGCAATAGCACGACCAAAACTGATAAAACAAATTTAACAAGTTAATGTTAACCACTTCAATAAACCCCTGGTTTATTGAAGTAGTTAACATTGAGAAAAAATTGTAAATTTTAGAAAAAATAGCAAAGAAGTTTATTGTAATTTACCGACAAGCATCCGTTCTTCTCGGCGTTATTTACAAGTCGTAAAAAAAAGTTTGATTTCGAATCTTCAAACACGTCGTGATATGTTTGTTAAAACGTAAAACACTTTTTTGCGGAGCATTTTTTCCTGGCTTTTTTTAGATTCTTTTCAGCTTTTTTTTACTGTTGAAAGCTCTTGTTCTTATTTTCTTTCGTTTCTCGGATCGTCTATTTCAGTCGCTGAAGTAGAAGCTTTGATCGAACTTTGTCCCTATTTAGGGCAGGAGATCGTCTGCGCTATCTAGTTGATAGATTGCAGACGGTATCTTTCCTAAAAATAAAAAAGAGAAATCGACAACAACACCTGAGAGCAAAAAGGAAAGGGCTTTTCCCGTTTGTTGTTTTTTGACTTCATTTTCTGCAGGTCGTTTGTCAATTTCCGGGTTTCGGGATATTGTATTTTCTCAAATGCTGTCATCTGAAAAAACAAGTTTGGAAAAAAATAAAAAATAGTTAAGGACTACAAGTTTGGCAACATAGAAATATGCACTTGTTTAAGTGCAAATATTACATATGGAGGAAAGATAGCTATTATTTATATTAGAATTGACAGAGACAGTAGTAAAAAAAACACAAGAATAAACTTACGAGTTACGAAAAAGAAACGTAAGAGTAAACTTACGAGTAACGTACGAGTAAATTCAGAGAAAATAAAGCACGATCCTTCCCAGAGTATTAATTTCAAACAAAATGCTTATTTCTGTAATAAGTTTGCTAAAATCAAGCATAAATGCTAGGTGATATAAATATGCCCCAAAACAAGTATGCTCAAAAGCATATTCATAATGTTTATTTTGCAATAAAACAAATAACGCATTATTTGCTGTAAAAATATGCTGTATTTCAAAAATAAATACGTTGTCCAATTGGTTGTATGATTTAGAAATAAAAACACTTTTTAAGGGTACAACTTCGTGAATAATGTAATACATTTTTCTCTCGATACTATGATGAATGTAATGTTTGAGTATATTTTATGTAATGTGCAGTTTTTACCAAAATATGGTGAAAATGCCGGAATTTCACCAAAATTTGGTACACTTGAAAATTCAAAAGTACCACTTATTGGTGAAAGTATGGTATTTTTTAAAAGATGGTTAAACACCGAACCACATTTTCGTTCCACCTCCTAGCCAATCACTTGAGGCGAGAGAAGTCACGTGTGGCAAACATCCGTTGCGATTCTTTACCGATATTCACCAGGTTTTTTTTACGTACCAATATCTCTCCAATCATCCAACAAGCTAAGATCATTCCAATTTATTGGTTTATGCTATGTATATCCTTTATTTTTGATGAATTACAATGATATATGTGATAATTTCTATGTCTATGACTTGTTGATGTTTTATCTCACTAATAGCTAACACGCTTATATTAGGCATAATACAAAACCTTTGCAATTTCACTTGGTTGCTATCGTTCTGTAATTAATAAAAATTATGTGTACTCTCTGTATATGAAATGGGGTAGATGTGGCTTCATAGAAGCCGAGATAAGTAATGGGGGCTCCGGAACTCTTGATACGCCCCTGATAGGTAGCATGTGAGAAGATAGGTTTTTATATTGTTATACAGTGTCCGGGAAATTTTGGCCATATTTGGTTTAACCTACAACAGTATATTTGGTTCAAGCTGGAACCATGAATTTGGTTCAATGTTGCCTTATTCGTTATTGAAAGTATATCCATATTTTGGTTCAACCTCCGGCCAAGTATTGGTAACATAGCTGGAGCAAAAATGTGGTGAAACGTAGTTCTTAACAATGGATGAAGCTGGAAAATCACCACATTTTGGTTCAACCCTGAACTATTATTTTTAACAGTGTAGAATCCAGAACGCAAAGCACTATGATATCCTTTCCTCAGCAGAAGGATGTTTCTCTTCCCAACATGCCTAAAATTTATTTCCAAAACGCACGCACTGTTCATCGTGAAATTTGTTTCCACAATGCAAAATCCAACAAATGTAGATAAGGCAATTGAACTGCAAAAATATGACTTAGGAAAAACGTTACACATTAAGAGGAGGGCCTCGTAACAAGCTATTGCTTCCTGCGTCCTTCCATTTTTAGCCGAAACGTTTGATAAAATTTTTCTCAGTTTGCATACATCAATGTTATAAACGAAATATTACCCACCAGCGACTAACATAAATTGCACTTAGGTTGAATAAAGTTACTCTGTCACTTTCTTTCTCTCTCTCTCTCTCTCTCTCTCCCCAGGAAGTCCCTCCTCATTGCTGAGAATTTTCTATGGGACATTTCGGGTTTGATAATAATATATCCGGGATTATTTATAAGACAATGTCATTGACTTATTACACAAAACAAGTATCAACGAAGAAAGTGCAATTTTCTAAATCATATCTCTTTAATTCCAAGTATATTAGGATGAAGATAACTAGCAAATAATAGCATTTTAATTGGCGGAATTCGTATAAAATCGAGAGGACATTGATGTGAAATACATTAGGCGTAGAAAAAACGAGCTATTTTTAAAATCACTGAAAGTTAAAAATAGAGGTAATTCTTCAAACAACTCCTACTATAAAATCAAAAGATTTGGGAAATAATGTCAGAGAATTTTATAGAGATGCCATAGGCCTTCTTATGTCATCAATTTACGTATAATACCTACGTAATAATACCTGCTAATAACAGCTAAAATGTTCTCCTACTATTTAATTAATTAATTATAAACGATTAACTATACGCCTATTGATTAACAATATTAACAATACGCCTATTAATTGTAAATGGTAATTCAGATGTTAGTTAGTGTTTAAACGTTATATCTTTAAGGCATTCTCAGGACCATTTCACATAAGACAGTTGGCTTAAAGTGACATTTCATTAAACGATATTCTCAAATACATCCTTTCACCCTAAATTTCAATCTGCCCTGTATTGAATCTAGAACATCACGCTCAATTCCTAACTTCATAAACTATTCATAAAATCCCTACGGTGGTGTAGACTTAACACGTTTGCTTACAGTGTCGTTAACCCGGTTTTGATTCCAATGAGCGTCCCGTTTCGTCTTCACATCGTAGTCCAGGGTTTAATTTCATGGGTAGCGAAGTTTCAGATTCCTAAAAAAAAAATATTCAAATTTTTGATGCAACGTGACCTTAGTAAACCCTGCCGTAAAACACCTTTGAATTTTCGCATTATCCGAAATTGGATTTTACCCCCTGTATCACGGATTATCGGGGTTATATTGTTTATTATACTAATTTATGCATCTTAAAAACGTAAAATACATATATATATAAAAATACGGCGGTTGTCGGATGGGGTGGCAGCGGGCTTGTCATGCCTTCTCTTGGCCTTCTTTTGTTGTCTACCTCATTATTTGCGTTTTCGAACTCATAGGAAAATTAATTGTATTATTATTATTATTATTATTATAAATTATTATATATAGTGCCCTTTTAATTATCTGTAAACGTTAAAATCTCTCAAGAAAGTCGCTATTTAGAAATTGCATATCAAAAAATTTTCAGTCAAGAATTTTTTTATAAGATCCGTGTTCCAAATTTCAAGGGAGACAAATGGCTACTTTCCAAAGCGAAATAAGAGGTCTGGAGGACATCAAAAATGAGGACGTAAAAAGATTGATTGATTGATTGATTGATTGATTGATTGATTGTTTGGCTTTTTTATGGCGCAAGAGCATCTGGGCTATACTGCGCCAAACATGGTAAGGGCATAAAAAGAAAAAGTAGGATATCATTATTTGAAATTGTTGCTGATATTAAAGCTGATATACACAAACACGAATTACCTTTCTTTGGTAAAGTGCTGATATGTTAGGGATCCATCAGGTTATCGATTTTGATATGAAATTAACTTTAACGGTTATTTTCAACGCAAAGCGTTGCGCTTTTCAAGCTTTGGATAAATATCTTATTCCAGGCATCCTCTTTGAATGAAAACATTCCCAAAAGAATAAAGAAATGGAAATTAATGATTTGTTTCTACAAATTTAAGAAAATATATTTGGACAGGGAATGTATTCTCGGAAAATCCTATTTAAGAAATTTCAATGAAATTGGGGAAAGCTCAATGTCAAAAACGTTTATATTCCATTTTCCCAGTATTAATCTTTTATTTTCGAAGCAAGTTTAAAAAAGGCTTTATGCAAAAAATTGTTTGTATACAGAAGGTGGGCGGAGTATGATGAAGTGGGCATTCCAGAAAACGGTCTGTTGTATAAGGATCCCATGCTCAGTAAAATACTAAATATAATGGAGGTGGCCGTATAGAACAGGTGTCTGAAAATAAGAGGATGTGCATATAATAATACGGATTGTGTGTGAAGGATCTGTTCGTATATGAACAAACTGTCCAACTATACCTGCGGCAAAGCTGGCTTGGTTCAGTAAAAAGGCACAGAGCAGTATGATTCCGCCAGCACGATATAGTTCGCTTTGTCTTACGTTAATAGAGTTAATATAATGTAAATTTCAGACATAAAACATTAAAATAATGCTCAAATACATAAAACATAGACATATTTGTGCAATTGAAATCTGGTATTTGTTAAATTTAGGAAAAAGACTCATTATAGCCAGAGATGACGTCATTTAAGTAACTGACCACCCAGAAACCTTTGTTTACTTGGGGGGAAATTTGGCGCGTGGAATTTTGGCAACAGCTTTTCCTGCATTCCAGATTAGGCGATAAATAGCTTAATAAGCTTGAATCTATCTCATTTTTCGCCAATTTGCGAACGAACACTTGTTGAACGGGCGTGAATAGGTTGCCGTTAGGATTAACAGCGTACCAGGTTAGTTCCATCGCGAGTATAACCCATGTCAACGACGTTGAAGTGTGGCAATTTGTTCTAATTAATCTCTGCAAAAATCCTTTTTAATTTAATTTTAAAAGGCATGGACATTAATTTTCGCAAATGCCCAAGATAATAAACTACATTAATGAACAAAATTAGGATAATAAATTGATTATGAAAGCTGTTTTGTAAAGATGCAATGAAGTTTTTATTGCTACATAATGGTCATATACAAGGTTGTTTCTGAAGGTGGGTACCAAATGTGCACCTGCACCTTTGTGGCCTAACCTAATTGAGGCCGCAGATCAATTTATTAAATATATTGTCATTAAATCAAAGAAAATATCAAGAACTTTTGATTCATTTCATGTAAATAAAAATTAAAAATGCTTCTTTCAATGATTAACAATTGCATCTGTTGTTGGTGTTGCATTAAACAGAATGTAAAAATAATGATGCAATGAAATCAACATTGTTGCCATGCAAATTATAAATGAGGCAAGGAAGATCAAGTGATAATTGAAAGAAACAATTAACGATATACAGGGTGAATTTGACCTAATCTGCCAAAAAAAAGGGGGTGATGTAAGAGCCCATGTGGAGCATAAAACAGTATTGCAACCTCGTTATATCTCTAACCGTTTCCAATCTATGGTGGAAAGTGCGAAAATACGTCGAGTCTGAAAAAAACAAAAACATTTATGAGGTTTCTGAAAGACATATATGCAAAATAAGCATATATGTGAAAAGAGCAAAAAAAAGTCCTATATGATAACATTATTTCCGTCAGGATATCTGAATTTAACGGCGAGCTACAAGCGCTGAAACATTGTAGAAGTGAAAAATCGAGTTGTCGAAGAAAAATGTAACAGGCAAATCCACAAATACCCTTCTAGCAAAAATCGGTCAAATTTACCAAAAACTTGTACATTCTACCAGCTTTTGAATGAGCCTACAATAAACCATATCGGTATTCTAATTCAGGAAAAATTTAGCCTTTTGTTTGCAATACATCATTGGAATCTGCGTTCATCGGGAAAGATATTCGACGAATATTTGCAGATGTCTTCCAAACTTCCTGCGCGCGCATCCGGCTTGGCTACCTACATCGCCAGATCTGACTCCAATGGACTTCTTTGTTTGGAGTTTCTTGAAGCTAGAGGTTTACAGCACAGAATTTGTTATTTCGTTAGATTAGAGCAGCCAGCTCGACCAGACAATAGTAAAATTGAGGGATGAGCTTTCGCTAAGAGCTACTGCGGTTTCAGTTCGTAAGCAGGCAGGTGCATGTATCAGGTGTGGGAGGTGACCCATTTCAGCAGCGGCTGTGTGTTTCACACATTATTCCGAATGCATGCGTGCTTTTATCACAGGTAGACGTGGGATACGTCTATCGAGGGTTTGTTGTTTTTTTTTGTTTTGTTTTTTGGATGTTCCATTTTGAAAGACGTGGGAAACACCATACTTCTTTTGTTTCCATTGTGTTTGTATACTTCAAAACAAATGTTACTTTTATTGGTTAGCTTTAAAACATTCGTTCCTTCACTTAAAAAAACAGCAGGCCTTTTTCGACTAACGTAGATTTCAATGATGTATTGCAGACAAAAGGCTAAATTTCTCCTGAAATATAATATAATGAAATATAATGTGGTTTTTTGTAGGCTCATTCGGAAGCTAGTAGAATGGGCAAGTTTTTGGTAAATTTGATCAATTGTAGCCAGAAGAGTGTTTTCGGAATTGCAGGTGACAAATTTTGGTGACAACTCGATTTTGCACTTCACCAATATTTCAGCGCTTGTGTCTCGCCGCTAAATTCAAATATCCTAATGGCAATAGAACTTTTCCTACTCTTTCCAAATATGTGCTTATTTTGCGTTTAGGTCTTTCAGCAACCCCATAAATTTTGTTTTTTCAGACTTTCCGCATTTTTTCTTCTTTCCATCATAATTCGGAAATGGATAGAGATAGGACAAGGTTGCAACGGTTTTTTATGCTCCACATGGGCTCTTCTATCACCCCCTTTTGTTTGGCAGATTAGGTCAAATTCACCCTGAATATACATCCTATAACAAAAAAATCGATGCACCAAGAAAGAGTTGTCCGATTGTAATGAAATTTCGTATTCAAAGACATTTTGACCGAACATGCAAATGATTAAAATTTGGTGTCCAATGAATGAATAGCGGGAACTCCAGCGCATCGGAACTGCGCATTCAGCAGGTGTATATAAGGAGCGATTCTCAATATGTGGTCAAAATTTCTGTTGCATTTTGACTGCGGATATCTTACGTCGACTGTAACAATGCCTCGCCGAAAGATTCGTGCTCATTACGAGCATATGTCAGAGTTTGAAAGAGGTTGTGCTATCGGATTGAAAGAGGCTGGTTGGACGAATCGAAGAATCGCTGGACATGTGGGTCGAAGCGATGCGGCGATTGGACGGTGCTGGCAAGAGTGGGTCAACAACGGCAGATGTCAGCGTCGGGACGGCAGCGGTCGACCTAGGGCCACAACAGAACGGGAAGACAGAGCGATTGTCAGAGCAGCTGTCACAGCACCGGATTCGTCGTTATCAACTATCCAACGTGTGGCCCGCACACATGTGTCCAACATGACCCTCTGCAGACGACTGAGAGAGCGGAATTTACGCTCGCGCCGACCGTTACGCCGCTTACCTCTCACGCCTTTACACCGTCAAGTCCGATTACAGTGGTGCCGGGCTCGATCAACTTGGAACTGCGCTGACTGGGGACGTATAGTCTTTAGTGACGAGTCCCGTTTCCAACTGTGTCCTGACGACAACCGCAGACGTGTCTGGAGACGTCCAGGGCAGCGTGGGGATCCTGCCCTTACTATCGCACGCCACACATGCCCACAACAGGGCGTTATGGTCTGGGGTGCCATCTCCTTTGATAGCCGGACCCCTTTGGTGGTCATTTCTGGCACACTTACAGCACAGCGGTACGTAGACGACATTCTACGACCGGTTGTGTTACCGTTCCTTTTGCGACACCCTGGACTTACGTTTCAACAAGACAATGCCCGGCCGCACACGGCACGTGTTGCTATGAATTGTCTTCAAGCTTGCCCAACACTTCCTTGGCAAGCTAGATCTCCTGATCTCTCTCCCATAGAGCACATTTGGGACGCTATGGGAAGGCGATTGCAACCATCCCGGAATGTTGACGATTTAGCCCGACAGTTGGAGACAATTTGGCAAGAAATTCCGCAGGACACCATCCGGGATCTTTATCAGTCTATGCCACGCCGGGTGACAGCTTGCATCCAGGCCAGAGGTGGACCAACGCCTTATTGACTTCCTCCCTTTGTAACGGTCAAACTCTGCAATAAATCATTCAATTGTTCTGAAATTTTAATGATTTCTTTTTCTATGTATGTTCTTCACATCCACCAATTTTTATCGCAATCGGACAACTCCTTCTTGGTGCGTCGATTTTTTTGTTATAGAGTATACATAGCTCACAATACGAAGTCATTACAGCCTAAGAGTGAAATTGGTTATAGATTTGATGTGTCATGTACAACGAATGGTTCACATATTGAAATTTGTTAACTTTCCGTAGCGGTTTCGAAAATGGTGTGAAAAATGGGAAAGGCGTTTTACTGCGGTTTTCTTTGTTTCGTATTATAAATGAATGGAATTCTAAAAGTAATTTATGAACACCCTGGGTATAAGGCATTTATAATTTTGAGTTTCGGAGAAGTAAAAATTCCAAAACTCATATTTTCTAATTCTTTGCTTGTCTAATAAATTCCTGAACAACTTGGAAATTTCGGTACGAAGTTTTTAAGCAGTACTAAACAACGGATATTTGCATAACCGTACTTTTCTGCACATTACAAGATAAACATGTTCAAAATTCCGGCATAATTAAAAAAGACCGACGTGTACTCGGACTTGGATTTTTATAAATATTTAACAACCTGCTCTAAAAGAATCATTTTACATTATTAATTTTGCACGTTATCACAGCTTCGGATCTTTTTACCTTCCTCTACAAAAAACAAAAATTTCCTACATGCAAACAACCCTGAATTCTTTAAATTTCGAAACCATTTTTTGAGCAGCAATAACAGAGAACGCCATATAGTGGAAGAACCTAGAATAAATTAAAAATAAAAAAGGCTGTGAATTTTGGCCAACGCTATGTCTCACTATTTCATTTTGCTTTAAAGATCAAAACGCAACATTATAAACATATGAACAAAAGCCAGTGCATGTAGTTCATGATAGGGCTTGGATTTGGGGTTCGAAATACCCTGGACACAGTGAATTTTACGCCCCCTCCCCGCTCTCAATTCCATCAATTCACTCCCTCTAAATGCGACGGAAAATCGTGGATTATGTGGAGTGAGTAATTATGATTACCTTATATATTATTATTAGATAAAATAACAATATTTTTATAAATACATTTATTTTATTAGACGACGGCATTCATTCATTCATCCATCCATCCATTCAGCTAGCTAGCTGGCTAACTATACTCGCGGCAAAGCTAACCTGGTACAGTGAAGGCGCAGAGCAGTATGATTCCGCCAGTGCGATATAGTTCGCCCTATATTACATTAACAGATTTAATAAAAGATACATTTCGTACGTAAAACATTAAAATAATGCTCAAATACATAAAACATAGGCATATGTGTGTAATTAAAATCTGGTATTTATTAAATTTAGGAAAAAGATTCATTATGGTGGGCGATGACGTCATTCAAGTAACTGACCACTAAGAGGACTTCGTTCGATTGGCAAGAAATGTGGCGCGCGAAATGTTGGCAACCGCGTTTTTCTGTATTCCAAATTAGGCGATAAATAGCCTAATAAGGTTGAGGGTTACCTCATTTTTCGCCAATTCGCGAATGAATACTCGTTGCACGGGCGCGAATAGGTCGCCGTAATTTTAGCAGTGTACCAGATGAGCTTTGCCACGAGTATTGCTCTCTTTCTATAAATTTCTCGATTTTATAAGCCTCCAGCTGTTTAAACAAAGCATTTATATTGATCTTACCCTTTGTTGTTATTTTTTTGTAAAAAACGTTAAGTAATTGTTTTGAACTAGTGGAGGCATGTGTTTAATGTACTGTATTAAGCCATACTTTTTTTATTTATAGTTTTAGCAAAGGAATAAGGATTGTTTCGTAATCAAACTTAAGCTCTTCAAAAATAAAAGTGAAGCAAACATCAATATTTCAGCAAAACAGAACAAATCCACATAACAAAAAATATATATATCATCAAATTAATAAATATGCAGCTAAAATTATCAACAAATCTTCAAAAATTATTTATATAATACATACATTACCCATCTGAAGGAGGGCCATGCAACAAGCTGTAGCTTTCTGCTCTCTTCCATTTCTAACCTTATCGACAGTGAACATCTATAACCTCATCGACAGTGAACATCTATAACCTCAAAGTCAAGAATATCTATGATATAACATCAAGATTATCATATAGCAGAATATGTATCACCAAAATTGTAATTGAGTTGAATAAAATTTATTCTTATATAGATCGAAGATAAGTTAAGAAAAGGCGGAAAAGAAATAGAAAAAGGAAGATGAAAATAAAGAAGATGAAATGAAAGGATGAAAGGAAGAGGAAAACAGGAAGGAAAACAACCTTCAAAAAAATGTAATTATGTATTAGGTGCCTTAAAAGATAGATAGACACTGATATAAGATTACTAAATTCCGTAGGGACTTACCGTCTCCAAATTAAATTCGTTCTAAAGTCTATCGGTCATTAATAATCGGTAAGTTTCCTGATCGCTTATCCTCTTCATAGATCAATCAATTTCCAGGCACGTCTTTAGGGACAAAAAAAAAGGGTGATTTTTCATCTTTCAGAGGTGACCGCCATTTTCCTCTCTCCGAACAAAAACAAAAACAAACTTTCTTCTGATGCTGCTAACCTTACACGGCCGATGATTCTGCTCTTTTTGCGAAAACCGGGAAAAAGACAGGAGAAATTTTTATTTTTGCCTTCGGTCGATTTCTATCTTAAATGGCTTCCTCTTTTGACGTCGCTTCCACTCCCCTTATTTACCTCCATTAGATTCCGTCCAAAATTTTTGGAAAATAATAGATGGAGAAATTATAGCTCCAAGGTGCTGGAAAAGTGTCACTGATTTATCGACAAATCGCCCCACGTAGATCGAAGAAGCGAGGAAAAAGTGAAAGAGAGGGGAAAAGGTGGGTTAGTTTTTTGACTTAGCTTTCCTTCTGGAAGTGAAGGCTGCTCCACTTCCGGCGTTTCTTCCTCTTCTTTGCCGTTCCAAGATTTCCTAACAGACGTTTTGTGAAAATGGATCTCATTCCTAAAATAGAAACCCGTCAATTTTTTGCCAGAGCTATACTCAGGCAATACATTTCAATATTCAATATATGTGTGTATTTACGAAATCAACACTCGTGGATGTGCGTTATAACTTTCGACTTTATAAAAATCACAGCAGCATTTAATATTATGTCATTTGCATGAATGGTTTTCTTGTTATTATGGGTCAGAAAGAATTGATTTCTGACGTGTGCACTGCCTTTTTATTATTAATAAAACTGCAAGTTTTGAATTTAAATACATTTCAATATATCCTCATGTGTGGATTTTTATTTGCTAATAATAATGATGTCGCCTTGTTTATAGTTAATTTATTCACAATATACAGATCAGGGCCGCACATAAGGGGGTTAGATTTTGCAGATTATATCTCTTCAATTTGAGCAATATTATTACAAATTACTCATGAAAAGAGAGGGAAATCAATCAACTCGCAACCTCTAAAAATTATTGATTAAATCATTATTGATTTTCAGCAAAAAAAATTGGCATCTTGCGTACAAGCAGATTATTTTGACATTGTCAGGAATTCTATATTTAAAAGAATTGATTATTGTGTTAAATGTGCTCTTCGTATTATGGGTTTCCTGGACATTGCCACTGAAGCAACCTGTTGGTATAATATTCATAATTATTGTTTGGCCATAGTGTTGTTGCCATAGAATTATAATATTTCCGTGTTGTGTGTTTGGTTGCTAAGCGCGTTGATAAGACGCCTGTAGTAATGTATACGTTTTCCGTTTAGTTGCTACGATGGTTGTATACGTTCCTTTTGGTTGCCAAGTCAAAGAAAAAGTTCTTCATCAGATAAACCGTCAACTTCAATATCGGTGCAGTCAGAAGCCCCGCAAAAAAGGCGTACTTAATTTGTTTAGCTTGCGACACGGGAATGCCATTGTACGTACATATAAAATTTAAATGTTTAATTTCTTATTTAGTTTAAAGGAAGTTACTTCTTTGAATCGAAATTTGCAGAACATATTGAGTGGAGGAATTGCCATTTTAAACGTTTGTGAAAATAGGAAGAACCTGATAGATATATTTAAGCTGTTAAATCAAATTTCCGGAGAACACGTATAAAGAGTGATACTCAAACTTTCTTCGCTGCAATCTTGAAATTCATGATCATTCATAATGAAAATATTATCTTAGTAATAATATAAAATACTGTACAATAATATAAATATCGCAATCTATATCTTATTGAATTCCCTCAAACTTCACTAACTGGTAAAGCATTCCCTTTTTATATAAGATTATAGTTATATAAAAATAATTCAATCTCAAACAAATAAATATACCAATAAAATAATATAAATCAATGAAAATAATATAATTACATAATGCAACCGTCCTCCCTGTGAAAGCATTTCCTCTTTATCGTAGATGAAATTTTATTGAGATTAATACAATTTCATACAAATAAATATAAATCTCATCAAAAGTAATATAAATCTCAATTTGTATGAGATTAGGTTATCCAGAAATTTCTGTGCTCTTATTCTTATAATTTGTTCTGTGCTTATATAAACTCATTTAGAATTTATCTTCTGTTATAGGCTTTAAAAAATAATATTTAAATTCCCAGTGTCATTTAACCGACAGCCTATTATGTTAGAGTAACCATTATATTCGATTGCGTATTGTTTATTGACGGTTGGACATTGGATTCATCTGCGCGCAAACTTTACAAAGGTCTGTAATGGACACATTCTCTTTCGAATGTCAATGTCCAAAACACGCAAGTAGAACCCTCGACTAAACTAGTTAAACACTTAGATTCCAACACGCGCATACACATATGCAAAGTAACTGAATTATTCACTGTTAAGATGTTAGTGTAATTTCAGAATCGGAAACAAACGACCGAACATGATTTCAAAATCACAAATATGTAAAAAATGTAATTTCAGATATACAAACGAAGATATAACCATAATTTCAAAACCAGAAGTATATAAAAAATATAATTTCAGATATGCAAACAAAGACATACCCATAATTTCAAATCATAAAATTTCAGTGTTTCGAGATAGGCTATTTTCACTTTTACAAATAGCTGGTTAATTACGTTTTTTCGCATATTTCAATATACAGTCGAACTGAGGTAATTCGAATTTCATTCTGTGATTCATTAATCTTTTATTAAAATAACGTAAAAAAATGGCTGTAATTTGGTGGTGGGGGGGGGACGAAATTTTCTTTACTCGGGAGAATCAGAAGAAAGTGATTTTCCGTCCCTGAATTTTCACAGGCCGAATTTCTCGAATGGAAGTTGTTAACTTGGAATTTTGGAAAATTGTGAAATTGTACACTTCAAAAAAATTTGCAAAAGAAGAATGATTGATGATGAATGATGAAGAAACTTGCGAAATTCGCGGATAAGAAATATAAAAAATATCATCTCTTTCTTCAACAATAAAATTCCTCAGAATATACGGAGTTCTTATTCATACTATAAAATTCATAGATACATCAGTCTTGTACATACGTATGTTGATACATAGGTAAAGCTAAAAAAAATGGAAATCAAATTAACTACTCGGTTTCAATGTTCCTGATCTGTTTCAAATGAAACTTTTTTTCCTAGATTTATTTTAGAAAACCTAATAGCGTCTTTTTTGAATCAGTAAGAGAAGTTTCGTAACTTGTATCTTCATTATCTCTTTTCCACTTACACTGACAAGGATTCGGCCAATCGTCAAAGCTTAAAAAATTAAATCGTTCACATGTTTTCAAGTTCCTGACCTTGCACTACCTCGCGATGCTCGGTCTTATAAGAGCAAATTAATGTTTTGGCGGCAGCGATAAGACGAACACTCGAGAAGGGAATCTTTATTGACATTAGATTGGAATAAGAGAATTCCTATTCATTGTGGCGAGCCATAAACTGTGTATTTAGAAATTTTAGGAGCTTCTCCTTCGTGGTAAAGAGATATGAATTATTGAAGGATTAGTTGTATTGGAAAGAAAGCGATAAGCACGGTGGTCCAATCAAGGCGACCGCAACTCCCAGTCTAGACGGATTTTACGATCAAGAGGCATCAGTGAAAACCGAATATAACAGAGGCAAAGCAATAAAATTGACAGTCGGTTTATAGGGGTTATAACTTCTCGTGGTTTTCGCGATTTTAAGTCCGAGAAGAAGGAAGATGTTCGGGACGTACTCAAGTCGGGCCGTGCTTGTTTGTGGTTAAGCATTGTATAGGTCGTAAGGAGGAGCCATAGTTGAGGGCGGTAATTGTGATTTGTCTAGAAATGTTGGTTGAGAAGTGATTGGTACGTTCTAGGTGATGGACAGATCGAGAAATGATTGAGAGAAGGGAGAGGAGAGAAGGGAGAGACACAGTGGGGAGCCCAAGAGCAAGGGTTCGGAGAGATCGGCTGGGGGTCAGAATAGAGTCGAAGAGGGTGACATGTCGAGCGTAGAGTTGTGTCGAGGCCGAGTGGCTCGAAATTAGAAGTAAAGTAAACCTTAAGAGTGAGGTATAAACATAGTTGATAGCGACGTGAGCAAATTTGTGGAGCAAGGGGCAGCGGGAGTCCGAGCTTTTACGGATTGTTTAAGACTGGAATTTACGGAGCAAGGAGACGTGCAAATCTGAGCGTAGATTGTTTACGACGGGCATTTACGGAGCAAGGAGACGTGCGAATCTGAGCGTAGATTGTTTACGACGGGCATTTACGGAGCAAGGAGATGAACGAGGTACGGAGACGAGATTGTTTACGACTGGCGTTTCCGAAGCAAGGAGCCGAGTGAGTCTGAGCGTTGATTGTGTACGACTGGCATTTACGGTGCAAGGTGCCAACCAGATCTGAGCGTAGATTGTTTTACGACTGGCATTTACGGTGCAAGGAGCATCAGTGGCGGCCATTACCAACCGAGGCATGCGTTATACCACCAAACGTACAACACCGAGACATACTTGGAGCAGGCTTGTGGCGCAAGGACGAGGAGTCATCGTGGGACACCACACGTGAGTCTTTCCCCTTTTATTCTCGAATGAGGTTTCAAGGTGCATAAGGTTAGGCTCGATTAAATGTTGTTTATATATACGGCCTAGAACGAGGGCTAGGCTAAGGAGGGAACATAGTTTAATGGTAGACACGCATTATCAGAATCAAACTGGAATAATTTATGCATATTGATGATTTACTAAGGTGAGCTATTGCTATCTATTTGTCAAACAGCAGAATTTACTCATCAGATTAATCTTAAGCAACTTTCCTGTTAATGACCAAATTGGTAATGTATGATCAAAATCAATCAGTCCATTTGATAGCCATTTCGCGCTATAAATATGAAATAGATTGTTGGCCATAATTTAATTGTTCTATACGATCACGGTTATGTATTTCCAGTATTTCGCATTTATTAAATTATTGTTTGTTTTACGAATGTTTCATGTTTAAATAAGATATACTCATTCACCTTTGCCTTTCCAGCTAAACCTAAACTAAACGTTTACTTAAAGCCAACTATTGGTTTACGATATCATTACATTATACTGAGAGAATTCCTATGTATTATATTGTAATGAGGGAATTTCTATATTTCATGTCTAATTAGCTGTTTGACTAATTAGCTTTAACGCCAAACAGGAAAGTACGACAAACGGAAAGTTTTACCTCTAACTTTAACAAAATTCTGCGTAAAAGTTAAAAGAAATCCAAAAATTACGGAGTATGAAATTATTTATTTCGTTTAATCTAGAATAGAATAAATAAGAATGAATTTTATTCAGCCTAATTACAATTTTGGTGGTACATATTCTGCTACGTAATTATGCTTTAATATTAGGCAGATATTCTGAACTTTAAGATTATATACGTTAGATGATGATTAGGTTAGAAGAAGTGGAGAGCAAAAAGCTATGGCCGGTTGCATGGCTCTCCTGAAAATGGGTAACGCATTATATAAATCATTTTTACAGACTTGTTGCATTTATAATTTAAGCTATATATATTTATACATATGATGGTGAAGAGAAATTGACAAAGAAACGAAAGAAAAGACAAAGAACAGGGTGAATTCTGAGTTGATATAGATAAATTATCTATAATTCATTTCATTCAATTCGGACGAGTCCTTCATGGTGTTGCAATTTTTACAAACGTGAGGATATATTAATTATATATTTTCATTTAATTAAATTGAAAAAAACATCCATTCCTGTCTTCGAGTATGTATAATTATTATTCTTCATTAAAATTATGCGTTTTGCAAAGGCTGAAGAAAAGTCAGTGACAGATCGTCAGCTAAAAACGTATTAATGCTCTAAATGAATTGTATATTAAATTAAATGAGCTTTTAAACACAACATATACATATAAATACTACAAAACTATTAAATGTTTCATTTATTTATACACCAAAAAAAATATTCTCCTGTTTTGTTTTGTTTTTTTGAAGAAAGAAATTTTCAATTAATTTTCGATATTGAGAAGCTTTTATTTTATCTATTGGTCTTCTATTCTGCGATCAGCATAACTTTTACTGATAGACGATTATCTGACGAAATTATGTTTAAAAGGTTTTCCTCTTTTCAGCATAGGAAAACATCTTTATATCAGCTAAAATAGAATTGCCCAGCCCGCGGCCCGCAGGACTCATTTTGGCGGCCCTTCGCAACGTTCAAGAAGAAACACCCCTAAAAATTCAAGTTTGTGTTTATTGTTTTAACATATATTTAATTGTTTACATAGATTTTATTAGAAATAACCCTCTTACTATGCATGTAGGTATTTGTTCATGGAAAAAATACCGAACTCAACGCTTAGAAAAAAAACGTAATTACTTTAATTTACAAATACTTTGAGTTCCGGTATCAAAGGCAATCGCTATCAATAAAGGCACATACATCTGTTTATATATTAAATTTGTTTAATAATTAAATATGCTGAATCCTTACAGTTGTACATTTAATCATACATTTAATTAAATATAATAACTGAACATATTAACTAAACTACCATTAAGTACGTTGTGAACATTTTAATTCATGATATGGAAATTTTATTTCATGTGCGGCTCGTGGCTTTTGTATCAAAGCACCCCTGCGACCTATTTGCTAGGAAAAACTGAATCTCCCTGGTTTAAAATCTCAGACGGCTTTTCTCTCAGGAGATGCTTTGCAAAATTCACAATACTTTGAAAAATTCAACAAGCGAAATGGCTTAAGTTCTGCTTAACATAAAAGGCTTGTTTTGTACCCTCAAAAAAGTTAGGGATTAAATAGGCTTTCCAACATGCATGTAACCAGTGGAATGCTGAAGGGGCTGTAGCCCTCAAGAAAACATTTCGCCTATGTGTGTGTTTTCATCTCAGAGTTTGTGAAACTTAACCAGTGAGTCAATTTTACGCTCTCCTCCCCAGCTGAACCATAAATGGGTATGACCTTGTTTCCAATGGCGTAGAAAAAATTCTAATACTATTTAAAATAGCTTAGTATATACAGGGTGTCCAAAAAGTCACCGACCTAACTGAAAAATAGACCAATCACTTTTGCTGGTCAATAGGCAAGCAAACAGAAATGGTCCGAAACACAATGCAGCAAATGGTGCATCTCTATCGCTTTCCTTTATTTATTTATTTATTTATTTATTTATTTATTTATTTATTTATTTTCAAATAAACCAGTCATTTTCTGGGACATCCTGTAGTAACTTAGTATAAAATATTACTAATGAAAAGGCTTCTAACCGATGCAAGGAGTTTTGTATTTTACATTACAAAAACTATTTTTCCGAACATGTTGATAACATCGATTAATTTTCTCACGTTCATACTCAAGAATTGATAAGTAGAGCGAAAATAGTATGAATACAATTAATGAATAAAATTATATTTTTTTAAAATAAATTAAAACTAATTCTGCAACCCTACAGCACTATTGGGCGAGCCTTCACTGACTAGCAGGCAGGGCCGTAGCTAGAGCTTGTTACAAGTGGGCTCAGAAAGTTACTTGGGCTTAAAATTCGTTAATGTTTTGTAATGTATTTTATTAATACCGTATAGTTCAATCATGAAAAGTAGTCCTATTGTCAGTGCCGGTTCTGGGTTGTTGACCGCCAGCGTGCCACAGATATTTCGCCTCCCCCCATGGGCGGATTTACCATTTTGCCGCCTCTGGGCTACAACTGTCGCCCTAAAACTATTTTTGCCGCCCCAATACTACTTTTTTGCCACCCCTTCCTACCTGTCCACCTCCCTCCAATCAGTTGTAGGAACATGAAAATTATTATATTCAATATACGCCAAAAAATTTTGCATTGACAATAAATATGTTGAAAAACAAACTCATAAATTGAAACATAAACATTAAACAATATTAACTTATATTGAAGTATTATCTCTTCTTGGTATATAATAAATCAAATTCAATTTTATTGAAATAAATTTTAATTTTAACAAAAAATAAAAGCCTGTCGAACACCGGTATTTAAATGGAAAGCATGATGTCTATCTTTCTTCTCGGCAAAACATCTGATTATATCATCGTGTGGTAGTGGTGTGCAGCTCGCCAACATATTTTTTGTGGCAGTCTGGCTAAATAGAAAATACAAATTTTTTCACAAAAAAATAACGTCCCTTGCTCCCTCTGAGTCTAAAATTTATGTATTTCATTATTCTGTTCGCATTTTCACATTTCATAATTAATATCTTAAAAGGGGCTAAATTAACACGCGGTCTTCCCCAAATAGCGTTTTACTTTAATTTTCCAGCGCATAGGGTCAGTAAAGATAGTTTTATTGATTTGCAGTGCAACAGTGATTTAAAAAAAATTCATCTTAGGACTCATCAAATTCTATTCTAAATATGCCAATAAGAGATAGAGGATATCTTATATCTTCCTAACCATCTGACTCCATCTTAAAACGATGTCACTGTTCGGAAGCACTTATGTCTGCATACAACCTGTTTGGAGAACAAAATTGGTAATGTCAAAAATAAGACCTGATCTTGACAGAATTGTTAAAAATAAGTAGTGCCTAAAATCTCGCTAAAAGGTTTGATTTCGCTTTATACTGGATACGTCTTTGTTCAATCCTTATACGAGTATTGCTGGTGTAGTAGTGCATCCCGCCGGACAACAAGACCGAGAAAATTTGGCCCTTGTACTGAGAAATGTTGAAGACCCTTGTCGTATGGTATTTATTGGTATAATGCACAAAATTTAGCCGCCCTAATCTATAACCAAATATAATCTATTGGGAAATACGGCAATGGTTTTACTGGGGCTGTACTGAAGTGCAATCTTTTATTTACAGTATCATAACAGAAAATGGCTGTTTGTATATATGTTTTTTTTTTAAAGTATTTTTGAAATCGTAAAAAGTGTTTTACTATAGAAGTACATAATCAAATGAGGCTGCCTTAGAAATTGGCTGTCTGCGCGCTCGCACGCACTGCACACCCGGTAAAACCGGCCCTGCCGATGGTGCCGTTAGAAAATAAGGGGAGCTGACGTCACAAAGGGCATAGCCGATTCCAGCAGAGGGGAGGACGTCATTTCAGAACTGTTTTTTAGTGAACGTTTGTCTGCGCCAAAAACCAGTTCTGAAATGACGTCCTCCCCTCTGCTGTAATCGGCTAGGCCGTTTGCGACGTCAGCTCCCGTTATTTCTAACGGTACCATCGGACTACTTTTCGTGAACGAACTATAGAATCTCGTATATCCGAACCACGATAATCCGAAAATCCGGTTAATCCGAAATTTTTTCTCACTCCGCTGGGGTTTTTTCCCCGTCAAGGAAAGGAACATACAAATCATAAAAAATTATTATTTGCTGTCTTGAAATGCCCCCCCCCCCTCCTGATCGGGCCTCTTTGCGCGGGGAACAACCTGCAAACCAGCACAAGGCGGCCCTGATTATACACATTTCTATTTCAGTCATTTGTTGTTTGACGACATTTTCTATGTCTTCTGAAAAGTCAGTCTTTAGTAGAAG
>QLNU02014176.1:6558647-6586715 GCA_006491805.2 Dysdera silvatica
GATGTAGTACACTATTGTATATACAGTATGATTTACACATCTTTCTGAAAATATTTTATTAACGGCGTCTGCGCCTTAGTTGCTTTCGTTTCGTTATGAATTAGTTTGTAACATGCTATAGCATCATGGACTGCTCTAAATACCTTTTCAAATTTTTCGGAATTCTCATCTTGAGCCTGAAAACCAACCAAACCTTCGTCTATCAAAGCAAAGCAACTAGCCATTTGTTTAGTTTCAAATCGTTTTGATGGCTCGACTTCTTGTTCGTCCTCTGAATGATCTTCGTTTTCATTCATCTCCATTAGAGCTTCGTTACTCAATTCTATTGCATAACTTTGCAGCAATTGAGTGAAATCTTCTTCATCTCTAGATTCAAGTTCAATTTTGAACTCATTTCAACGAGGTCGTTAAGCACATCTTCACTGTCATATTCTGAAGCATTGTCTACAAATTTAGGTGTAAGCTTCTTCCAGACCCCACTCATTGTAGTTGTTCGAATTTCATTCCAAGCTTTACCGATGTTTTTAACAGCTTTGTAAATATCACATCCTTTCCAAAACTGCCTCAACGATTTATTGTTTTCTCCTTCGGTGGTCATTAATGCTTGTGTAAATGTTGTTCTCAGGTAATATTTTTTTGTATTTCTGTATGAGACCTTGATCCATGGGTTGCATGCGAGAAGTTGTGTTTGGGGTAAAAACATTACCTTTATATTTTCCTTACGTTGATGATCGCACATAGTTATTGGATGATCTGGCGCATTGTTAAGTACAAGTAATATTTTAAATGGAAGGTTATTTTTTTTGCAATAGTTTTCTGTATCGGGCGCAAAATGATGGCAAAACCACTGTCGAAAAATTTCTTGTCATCCATGCCTTTGGATTATATTTCCATACAACAGGTAGCGATGTTTTTGAAATATTCTTAAGGGCCCTGGGGTTTTTGCTATGAAAAACTAACAATGGTTTTAATTTGCAGTCTCTGGCAGCATTTCCACCACGTAAAAGTGTGGCTATCGTAAATCCTGCAATAGATTTTTCATCTTGTGACATGCGCAAACGATTTGGCATTTTCTTCCAATAGATTCCTGTTTCATCTACATTGAAAACTTGTTTTGAAAGGTATTCCTCCTTTTCAATTATTTCTGCCAAAAGGTTAGGGAATTCCGCAGCTGCAACTGTATCGGCACTAGCAGCTTTACCTGTCACTTTAATGTTATGAAGTTTAGTACGCACTTTAAATTTTTGAAACCATCCACGACTTGCACAAAATCTGCCACCGGCAGCAGTTTCACCTTGCTTGCATTTCAAATCTTCAAAAAGACTCAAGGCTTTCTCTTTTATAAGCGTAAAGCTTATCGGTATCCGTTGCTGTTGCATATCTTTAATCCAGAGTATCAATAACTTCTTCATTTGATCTATTAACATGCTTCTGTTCTTAGAAATTATGGTTGATTGCATTGGCGCACAATTTTTCGCATGCTGCATTATTCGAACTTTGTCTTTGATAATGGTTCTAACAGTCGATATATTCATTTCATATTCACATGCAATATCGATGACTTTGTTACCTTTTTCATGTCGATTTATGATTTCTATTTTATTTTCCATAGTTATCGCTCGCCACTTTTGAAAAATGTGAGGATTCTCACCTTTCCTTTTTTTAAACATATTTTTAAATTGGACTTTCTTTAAACGGGAAATATTAACGTCGTGGGTGCAATTTGTTAGTCAACAATCGTTAAGTAATGCCAATTCTGAAAAGGGTAATGTTGAAATAAAGTTATATGTACATATACTACTATGTACTACCGGAAATATTTTATCGAGTGCAATCATCAATCCTCGTTGTGGCTGGCTGGCCTGGCCAGTAGCGCCATCTATATTTAACAAAGGAGAAAGAAAACTGCAAAAAAAAAGATAAAACCGCGCAACTCTGAAACAGCGTAAGTCGAATCCGCGTAAGTCGAGGACCTACTGTTTATATATATATATTTTTTCCCCCCTATATTTTATTACATAATCTCCTTTCAAGCCTCTTGATTCTCCCCCCACCCCCATAATTGTTGAATTTCTTCGCTACTGAGAGAAAGAGAGAGAGAGAGAGAGGGCTATTAAAGGCAAATATGAACGTGCACCAACTACAAACATTAGGCACAAGATATTTAAAACTTATTTGTTAATAAATGTTTGAACTAGTTCGGGGTATTGTTTATTACTTTCTACTCTTTTATTATATGTTTATTAGTTATTACTCTGTAATTTCATATTTATCACTTATTTCTCTTTTGCTTCATGTCTATTACTTATTACATTTATTTTGTATGTATAACATATTTATTTATAGAAATTTATTACATTTGTTTAATTATTAGAGCACGGAAGTTCAAGAAAACAGGCATAAATGCCTTTTAATCTATTTTTATAGCTCTTACGTAAAATGCCTTTTTTTTATATGCCTTTTTAGAACCCTTTTATATGTACATAGTAAACTTGTCTTAACAGACACCCCTCAAATACGATCATCCGGTTTTTACGGTCAGATAAAAAAATTCGCATCAAAAAATACTGCAACCGGTTCTTACAAGACGGAGAACTGATATATCAGAAATCCTAAAATGCTGTAAAATTTTGATAAAATTGATGAAATTGCCACCATTTTTTGGATGAAAAAGCAGTAGATTTGAATGGGAGCAAATATCTATTTGGCAGCTCTAAAGTGAAAAATGGATTGGAATTCATTTCGAAGTATTTTGGAAAACTTCCAGAAACGAGGGAAAAAATATCGCTTTGTTAGAATCATTGGAAGTTGTGGGCAATATTCTATAAAGCCTTATCTCTGCCCCTAATGAAACTGATAAAATCATCAAGAAAAAACGCAAAAATGTAATTTTTCTGCAAATCAAGAATTTGAATTCATTAAGAATTCAAGAAAAGTTCTTAATGGTGATGCTGCTTAAGAACTGTCTATGTCTCCTACCTTAATAGGGCACATATACTACGTGCCTATAACATAGTTGGGGAGACCTTTTCCACAATTTAATGTATTATCAACTAATAGACATCAAAATCACATATTTAAGAACTTAAAAAAAATAGGTAGTTGCTATATATAATAAGAAATTAAATAAATATTCCTGAAAGCCTTTCTTTTTCATTTCAAATAATTTTTTTTTTTTTTTGCTATAGTAAATAAATATTTTTTGCAATAATGTTGACTTCTATTATTTTAATTTTAAGACGGTAGAGGGGGGGGAAACATTAGAATTTTATATCCAGTCTTTAGACCTTAATTTCTTTTCTGAAGTATACAACTTAACTTTTTTCAATTGCCTTTTTCCAAAACTTTACTTGGCTTTTTAATGTCCATTTTAAACTTTTTAAGTGTCTTGTTTCTTGTATTTGGAATCTTTAGTGCCTAAACTCCGATCTCCATTAATCACTTTCATTACTTACGTTTGCTTATTACTTTCGTTACATATGTTTACTCGTTACTGTTGTTATTTATGCCTACCTTTTCATACATTTCCAATCTCGTCTTTTATTTCTTATTTCTTGCATTTTGCAATGTAATCGCGGTATTCTACGTATTTAAATTAAAAACTGGGATCTCTCTCTCTCTTTTTTTGTCATAATCTTGATCGTCATAATCATTTGCCTAATGAATAGCACACGAGAAAAGAAAGTGATTATGTTAATCTCAAACTAACATCTTTTCAGTTACTACGCTAAAATTTACTAAGGATAAATAAATCAAAATTACTTATCAAACAACACACTTTTCTTATAATCTTTGTGGCGCTGAATAAAGTATTCATGACGACGGACCAGAATATAATAAAATTATATATGTTTATTTCTAATTTTCTCCGCTTTACTGGGAGAATGATGTTGGCTGATGGAATTAGCGCTTTAAAGAATTGCAATGCGGTCGACGCAGTCGGCGCCTGAATTACAACTGGTTTATACAACAATTTTCCGCAAGGTGGCAGTACAAAGCATGAAAATGGTAGAACTGTTTTATAAGACTTAACAATCTTATTTTGCCAATTTTCTTATCGAATCCTATTTCGTTTTTACTTTTTTAGATCTTGTCTTCAGTTCTTTAATCATTTCGTTTTTATTTATTTTCCTTTCTTCTCTTTTCTCTTCTGTGTTTTTCCTTGTTTTTCTTTCTCATTTTCACATAGTATCAGTGTGTCATATAATATTTCATATGAACATCGCATAATATTTAAAATTAATATCACGTAATATTTCATAAGAGTATCACATAATATTGCATATGAGTATCATATAATATTTCACATGAATATCATATATAATATTTCATATATATATCATAATATTTCGTATGAATATCTTATAATATTTCATATAAATATCATAATATTTCATATGAATATCTTATAATATTTCATATGAATATCATATATTTAATATATTAATATTTCATATGAGTTATGCTATACCACGATCAATTTCTACGTCATGTTGCCATGAATACACTAAGCATGAAAGATTGGATTAGGCAAAATAAGCAGTAAATTTTTTAAGTAATAAAGTTAAAATGCTTAGATTCGATACTGATATTATACCGCAACACACACATATTGAAGTGAGTTTCAATTATCTGGGCTATACCTCTTCGGGAAAGGGATGAAAGGCAATTCCTTCCCGAAAAATAATTAATAATATTGGATGTTATCATCGAAATATGTTATCATATAACAGCACGTGCTTAGCTTCCATCATTGAAAGTGATCATTATCCCAAAATTTCTGATTATAGATATATTTACTTATCAATTTCGTTTCTGTGGTTGCTTAAAAAAAATGAAAATATCCCTGGAATAAAAATTAGCTGTCGTTAATTAACCTGGGGAAAAGTAAGTGTCTCAAATGCTTCCTTCCCGCAAACTTTTGTGAATGGCGATCTTCTTTCGATCCCATTTCAATCCCAAAAGAATTGAATTGATTCCACAGACTAAGCCGAATAAGAGACATCCTTTAAAGCTCCCCATCACAAGCTTCCTACGAATTAACATTTTTAGTTTCGAACAAGAACTTTGATCTATGAACTCCCGTTTGAAGAGTTCTTCTTCCTGGGCAATGCTAGTTATTCTCACAATAAATACAGGTAAAATCATCAAGAGTATCTCACAAGGGAATTGACTATCGTTGGCGATTATTTTATACGGAGGCAATTTTTGTTCCGTTTGTTAGGATTGCGCAATCGAGATCGAGAGTTTAACACGACAGACTCGATCGATTCTTCTCATATTCGGATTCATCCCAGTAAATATGTTTAAATTATTGAAATTATTAACCTATTACAATAAACTCACCTGCATTCGGCCTTCCTTTAACCCAATGGTTCCCACCCTGCGGGTCGCGACCGTCTAGGGGGTCGCGAAAAGGTTTCTGGGGGTTCATTTTCAGTTGCAATTATTTTTATAAGGAATTCCATACCAAATGTTTCCAACGCTTTTATATTTCAACATGGCTACACACATTGCAATATTCTACTAATGGTTGTTAACTTTATAATTAATATAATAGGCTATATTATAATTAATATAATATTCATAATTGATACAGCATGATTTCGTATTGAACATTTTTTTTTACTCTGTTAAAAATGCTTTTATTATGCAAATGTGGCAGCGGCAAACAAAGGGGAGATCGCGGATCTTTTGGTTACTATAAAAGTGGGTCGCGGATTACTTGGCTACTATAAAAGTGGGTCGCGGCTTGAAAAAGTTTGGGAACCACTGATTTAACCGAACAAAAGAACTCTCCGCTTTATTCGAACAGATATCTGTCTTAGTTTTTCTATAGATCCGATTAAACCTTCTATCATACGCATAGCTTTCGTGAAAAACTTGCTTAATTTTACTTTCAAAATCGAGAAAGTAAATGAAATGTACCGATTTTCATGAAAGCACAATGACCTTTTTTTCGTGCATATCGCACTTATTATACTGTCATACTATACCATACGACACAAATTCATCATTTGCATTATTGTTATGTAATATACAAACCTTCAATAATGTTTTGCCCTGCTTATGGGTTAAACGTCCTTTTGTTTATTCGATATACGGGTCGGTCCCACAAGGGTCGGTGAATGTTAGAAATTTTATGTATATTATAATGTATAAATCTCATGGTATACTTTCTATGGACATAATGCATGAATATTGTGTGTTAATCGAAATGCACCGATGCATAATAGAACAAAAACATATGGAAAATGTAGACATGCATGAAAGGCAGGAGTACGTGAGATTTAATGAAAGCAGAAAATTAAATTTGCCAAAAATTAGACTTCACTTGAACAGAGACAACGTAAGTTACAAGGCAGTTAAATTCTGTAATTTACTATCAGATGAATACAAAATTATTAATAACCTGAATTTATTCAAATCAAAACTGAAGAAATATTTATTGGGGAGAAACGAGGAGAAAGAAAAAGACTGAGGGGGCTGTGTTTGTATGTAGATATTTACTTATTTCTTTTTTCAGGTCTGGATTCGGTTGTACTTGTGCATCTTCTCCGGACCTTCTGCCTTGTGTTGGTTGTTAAACACCTATACGTGTATTGACATGTTGATTGAATAATGTAGTGAACAAATAAATATGATTATTATTAGTAGTAGTATTTTTGTGTGTGTTCTCACACTTCGCGAATCAGTCTTAAGACGGAGGGTACCAGTTTTCAAGTCTTCCTTCAATGTGAAATTATTTTTGTATTGTTTCATTCTGTTGCCAGGTTTGAAAAATTTCTGACTGCTCGGTAGGTGTTTAATATTGTTGCATTTTGCTATACAGTATATGTGTTAGAGTCAATTTATATATATATATATATATATATATATATATATTTAAATATATGTCTCCAAGTTCTTTTGGAGTGTAGTTGGTATTATACCTGTTGCTGATAAGACAAGAGGGATAACGTTTACCTTGCCTTTTCCTTATTATTATTATTATTATCATTTAACTATTACCATCTAGTATATCACTATTTTTTGTATATAGCCTAAATGTGTTTCCTTTGCACTTTTTATAGATTTTGTAATGAAATTTTTACTTTTCTATTGTTTTACATTGAGAACCTTATTTTGCGCTATGTTATCATTAGAGCTGGGATCATATGCTCTAAAAACAGAAAAAATGCATACAAATATTCAATAAAAATTCCCAAAATTTTCATTTATATGAATGCAAAATGAGAAAGCATTCACTTAAATGAAAAAATATGTATTTAAATATTTTTTTTCTTGGCGCAGTATAGTCCAGATGCTCTTGCGCCATAAAAAAGCCAAACAAACAAACAAATATTTAAATATTTTTTTCAATGGATTTAAATATTTTTTTCAATGGATTTAAAAAAAATTCCCTACGTCCTAAAATAAATAAATAAATATGTATTATTATTATTATTATTATTATGTCTGGTATACATTATTGTATTACACAGCATCAAGGAGATAATCACTGTCCTCTTGATCTGGAGTTCTTGGTTCAGTTCAAGTCTCACCCAGAAACCTGAGAACTGTCCATATATCTTCTTAATATATAGGCGGTGCCCAGTAAGGCGGTTTTTTGTAGGTCTGTTGTCGTTATGTCAGTAATGTCCAGTTTTTCTATTATTATTATTACTATTTACTATTATTATATTTCCACTACAGTTTACTGTTATTATATTACACTACAGTTTACTGTTATTATATTTCACTACAGTTTACTGTTGTTATATTTCACTACAGTTTACTATTATTATATTTCCATTATACTTTCTATAATTATTATGATTATTATTATTTTTATTATTATTATTATTAACCAGCTGAGTAGAAATATTTTTATGCACAAGATGATATGATTTATATAGAATATTTTTTATCATAGTAAATCACTATGTGTCTTTCGGTATGCTTGACAACTTAAATTTATCTTCAGTAATATGTTTAAAGCTGTAAACATACTTTTCACATCTACTGAGGTTATTGGACAATATTCCTAAAATTTTTCTCATCAGCTGAGCCTTCTCTTCCAAGCAACACAATACCTTCACCATTAATGAAACCATCGACTTATTTTAGCTTAAAAAATGCAGAGTTGTTGCTTAACATAAACTTTATCTTTTCCATTTCACTAACCGTTGCGGGAATTCTATTAATTTTATTTTAGGTGCTGCTAGTTTCCTCCACGCCATCATTTCGAAAATGCTGTCTGTTCCTTTGATAAGCTATTCGTGATTAACGAATAGTTGCACTAACGAATAGTGCACTTCGATCATGCACAAAACCTACTGAAAAAAATTATCGGAAAAAATCTCTTTAGCAATAAAAATAGCAGAATAAGACGGAGAAAACTAGCAAGTGAAAGAAAATCGCCTAAGGTCAATATTTAAATTTAGCGGGTTTCAATTAACATTAAATCTCCAACTCTCGAATCCCCCGACTCTCAGATCCCGGCTCTCTAATCCGCAACTATCTAATTCTCAAGTAACTCGGTAGGTTTTCAACGTTAACAACAGCTATCATTATTGTACTTACGGAAGACCTTTACCTTACCCTTTTTATTGAGCGCAGACAGACAGGCAGGCAGACAGAAAAACCAAAAGCAATAGCGGGTTCAATATCTATTGAAACCTGCTAAAAAATCTATACAATCGAATGTACTAATTAAATGTTTTACGAAGACAAAATTTTCGGCTTAAAATAAAGTTGCACTGAACTGTGCTTCCCACCACGTCGAAACGGGTTCCGGTGCCAAGGAAAAATTGGGATACATTTATTTTTAATGTATTTCATTGATGAGTGATTACTTATGGAGTGAAATTTTACCCTACATGAATGTTTTTATACTTAGTTTAACCTTAGATTGACTGCTAGTTGCACACAATAGAATTAAGTCCCTCGATTTTTCTGATAAGGATAATGGAAGTATGAAGGTTACTGCGTTTTTGACGCGTTAGGACATGATAAAATATGTTATTAATATATATATATATATATTATAATACATTAATTATTAATATTATTTACAACTCCCTTGTCATCTTTGTTCAGATGGCAGCAAAGAGAAAATTCAAACTTAACGTTGTACAGAAACTTTTCGGATGAAAAAATAATAAGATGCTTAAAGTTACTGAAACCCTTAAAATATGTATTTATTCTGAAAACTGACTGTTTCTATGCATTTATTTATTTTAATGCTAAAAAGGGCTAAAATGTGCAATTTCATATGCATTTGCATACCATCCAGGCTCTGGTCGTGGTAAGGATAGATGGCGATATATATTACAAAATATCATGAAATTCCGTATTCAGATTATAATAGTATTTAAGCTGCATGGCGGTAGACGCATCAGTTCAGAGATGGATTAAACGGATGTGGTGTGGTGTGGCATTAGACAGGGGCTTAGCAATTAAAAAATTATGGTAAGCTCATGTGCAGCTTCATAATAGACCATCTGATATGGCGTTAAGCACGACAATATATCTTGCTGTCCAGTGGACCCCCTTGTCTAGGCCGCCACTGGCATCAGATAATAGTAAACAGGCGCTATGGTAGGTAGTAATATCCGGAAGGTTATGTTAAATATTCTACTAGTTAATATTCCCACCGCCTAGATGGCGCCATCGCCAGGCAAACAAAAACAACATGAAATGGCAACACTACTTTCACTCCTGTCATTCCTGCCGAAGGACAACGACACCTATCTGAAATGCATTGATACTCTCTGCAATGTTGTCAGAAATCTTTAATACGTTTTGCGTAGTGCTACGCCGAGTTTAGACACGGCTCGCTTGAATTATAATCTTTGCAATTCCGATTTATTTTCCTCACACACACCTTGCTTTAGAAATTCTGACGTAGCGAAAGAGAATCCAATTTATAATAAATTATATAATTAATTCTGTGTCTACTATTTGCCACAACGGAACACATCCATGAAGACTTTTCCAATGTATAAATATTCATTAATATTTACAATTGGGAACGTTGCTTGCCTTGGTTTTATAAATAAAATTTATTGTCATTATTATTATTATTATTATTATTAATTTTGCACGAAACCCACATTTGTGCGAAGTCAATGACAAAGCCAAGCCCTAGGCTGCAGCCTAATTCGCCTTACCCTAGTGCCTAGGCCTCTAAATCTGAGATAATTTTGAAATTGATCAACCATCATCAATCGATTACGTTTGCTAATCGCTCAACCTTTTCATCGATCAGTCAATTTCCAGACACGTCTTTTAGGGAAAAAAATTATTGTTCACCCTCCAGGTGCCCTTCCTTTTTCATTTTTCCTTTCTGAACAAATGCTAGAATAAACTCTTAACGGATGCTTTTACCGTTGCAGAGCCAACGACTCTCTGCACTTCGTTAGAAAATCAGGAAAAATACAGGAGAAAGATTTATTTTTGTCCTTAGTCCATCTCTGCCTTATATTATCCTTTCTTCTTTTTTTCCACATTGCTTCGCCCGTGCTATTTACCTCCATTAGGTCGGCCAAAAATTTTTGGAAAATAATAGGGAGAGAAATTGTAGCTTCAAGGTGTTAGAAGAGTGTCTCTGATTTATCGACAAATGTTCCCACGTGGATGGAAGAAGCGATGAAAAAGTGAAGCAGAGGGGGAAAAGATGGATTATTCTGTTAGCTAGGGTTTCCCTCAGAAGCAGAGGGTATTTCACTTTAGGCGTTTCTTCTTCCTTTTTCATCATAGATTTGGCAGGAAAAAAAATGTGATTCATTCTCAAAATGGCCGGTAGTCAAGTTTGGGCCGCATCCATGTCCAGTAATAAATTGTAACTTGCAGAATTAAATATTATGTTTAGTGCTTTTAAACATTGGACTTCACTCGTGCGCTATTGTAAAAAATACTGTAGTATTTCCTGGAATATTCCAGATAATACATTTTCCCCGAGAGATATGTGCGTTTTCTTTCTTACTGCGAATCTACAAAATTCAAGTTTTTGGACACATATAAACATAAAATCGCTGCTATTAATCAAACTGACAATAAATCTTAGTTACCTTTTAAACTAGCTTCGTACAAATTTGTATCTTGTAACGACAATAGGTTTCTGTTAAAGGTTTTATGTGAGTAAAGTCGTGGGAGCATACAGAAAGAAGTGTATATGTTTCTTGCCTTGTTAGATTTATTATAATTTTAATAATTATTAATTAATTAATTTAATAATAATTAGATTTATTAGAGTTTGATAAAATGAAGAACGCAGTAAAAGGACAGATAGTTTGAGATGTTTGGGGTGAACATGTGAAAATAAAGTTAGATAATCGAGATAATTTGAAGAAGTGATGGATGGACGTGGAACAGAAAGGAAAGCTGAATAGAACCTATGCGAATAAGCCAAAGAAATGTCGTAGAGATTACAAAATAGAGAAAACGAATAATTTTCAAATGTAAAAGATTTTAAGATAAAATAAAGATAGATATTGCATGAGGGCTCATCAAGACAACGGGAATTTAACTTGGAAGAGGATACAGTAACTTATACTTACTTAAAGAATATAGTAAAATAGAGAAATTATGCAGTTTTATTAGAAATTGTGCTATTATCAGTAGTGTTCAATGTTTCACTTTTGTGAACTCTTAATTTTGTACAACTGGTAAAGTGTAGGTGACATAGACATGAAAACAATAACAACATTATCTGTTAGTGACATTGTATATGTCCCTAATTTATTATCATAAGCACTGAAATCCCATAGTGACATATCAGCACCGTTCATTTACCTTCGTACATAATCACCGCTTTCGTCTGTGTCAGTTATCCTCGACCTTTTTCTTGTCTTCCCCCCACCCCCTTTTTGTGAGCTTCGTTCATGACCATGGATATAGGCGTATACAGAAAGTTCATAAGCGGGGGTTTATAGGCTCAATGGGGGGTTACAGAGCTACAACTCACATATTCCTATGTTAAATATACAAAATTTCATTGCAATGGGGGTTACAACCCCATCAACACCCCTGCGTACGCCAATGGCCATGGATGACGTATTTTTAATTTTAATAAATATAATATTTAAAATCAATTTACTTTATTAACAACACTTTTCATTTATTGCACAAGAAACGTTAATATTAAAATCAAATCAATCAATCAAATCAAATTTATTATTGCATAACATTCACAAGTAAATGTATACGAAGGATACATATATTACAGTATTGTACGGATAATATTACGGTCCGTGATTACTATCTGTAACAATACGATAAATAATCTTGCTGGATTTTTGACGTTGGGTTTTAAATTGTATATAGAGTCTGCTCTCGGTTGTTGCATAACCACTTTCGGAGTAGTGTTATCTGCATTTATTTCTTGATTGTCGGTATTTTCATCAAGATATTGTTACATATATTACAGTATTGTCCCTTAATTTAGTTTGATCCTTGTAGTTAATGGGAATAAGCAAGTTTTTATATATCTGACTGTAACTTCATTAGAGGTAATCGAAGATTATCTAACCTCACGCTATCAAGATGATCATAATCTTTTGATAGCAGCTGAAGACCTCTGCTGCATCCACGCTCAACACGATATGAAGTGGGAAATCCGATAAAAAACAATCTTGTCTTCTCCCAGAGTCGTGGAAATTTATTTCCAATTTCATTACTTACCCATAAAAGTCGTCTGTCTTTTTTTAATACAGCTTGGATTGCTATATCCTTTTGCAATTCAATGACAGATTCTTGCAATACAATGTCCACATCTGGTACGTTTACCTTAAATAGATTCACCACCAATCTGGAATAGTCTTGGGCAGCACGTCATTAAACCGAAATTGCATATCTTTATATAAATGCTTCAAATCTTCAATATATATATATATACAAACAGTGGTGTAGCCATGCTAATGGAACCAATGCAGTTGCATTGGGCCCTTGCCCTTGTGGAGGGGCTTTGGAAGTCGAGGCTCCTTAGATAGCATAATTGTGGGATCCTGGTAGTGGACAGGAGCCCCTCTACCAGCGATTACATTGGGGCCCAAATTCCATAGCTACGCCACTATATACGAAAAAGGTCATCATCCTACAATTCTATGTCAAGAATTGCAAATGTAGAAAATTGCGTTAATTCGCAACTTCCGATATTACTCCAGGAGAGTTTGGATTTCTCAATAAAGGTGGTAATGGCCGCTTTGTAAGATGGTGAGATTGCAATTTCTCCTTTGGTATCTGTGTTCAGATTTCTGACAGAAAGCATTTCTTCTTGAAGCTGTGATCATCATTTAGAAACCTGACATATGACATCAGAAGAACCTCATTATCATATATAGTGAATTTATCAATCTACAGGAAATTGAGGGATTTGACGTCTTGGTGGTTTTGCCTTTAATCTTAAAAAGTTTTCCATAATGGGAGATTTCTTTAAATCATTTTATATTTTCCTCAAATCTAATAAATAAAATCAATAATCAATTATTTAATAATTTAATAACACACTTTAAAAAACGATAGTCTATCCTGTTGTCAATAGGAGGTTCGAATACCATGGCACTATAGAGTGCGTTGCTATGCTTACCGTAAACTTGATTCCTCAGGTCACAGAAATTCAGATTCCTCTGGAAATTATAGGTCCCTGTATGGCATAATCTCAACAGTCTTATCGTCGTAAAAAACAAATTACAAGCAATGAAAGACCTTAAACTGAAACACTTGTAAAACTTGAAGGTCACAGAAATTCAGTCTAGGTCCCTGTATGGCATAATCTCAACAGTCTTACGTCGTAAAGAACATTTACAAGCAATACCTTAAACTGAAACACTAGCACTATAGAGTGCGTTGCTATGCTTACCGTAAACTTGATTCCTCAGGTCACAGAAATTCAGATTCCTCTGGAAATTATAGGTCCCTGTATGGCATAATCTCAACAGTCTTATCGTCGTAAAAAACAAATGTACAAGCAATGAAAGACCTTAAACTGAAAGTCCCACTAAAATACGCTACTCTTTTTCAAATAGTTATTTGTGCATTGATATACAGACCTATACTACTGGAAATACAGCAGTCTGCTCGAATGTGGATAGTTAATTATCAGTTCGGAAATTGGGATTCGCTTGAATGGAAACTTAACAAAGGTCGATGGTAGGCTCATTGTATTTCGAATCGCAGTGTTAAATGTTCCAAACGCTCAAACGGGAACCAAGACCAAACAATTTAAATGGTTTGGTCCTGATTCCCGTTGTTACTTATTTCAATACAGTAATCGAATCGATCACCGTTAAGTGGCAAGTGAATTTTCGGAATCCCCAAAATCCAGAGAGTTCTGAGATATTTCGCTTTCATTTTCGCCGTCCATTAGCCTATTATGGTTGCTCCTGAAACTACATAATTAGCTAATTAAAATTAATAAATTATTAACTGTTTTATTAACTGGAAGTCCATCAATAAAAATAGCTATTAAACGAGAGAGGAATGGAGTAAAACTTGACATAATATTCATGTTCAATAAACTTCATCGCCATTTGAAATACAAGAGGGGAAAACGAAAGAAATATGGTGAAAAGGCAGGCAAAAAAATAAAGAAATAAAACAGAGTAAATTAAGAAATACATAAAAAAAAGAATTGGGAAAAGGGAAGAGAAGAAAACGTAATATGTGAAGAAAATCAGTAAAATCTGTGACATATTAAGGTTTTTATGGGCCTCCAGACTGAAAGGATAGGATGAGCCTATAGAGAAGATGACGCTTCTAATCGTGGAAATTCAGACAAAAATTTTAAAAATACAGATTCTTGGCATTTCTATTAAAATTCCAAATTTGCATATATATGATGTTGTAAATTAGTGACAATTTAAAAGGAAACGTGAAGTAGAAAATAAGAAAACATGAAGCAGAAAATAAGGAAACTTGAAGTGGAAAATAAGAAAGCATGAAATAGAAAATAAGGAAACATGAAGTAAAAATTAAAAAGAATTTAATTGGTATGCCTGTAGGCAAACTTGTAAGTTTTCAAAGCACATATAATCTGTCAAAACGCATTGTATTGTCTTTAGCCACGCATATGGAGAAAATTAAATAGTAGAGGTGACATAAAAAACGCCTAAATCGGAAATTTTATAAAGCAAAAGATCTCCAGATTGTATGATGTATGGTAATCCAGCTATTGATATATATATGGTAATATCTATTGATATATATATGGTAATATCTATTGATATATATATGGTAATATCTATTGATATATATATGGTATATAATTATTGATATAATATGGTAATCCAGATATTGAAAATATAGAAGTACGTTAAAGTTTCTGACCAATAGTTAAGTTTAAAATAACGCTCACACTTGAATAATGCCTAACGAAACAATACAGAGTTTCACCAGGAGATTCCATAACAAACAGTTATTTCGACACTGGCATAAGGTTTAAAAACACGACGTTTCGGGAGATAACTGCTTCTTTTGTCGAGTGAAAGGCAAAATTGTATAAGTGGAAGCAGTTATATATAATATATAACAATAAACCGCCCATAACCATACATTTCCTATTCCCTTGAATATCATTACGGACAAGTTTCATTTTAGAGAGTGGTGATCTAGGACAAAAATGTAAATCAAAGGTATTTCGAAATATAAAGTTCTTGAAATATTTTTCAACTTGCAAAATTTCCATTCGGCCATTCATTGTACCTTGGAAAAACTTATGGAATCGTCAGTGAAGCATATTTCTTCCTGCAGATGAACTCCGCCTTTCTGCGAAAACAGCCGAAAATGCGACAACTGAGAAATGACTTGTATTGAAATATATAGAATAAAAATTCATTCTTATAATATATCATGATTATGGCCTTGTTTATAAATATTTTAAGGCGAGTTATCATAAATTTCAGATGCAAAGAATGGCCAAGTTGTAGATCACGTTTGTTTTATAAAGATGTTTGTTTGTTTGTTTGTTTGGCTTTTTTATGGCGCAAGAGCATCTGGGCTATACTGCGCCAAGTTGTTTTATAAAGAACGCAAAGGCCAAGAATACAGCAAATTCATATAAACACTATTAACTGAACATCGTAATGTCAAAAAAGTTTTTGGTTTCGTATATTCCATAGTCTTATTATCTTATAATGTAGTTTATTTTATCTAGCTTGTATATATATATATACTTTTACGGCGTACGTGGTTCACAACTTTTCTTATTCGTTTCGTTTGATCTTTGAAAGAAAAGTTTAATCTGTTAAGTGCCATTTGAATTGAAATTGTTTTCTATTAAAGTATTAAGTGAAACGATGTATTATATGAAAGCTTTTCGAAAATATAATAATCAATATTTCAGCATTCCTTTTCTTTTCCTGCTTTCAGTTTTCATAATTTTATGCACATGACGATTGTATCAGACATATGAATAGAAAAAAACTATTCAAGTACATTTCCGAAGTTAAATAAGAAATGTGGAAAATTTTAATTAATATTCAGGAAACAAATAAGCAAAATCGTTACTTTCATTAATTTCTTTTTTCAAATATTGATGAAAATACCATGCGTACGATTTTTTGCGTCATCGGCAACTTATTTGGCGCCAACTTTCCGCCAAATTTCTTTTATTTCAGAAAACTTATATCTAGAGCTTTTGGACTTGAGGCAAAAAATATATATCTTAAAAAATACTGGACATCAAAGCCCAAAAATACCACATTTCTATCCCTTGTCTAAAAAAATACTAGAATACGGAAGAAATATCTTTTATTTCTTTTCCCTGTAGGGTAAAAAAAAGGGAAAAACTTTTCCCCCGACATGTTCTTTAGAAGTTATCAGTCAGAAATGTCTTCCTTTGATTAAGGCCTTTTTAAACCAAAAAAGAGGCTTATAGGATAAGATATTTTTCCTTAAGGCCGACTTATCTTGCCCGCATCCGAAAACTTCACAAGGATAAATAATCAGAGATTTAGGTTAAGTCTAAAGTCCACAAAGCAGTCAAAAAAATATAGAACTTCCCTTTATAGAATGGTTTTATCTTGGGGCTTCTTTTCATGTGATTTAGATTGGGATGATAAGAAATAAGTAGTTTCTAAATATATCCTTATACGTAAATCTGACCTTCCCTATTCCTGAGTTTGCATACACTGATAAAATGGTCTCATGCCCTTTATCAGTGATGGAGATTTTATTTCACTTTATTAGTGTATGATACACACTGATAGTGTGCCGCATTGCTCAAAAAAAAACCGAATTAAATTATTATACAGTAATAGCAGGAATTTGCATGAAAATCAAACATGTTACTAGACATACTTAAAAGGTTAGTTACAGCTACGGAACATTGCGAAGAATTAGACGACCCGATATCAACTGATGCTCAACATATAGCTCAGTTTAATGTCCGTGCAGTTAAACGGCATTCTTTCCCTGAAGTAAACAAATAATGCAGATATTTGGTATTTTCCTATATAGAATAAACAAAGGACCTACAGTTACCAATCGTTTCTACAAGAACAGTCTCCTTATTTTTTGGGGGGTTTTTTTTGGGAGGGGGAAGAAAAGTTCAACTTCGGAAGCCTTCAGCATTGGTGAAGGATTAGACCCATATATCATCTGCCACTGTTCACCGACACCGCGAAGTGGTATTGAAATGAAATATTTTATGCTGCATGCTTTATGCAGCAGCAGTTGGCGATTCATTTATTTTCTACGGACGATAATGCTCGTCCACATGTGGTGCGATTTCATGTGGTGCGATTTCATGTGGTGCGAGATTCAGGAAGCTTTAAAGAAGATCATACAATGCGGTGCTAGAGAAGATAATGTATTTTGATATACAAGGGGGGGTTGACTCCCCTGACTCCCTCTTTCTTTCACCAGCGTACCGACTACGTACCTGATTATGATAAGTATGGATGCCTTGAATTTATGCTACGCAGAATCCAGGTGGGACAAGGACTTTCATTTGGGGGGTTAAGGACAGAATTTACCATGGTCTTGGAATAACACCCTTCATTTATCATGAAAGCTGGAATTTTTTACAGTGAAAAAATATGTTTTGAGGGGTCATGACCCCTGTGACTACCCCCTGTGTTCGTCCTTGATACATACACTATTATTGGATAAGATATTCTTAATCTTGTTTCCAACCATATTTTTCCATATACATGCAGACTTTTAATCGGTGTCAAATAAACAAAAGGCTTCGAGGAGAACCTAGAGCAAGATTGCTGGAAAAAGGCGAAAGTTATACAATTCATAAAATAGAGATACGGAATATGTATAATGTTTTCAAAACCTGTTAATTGCCGATAAATTATTTCATAATTAAGGCGCATATTACAAGCACACAAAGTTGTTATATTTGAAGTAATAGTTAATTCCTAATTAAAATGATATTAAACTATTTAATTATTATAATTATAGTTATTTGTTCACCGAGTCACTAAATTTATACACAGCTGATTACAGTAATACAATTTAAGTGTTTTGATGTGTGGCCGGGTGAAAAAGCCGATAAGTCGGCTTGATCCATCCCGACCACCAAATACATACTAGGTCGGATCGAATTTTCAAAAATTGCTCGAATCGAAACGTAATAATGCGGAAAAGTTGCTGCTTGTCGAGATAAACACAGTGGCAAAAGAAGTTTTGGAATCTGATAATATCTTCAGGTCACACATGACCCTCAAAATTTGTGAAATTAGCCATAAATTGACCTTTCTTTAAAAAAAAAATTAAAAATGCCTTAAATTGGTCGGATTATCATGAAATTTCATTTGTGACAGTAATTAGAAACAAGCTAGCGGGATATAATATTTGGATGGACGAAAACACCCCCAAAGGGAGCTGGCAGGGGGTCGCATTAGGACGAAAATTGGCCAAAATTGTGAAAAAAACAAAACACCGTAGAAGCGTTCATGACTTCAGAAAAATAGGTTAAGTAGACTGTTTGATTAACTATTGCTGTGCTATTGTATTGCTCTTCACCCATTTGCATTTCGCATTCAGTGGAAAAGAAAACGACCCAGAACTCACCACGGAGAGGCAGCCGCACCGAGTTCGCATTTTGAAAAGAGTCCAGAGAAATGCAAATCCTTACATGCGTTCATCATTCCTGATTTTAATTTTAATGCAAAAGACTAGACAAGGTGGATCATCTAGTCATCAACGAAAATTACCTGTCCTCCACTTCTAGCATCTGCAACATCCAAAGAAATCTTAAACCTCATTCATTCCAAGCGGATACTAACTTTCGACATAAACGAATTTCCATGTCACACTCAGGAGGTTAAACTTACTGTGAAACTAATCACAGAAGCAGCAAGCAAAGTATGTGGCGGTGACAGCAGAGATGGTTTCATCAGAGCAACTTTGCTTTCTCGCTGCCAAATGTCAATATTTGAAAACGACATCCAGTTCATGTGGAACCAAACCAAATCAAAAAATAGTGATTTTCCACGTCCATCTAAGGTTGATTGGTTGGAAATGGCGTGGGTGGAACTTAAAGCGTGGCCACCTCCCCTGGTGAGTTCTGGGTCGTTTACCTTTTCACTAAATGTGGAACACAAACGGGCGAAAAGCTGCACTGACATAGCTAATGAAGAAGTCTGCTTAATCTATTTTTCTGAAATTATGAACGCTTCTACGATGGGGGTTTTTTTTCATAATTTTGACCAGTTTTCGTCCTAAAGCGACCCTTACCGCTGATTTTGGGGGTATTTTCGTCCGTCAAAGTTTTATTTTCCGTTAGCTAGTTTATAATTACTGTCACAATGGAAATTTCATGATAATCCGATCAATTGAAGACACTTTTCAAAATTTTCTATAAAAAAAAGGACAATTCATGGCTAATTTGTTAAACTTTGGGAGTCATGCACGACCTGAAGATATCCGATTCCAAAACTTTTTTTTTTCAATATGTTTATTTCGACGAGTGGCAACTTTTGAAAATTCGACCCACACTAATACATACACAAGCATGACATGATTCCAAGTCGATGAAATAAAAGTACGTGTCCGATTATACTCTACAAGCATCTGAATAATAAGTAATACATAAAATTATAAAATAAAATATTAAATATAAATAGAGTGCAAATATTCAGTGGAACGCCAAAATCTTCTGGGCCACAGGGACTTTGTCAGACCCCAAAGTCTTTACCTTTTGCCGCGTAGATAGATTAATCTAACCAATTCATTGTAAATAATTATCACATCATATAAACAATTTCATCATAACAACAACATCATATAAACAAACGTCTGAATAAAGTTTAATTTGATTTGAAAATACTCTAAAATACACTATAATTAAAATGCACAATACTGAATAAAAATACAATGTAAAAAATCCCTAATGTAATAAAAATGTAAAATGTAATAAAAAATTTTAAAGTGTAATGGAAAATGTAATGAAAAATGTAAAATGTCACTAAATGCAATAAGTGTAAAATGACACTCTATTTGATGAATGTAAAATATCTTTAATGCAGAAAACGTATAATATCATTAAATGCAGAAAACATAAAATATCACTAAATGCAGAAACCCTAAAATATCACTAAATATTAAAAAAGTTATATGGTAAAATGTACAAGACGACATAAAGCAGGCAAAACACTTTTATTAAAAACGTAAGACAGGCTTGGGCAATGGAATAGCTATCGTCAGATGGAGAATATGAATTATATACCTATTATTCATATTCTGCATCTGACGATGACTGTCCTATTGAACAGCCGAATGCCTATCTCATGTTTTTGATAAAAGTGTTTTACCCACTTTACATTATCTTGCACATTTGATCGTATTACTTCATCAAGCGGTGGCATTCTTCCTTTACTTCTCTATTAAAAAGTTACCAAAACAGCCTATTGCGGCTTCCCGCATAATTTATACAACAATTTTCAGTGGCAACACCTGACTTTGCCTTTTTGAATTTGTTTATTGGTTGTTAAGCGCTTGGAACGCGTCAATTGCTGACGGAACCAGGTTCTGAGCAGTCTGTATATGGATACCATCGAGCAATGGTGCTCCAATTTTGTACGTAGACACGAGCGAGCTATAGGACTCCACTTCTGGTGTACTCATTGATGTTTATAATTGGTTAATTAAATACAGTCCGCTTTCAAAGACTAATATCTTCATTTATTGGAATTGAAGAATGTGTGAAATGTTACCTCGCAACATGGACACACGACACAGCCAATATTTTGGCAAAATTTAGAATCATAATATCAAGCAAGATTACATTGCTGAAAAGTTATACTTACATATATATGTATATTATACAATTACAAGTCAGGTTTTTAAACAATTTAAAAAACACTCATCAACATCAGCACCATTTACATCAATCCAATTAACATGTAGACAAGAGACACATCAACCCAATTAACATGTAGACAAGAGATACATCAGCCTAATTAACAGGTAACCAAGAAATGAGTTTTAATTGCCAAAGAATGGACGCCATATAACTGTCAACATTTAATTATTAGATATTATTTGATCTGTGTTCTCTATCACATGTCATAATAATCTATTAATATCTTAATCGTTTGCGACCAAGTTTCTGATATTGCGGAATGTAATATCGTAATAAGTCAGTGGTTATTTGGCATATATCTATTCAATTTACGGAGTATGTAATTGATCTTAGATTCAAATTAGTTATCTGGCTGCATGCTCTGACCAATTGTCATTAATTTCTGCGGAGTAACAGAATGGTTATTGAAACTGATCGACAACCACACACGTCAGCCGATTGACAGAACTTATTGTTGTGTGGAGGCCAGTCATCAGTCTGTTAATAAATCGATTTTCCGCGATGTTTTGACGAACCGATTATTTTAAACTCATTTTTCTTTCTATTAACCATTAATTCATGCAATTTACAACGTATTATTATTTCTTACTACATAATATTCATGCATATTCTCACTGGCGTATGCAAGGGGGTTGTAACCCACCATTGCGATGACATTTTTACATATATATGGGGTTGTACCTCTTTAACACCTCCATTATAAGCCTGTACCCCCACCTTAACGGTATTTTGTAAACGGTATTCTGCCTTAACCGTGTCCGTATTAAAGGAAAAAATTAATGGGAATTCATATACAATCTGACAGAACTTCTGAAAACGGTTCGTATTAAAAGTAATTCATCTTAAGCGTTTTCGTTTTAACGAGGTTCGTCTCTATTATTATATTTAAAGACTCTAACGTTCTCTTGCATTATAAATAGCTTCAGCATTTTTTTTTTTATATTTCTTTATATCACATATGATTTTACATCTATCTATATATATGAACGAATTTATCGTCATGTTTACCAATGTATGTTGGCTAGAAAACTCAATTTAGGCCATATATCGGAACTTTTATATTTGTATAGCTGAATTGTCTTCAATATCTTTAAAATGTTATATATCACAACTTATATACACGGGAAATAGGAGGGAGAAGGAATGAGAGGCAAGCATTTTCTTATTTTTTCTTACAAAGGGGGATGGGTTATAAAATGGCCATAAATGTTCCTACGTAATGTTTAAACAACCCCCTATGCTGGGATATCTCCCCACCCACCCATCTCCCCTCAAGCGCAAGAAAAGGGTGAAATTTTAAAACAGCACTCGCGAGTTTCACTTCTGAGGGCAAAAATATATGTGTGCAACACCCTATTTCTGAACACACGAGCCAACACTACTTTTTCTTTGATTGCAGTGCCGTAAGTGCCGTTGTTTTCAATTATTTCGTTTGTAATGGTTGCAAATTCAAAAAACGTTTAAAATATTGTCTTAGATTTGTCTTTGTTTTTTTCGTGTATTCTACTAAAAAGAGTCTCCTGGTGGATAATATTTTTTGTCTTCTTTCCAGCATCCTCTGAATAGTCCTTTGGTGTTAATTCGGCTATTGGTTAAGGCTACCGAATATTCTGAAATTCAAAGCACTACCGAATACGCTGAAATTCAAAGCACTACAAAGTATTCTGTAATTCAGAGTACTCGTCGGTGTGCCAAATCGTTTAATGACTGTACCACTGAATGAATCTTTTCCTTCATGAGAGATGGGCACAATGGTTCATTCATTCGTTCAGTAAAAGACTTGGACCACCCGATCTCTGCATAGGCCAACCGTTATTTGGATCACCCTGTATATATATATTCAAACTATCTGAATGCTGTGAAACATTAAGTAAATCATTCATTTCATTTTTTAATGAGTGCCCAACAGTCGTGTTAACTGTCTTGGTGGAATGCACGATAGATCTCCTCCACACACGTTTCATCACAAGCAAACCCACAATTTCAATAGTAAGTCTAATTATGGTCAAATTGCATATGATGTTGCATTCATTTTAATAATCATCAATACATTTATTGATGATGGTCTCTTCAATTACATTCCATGCATCTTTGTAGTCATTTTCTCTCACATTTCGTTTCAAATGCCTTTATTTACATCTCCTACGACATCTTTATTACAACATCTTCATTTTACTCATTTATATCCAGCTTAAAACAGTCATCTTCTTTTCTGTGCGTTAATTCCTTGGTATCTTTTCCTACTCATTGCTGATCATGCAACTTTTTATACTTCTCTAAGTTGTTTGTAGTTATGGTATTCTATTTTCGTATTCATACGTTATAGCTTATATTACAACAACATGACGCTTGTGCTAAATAATTTTTCTAAAATTTTGGGCCTTGACAAATACGAAGATCATACACTAAATAATCTTAATATCCATTAGCGTAATAACAGGAGTACTGAAAGATATGGAAAAATTATTTAAAATAATTTGTGTGAAATAATTTGTGACGCCTGAAATTATTTCGAATCGAGATACATCAAATAATATGCAATAAGCTGTGAGCATAATCAATTTGTCTATAATCTACAGTAAATTAATTTCCCATATTAATTAACAATTCTAAAGAGTTATGAAAAATTCATTTACCAAAACTTATTACCATAGTTGATTTATATGAACTATGAGAATCCCATATTACACACAAAAAGCCAATACTAGCCCTATTTTCAAATTCCAAATTAATGTGTCCCTGTCAAAAGCAAAGTATTTCTAAACAGGCATACGTTTCTGACAGTAGGGTAAAGACTCTATGATCAGTGGATGTTCTTAAATTTTATATTTGTGACGGGATTAGATTTCTCTTTCGTCTCACTGCAAAAATTGTAATCCCTCGCTTTTTGAAGTTTCGTACGAATCTTAAAAAAACTATCTGAAACAAAATAAAAAAATAATAGAAGAAAAAATAGTTTTCTTCTCTAAATCATTAATCAAAATCTTGTCAGACAGCCAGAATAAACCCCAAAATAAAAACTGGCAATAGCATACTTTTTTGTCTTCGATCAAACTACTACTTTCTTTTTTTTAAAGTGGGAGTGTACTTTTATTTTGTCGTGAATTCTTTTTATTCATTGTCTATTGAACTGTGATGTTAGCTATCTTTCGGAGGTTCTTCTTAGAGCATTTAAAGGCCTTGGACTTAACCATTTTCTTGGGGAGGTACCGTTTTGCAATAAGAAAAATATAATATGTGATAAACAAACTCTGACGATTTGGGGCTTCTGTATGCGTCAGAGCTCCGTTGGCTCCCACCCTTTAAAACGGCCCTAATATCTTACATTTTTCTTTCAGTTGAAAAGATCTTGAGAAGATTAAAAAGATCTTGAGAAGATTGGAAAAGACTTCAGAAGATTGAAAAGATCTTAAGAAGATTGGAAAGGTCATGAAAAAATTGAAAAGATCTTGAGGATCTAATGTTTTTTACAATACAATAAGAATTGTAAATTATTATATGTTGTTATTGTATGTTATGTAAATTATTATAATTTTACAATAAGAATAAACTTTATTTAATCAAATTACGATCTCAGTAATACATTCTGACCTCTGATTCTTGAATGATTCTTGATGATTCTGAATTCTTGATGTCACGTCTATACTCTTGATTTTGAAGTTAAAGATGTTAAGAGAGAGTTCAAGTATTACGTAAGTACCTTTGGGGGGTGCCGTTGTGCTTATTTTCCTTAAACAATGTTAATTTTTACTTACTAGGGGAGGGGGTATAAAATAGCTAAAATATTGCTTACATAATACTTGATTTCAATTTGTACTAAGTGAAACTGATCGTTAAAGTTTATCCCCTTATCTCTTTTTTATAAAGTAAAATTTAGAAGTCATTGACAGAGATTCTTCCTCCTCTCCCTGTCCGTTATTCCTCGTTTTTAGAGGGTGACCGCCTTAGTCAGTTTCCCGGTAGGTGGATTCGTCAATTTCGATTTACAGACCCTATAATAGAGCAATGGTGACGCGTTCACTAAGCCCCCTGTTCACCCAGGTTCCTCTGAAAGATGTACACCCCTTGACTACGGTGGTAACACATTCGTCTACCTTTCCATTAACCCAGATTTGACTCCCATTGGTGTAGAATGCTCGCCATTTTTTTGCACGCCATAGCCAGAAATTTACTTCCCTTGGCGACAAAAGTTCAGATTTCTCTAGAAACTGTAAATCCCTGCAGAACTTATCCTTTGTTGTCCATGTTCCTTAAAAACCCATACAGCTACATACAGTAGACTTGATTATCCGTACCTCAGTCATCTGGATCGTCAATTATCCGAACGCACGGAACTAAATTTTTTTTTTTTTTTAACACAAGTGACCCCGTGCAGAAGAGGAGAGGGGGCAGAGTGGGAGAAGAGCGGCTCCCATAATAACGGAAGCCCCTTCCACATGGCACGTGCCGGTTGGTCGAAAGGTTCATGTTATTTAGTTTAAAATCTTTGAGGCGTCATAATTTTTTTACATACATGCAATGTACATCAATGAAGTTGTCATACTATTTTTAAAGAGGATTTTTTTTTCTTCAATTTTTCCTGTTTTCCGATTTTCTATTTATCTTTTAATTGTATTTGATTATTCGGATTTTTTCTTACCCGGATGTCTCTGGTCGCTATAAATCCGAATAATGGAGTTTATACTGTATTTTAATTGTGTTCGTCTCGATCAGGGACGGTTATTTCGTAAAATCTTGTTTCATACATTTGTATTTTAAATATATTCGTTTTAAGATTGTAATAAAAATAATATATATATATATATTAATAAAAATAAAAAGTATCTTCTGGAACATTTGAAATTCATTCCAAAGGACCATGTGGCCTTTAGACCGAAGGTCGAGAATCAAGAGCCAAATTTTCGGATTTGAGGAAGAAAAAGAGCCAATAATGAATACCCAATGGAATCGAACACAGCTTACACGAGTGGCATCCAAACGCGTTACTACAACTAACTTAACGATTACTGCAACTTACGCATTACTACAGCTAACTCAACGTTTACTACAACTTACGCATTACTACAACTTGCGCGTTACTACAGCGGCTCAACAAACTTCGGTTTCGTCAGTTAAAAAACCCAAGTCAGTAATAGAAGAAATTTAAACTTCTTTTATATCATTTCTATATTCATTTTATACATGTACAGTAAAACCTCCCTACAACGATATCCGATATAACGATAAATCCCTCTACAACGATAATTTTTCTCGGTCCGTATAATAGTGTTGTAGAGAGGTTTTACTGTATAAATAACAAAAGCAACTAGCAGATTTTTACCAAAGTTTTTTATCTTCTCTCCACGTGTTTTCCGTCCTTCCCTCTCTTCTTAAATTAATCTCTTAAGTTTTTTACCGCGTGCTTCATAGGCGTAAACAGAAAGTTCATATGGGGGTTACGGGCTTCTAGTGGAGGGATTATAGAGCTACGATTCTATATATCTATATATACAAAATTCCATCTCAATGGGGGGCACAGCACCCGTAAACACCCTCCTAAGTACGCCAGTGGCGTACTTCTTAGTTGGTTCGTTCTTCTTCTCTTTCTTTGGAGACTCCTTTCTAATGTTTCCCATTAACATCGTTTAACTTGTATCATACGAATACATAGGAAAATCGTTCAGCTTAATTTTTTACTATGTCAGAAGAAAATACATATAGTGGAATCTCGTAAAGCGGCCACCTGAATAAAGTGACCATATTTTATAAGAAAGGACTGGCGGGGACTTATTCTTGCTCATACCAAAGTCTGTCGCGTATAGTGGCCACCTGTCCATAGTGGCCACCTATCCATAGTGACCATTGCAGTTCAGTCCCAAAAGTGTTCACTTTAGTAAGTTTCTATTTATTTTAATCCTTATTCCATTTGGCTGATGTTTACCTACAGTAGAACCTGCCTAAAATGACCACTTTTGGGACTAGGACACAATAATAACCATGAGCAAGTGGTCACTTTACAATACAGACTTTGGCATAAGAAAGACTAGGTCTCTACCAGCAAAAAATTGCCACTTCATTCGGGAGCACACTGTATTTACAGGGATAGCTAAAATTAGTATTCACTGTTGACTTATAAAAAGTTCACATATGTTCAAAATATTTGGCATACTTTTAAATCAAAATGTCAGATCTCGGGAGTTTTACTATTTTCTTTTCATTTATTTCTGATTTTTCATTACCATTATAATTATAAATTATACGTTGGAATAAAATAAAAATAGAAATTAACTGACAACGGAGCAAATGATAAATTCGTGAAAAACAAAAAATCCCAAAATGTATGAGTTCTTAAAACACAAAAGATCCTAGAAAATTTTTGAAAATTATGATGGTGTTAATGTATTCAGGGTCAGCTATGCACTTAGAAAAACAAAATCCGAGAGATCACAAACAATTTTAATCTGTTTTTAATCAGTTGTGTGCGTGTTTTGTTTTTTGGTGTTGTTTTTTTCCAGAGGAAAAAGTATTTATTCAACATGCACCATTAAATATTACATATATTGATGTTCTCATTTTGCAGCTTGTATGACACATTTACAAAAATATATAAATAAATAAATATTATACATATATATATATTTCAACGCTTTTAGAAAGTTGGAAAATTTTATACTTCTCCCCCCCCTCCCCCAATGAAGGTACGCTCGATCCGCCCCTGCTTTCATGAAGTATATTTCTTAAAAAGCTAGACACTTGAAATAAAGTCGGGATAGAGCTAAATTTTATCAAAA
>QLNU02014176.1:6590162-6603160 GCA_006491805.2 Dysdera silvatica
TGAACAAAATTTCACTTTCCTCATTTGGCAACATATATTGTAAAATACATAACATATATTGTAAAATACGTAACATATACTATAAAATGCATAACATATATTGTAAATAACATATATTGTAAGGTCGTGGGTTCAGTCCCCACCGAACACAAAAAACATTCCTTTTCTTTGCGAACGTTTCACCATCTAATCACGCCATAACATCGGCGCTGGTATCACTACGCCAAAAAACCGTTGATAAAAATTTTTATAAAGCAAGTTGGTTCAATTTTGAGCAATTTTAAAAATTAATGAAGAAAATTTGTTGCTGATAGAACTTCAAATTCCGTTTAAATCTTAAAAATATTTTTCTAAAAACAATAATTTTGACCAAAGTTTTAAAGCTTTTTTATTTAAATACGCCTAAAAACAATAAAAAAAATTAACACAATTGGATATACACCTAGAAAGCACTTTTAATGATGATGACTTAATACATCCTTTTACAATACAATTAAAAAATTGTAAAATCGACTATCGTTTCGGACGACCAATGGTCGTCATTCTTCTAGGATTGTAAAATGTCGAATTCGACATTTTGTATTGTATTGTGCTAAAAAACGTTGTTAAATAAACCATTTACTATCTGTGACCATTTTTGTCATTTCTTCGTCTATATCCTTTTACAAGTTAATCTTTAGCTTCAGATGTGCATTTTTCAAGTTACAGTTGTTTAATATCTATATCGATATGTTACTTTCATCGTTAAATATTGATCTCATTATTTTTTGTCAATATCCATGCTGCATTTCACCACTGAAGCGTCAGTTTAGAACTTATTTCAATGTTTATTCTAAAGGCTGTTGACAGTTGGAATTTTAACTATGCAGTTCTATGTAAATTTTAATTCATACATTTCGATGTCAATTTTAAGTTATGAATTTTGATATCAATTTGAATTTATGAATTTTAACATTCCAGCCTCCCTATTCAATGGCCATTATGGTCTATCGATTTCTACTTACAAAAATAAATATAAACTACAGGGAAGTGTGGAGAAACTAAAATACATAGAGCAAAGATTTTTTAACTTTCCTTAAAAGTAAAAATAAATAAATATATAAAATACAATTAAAAGAGAATATCACACCATAAAACAAACTGCCATTACAAATACTATTGTTGAAACATACTACAGTGAAAACTACTGTTGTTAAAACATAATACAACGAAAATTACAATTGCTAAAACACACTACCATAAAAAATACTATTTTGTGGATATACTACCATGAAAATGCCGTTATAACAGCGTACCATTATAAAAATACTACTGCAAAAGAATACCATAAAGAAAATGCTATTATGAAATCACATTGCTTTGAAAATACTGTAATAAAAACTACGAAGATTATTATTAGTTTGCTCCCTCTAAATTTCAACTTGGGGGCGTTTTTACTAAGGGCAAAATCACTAAAGTCAATAAAAAAAGTTAAGATCTTGGCAGGCAGCCATGTTTTCCTTTCTCTTTCAATTTTTTTTTTTCTTTTCCTTTCTTCATAGTCGTAGTATAGCAAGGCCCACACACGAAGACCACACCTGACTATGGTCGTCAACCGACCGACCTCTCCTTACGACGCTGAGCAAATATAAAATTGAGTCTCCCAAGACATGATGCCACCTCGCTACCGAATGTGGCATGGAAATATACATTATTGATTTAGCCACCTACCGTTTTCCATGAGGTGTGCGAAATTCGGTGACGAAGCAACAAAGTGAGGGACGTATTCAAACTGTATGATGCAAAATATTTGTATACACGATATCATAATAAATATGTAATAACAGAAATGAAATATTTTTCTGTCTATTGCAGCTGATTTAATTGACGACAAGTTCTTCTCTGCTTTCCTGGACTTTTACACCTTCAACAACAGTGGACAGAATCCTATTATTCGTATCCAATTATTCCAATTTAAACCTCGGCTGAAAAGTTTTGCGACATGTGAAAATGTTTGATTTATTTTTAATTGAAGAATTCCCAAAACTACTACTATTTGTATGAAAATAAAAATTAATACGTAATGTATAAATCTTGTCAAAAACAACTGATTTTCATTCTTAAATAATTAATGTTTTTTATTATTATAAATGTATCTGTTTGTCACAGATAGTGTGCTCAAAAGTTTTCTAAAATTACTCAAAAATACACAAAAATTACAGTATATACCTAACGTCACATATCAATAACAATCGATCATTTTCTCATGCTCTATACATTATTAATATGCATATTTTGTCATCAGTTTAATGTAGCACAACGAAGAATTAAGTGTTGTTTTACGAGGTATATTTAAACTCGTATGGCCGATCCTCAGGGGGGGAAAACGGAGGTTTAAGTAGCCAAGGACCAATTATTAATTCGCTATTTTATCTATCAATCGATTAATCTTCCCAGCAATTACGTTCTAATTTATTTATTTATTTATTTATTTATTTGAATAAACCACTATTATCAACGTTTTTACAATTATCTGGCAAATTGTTCCAATTATCTACACCTTTATACAGAGGAAGATTGAGCCTGTCGGGCCCCTAGCTGGTAAACTCTCACGGGCGATAGGAACGGACGCAGGGAACAGAGGGACAAGGGGGACTCGTCCCCCAATATTGGCATTAGCGTTCCATGTCCCCCCAATTTCAAACAAAAATTTTATAATAGGTAACGTCGTTCAAAGTTTAAAATATTTTCTCTTTCTTTTCTTTTTTTTTTAATCTAAGGAATGCGGTTATATTTTTCGGCGTAGTGTATTTAGTGCGAAATAAAAAAAATGCACTTTGTCATTTATTTGATGTAATTATACCTTTTGTTGGATTGTATTATATAGCTCTCTTTTCTGCATGGCAGCGTTTTCATTGACGTGTTATTATTTCAACTTTCAAACTGAACGTTTTTAATAACGTTACAACTATAGTTTCTATATTTTAATTTCGCAAGCTCAAGGAAATTTTTGGCCCTCTACGCTCATTATCAACGACATAAATTAAAGAGACTGTCTACATGACTACAATCAGCGTAATAAATACGAAATTTAGTAAGGAGCATTGCATGTGAAAATGAAACTAGTAATGCAACTACAATATTGATTTTATGGTAAAGTGAACGTTATCAAGCAGAAGCACATTTAAATTAAACACTGCTTTGTTGATGTCTGTTATCCCTGTAAAGAGTTGTTAACAACAAGGCCTTAACCAGAAATTTTTTTGTGGAGGCAAGAATTTTTTACAGCCTCGCTAATGAATAAGTATTGGTAGCAAAAACATTTCGGAAGGGGGGACGGGCCTTTGGGACCACCTCCTGGCTACGTTCCTGCTTAATAAGAAGCTGTCTTCTACTATACTGTCCTCCCCCAATATTTTTATGCCGTCAGCGCCCCTGACGATAGGACACCCGCCTCCGGAAATCCAAGGTATGCGCCCTTTGAAGGGTTACAGTCCGCCCCTGTCTTTATACTATATGCTATTTCTATATAATTTGGTTAATTTTTGTCAGTTTCAAATCTTGATCATTTGTTTTATATATGCTTAAATTCTGTTATGTCATTATATTATGTTATTAAATGCTTAAATTCTGTTATCCTTAGTACAATTATAATTACCATATTAATAATTAATATAATAATTTATTACATTTTTAAACTCGAACAAAAGTTTTGTAAGTTTTGAAATCATAAGTACATTTTCACTTCAATCGTTAAAAATGTTGCTGTAATTGTCAGTGTTGTTTTTAAATAAATTAATTTCTTTACGTTTTATAGTTAAAAATATAATTAAATTAATTATGTTTTCATTAAGAAGTGTAGCCTATTTAACGATTTAAATATCATTTTAGAATTATACGTAAGCCATTATTATACATATAACCCATTGTGCGATGATCCATGCAACGAATTATGAGCTTTGTCTATAAAATATTCCTGCGCGACTTGTTGCCGCTTAATGTTAGTTATATAATCCCTCACTGGTTACGACAAAAAACATTCGTTAATACGCATCTCATCGGAAGTAAATACGCTCATCTTCTAATATGCACATGCTAAACTGATGAATTAACTTTTTTAAAGAAAAAAATATCGGCACATATTAAACTAACTTCAAGACATAATCGGCACATCATCACTAACTTCAGGTTCCGAAGAAACTGCATTTAAACATTTATTGCCCGTTCGTTTTAACACAGACTGATAAAGCTACATGTTAGGAGTACTGGCATTTAGATGAACAGTACATTTTTGCGTTTATAAGTAAGGGCATGGTTTAACAGTAAACATAGGCATCGAGTTATGTACACCCTTGTGGTGATGGAGCCCATCTACCCCCCAATAATTTAAAATAAATTCCAGTTTTGCATATATTGGGGTGTATAAAAAATGTAGGTATATTATATGTGCTGTAAGATATTATTACCCTTCACAGGGATAACACAATTGCCAAATAATGGTCAACACAAGAAAGCCTCCGGGGCGAGATTTTTGTGAGTTTTCGTGGGGGAATTTATTATACAATAATTTTTGCCACCCACGTATTAATTAGCTCAAACTAGAGCTTTTTTTATATTTGGAGAAAAAGAGGCGCCGTCCTCATCCTGGATTCGAACCAGGGCGGGGACCCTGTTTCGAATCCAGCAAACAACCTCAAAAATGTTCTCAGGTATGACTATTCAAATTTGAAGAGTCATTACTTTAGCGTGGTGACAACGAAATATACAACATTCTTTCCCGAAATCTTGTGCATAGGAGAAAAGTGACACCACTATATGATCCCAAATATGAAGAATGGAAAATGAGTTAAAGAAAATTCTCCAAACCTACGAAATATGTCTACGAAATAGTACTACGAAATAGTCCTACGAAATATGTCTATTCTATGTATATTGACTTAAAAGTCACTAAAATAAAAACGGATTATACTATTTTTATGTTGGAAATTTTCGAGGGCTATTTTCATACAATCGATAGATCAGGGGATATACAACAGATTGAAACAATTGCTCTCCACATTCCCACATGTTCTGTTCATGCCAAAGTCTTATTTGATTAACAACAGCCAGGGTAAGGGGAGAGAGTAAGATAGCTATGATTCGGGCTGGTCTTAAAACAGCGGTCGTCAGGTTTCAGTCCTGATACTGCACCGATTAAGCTACTAAAAGTAGCCCGGAGACACTTTATTTCCCATACATATGCCAAATTCCAAATTTCCTTCCTAAGGCATTAAATTGTGGGAAGACATATCAAAATATATTTAGCTTGTGCACCCCAAAATTCCGCAATGGCTCATTGGCTAGCGTCTGGGTTTGAATCTGAAGGCCGCTGATTCGTGGTCTGCCTGGAGTACAATCTTTTTTTTTCACTCGTGACTTAAATAGGACGTTGACGTGCGCCTAAAAATATGAGGTGCGTAAAATTTTGTTTAAAGTGCTAGAAACAAGGCAAAAAGCTTGTAATATCCAGGCTTTTTTATTAAGTGGTTTTCACATATGAAAAATAAGATGAATACAATTATTTTATTAAACAGTATAAACGAAACCTTTTTATTTAATTTGTGACGTCAACAACTCCGGAAAACGGGAAGCAATGGTGAACTCAAGTCCAGGGGCGGCCTGATTCCTCTCAAAGGGCGCACAGGCCCAGGGACCAGCTGACCGGCGGTTCAGTCCGCCCCTGCTCAAATCTATCCCATACACAGGACTCCAAAAAGGCGTGCTTTATAAAAAAGTGAGGGCTTTAGGAGAAACAAAATTTTCTCTAATAAATAATTGTGCTTTATATCTAATAACATTGTTCAAATGGGGGGGGGAGGGTAACCCCAAAACCCCACATCTTGTGCAAGGCTCTAGTTGAGATAGTTTTTGCCCTAATTTGCTGTCCTAAGTTGAGTCCCAAATAACACTAATACTGCTTATTCATTAATTCGTAAAAACGACGCTCAGTCTGTTCTTAAATCATTACAAGGTTTCCGCATCCCTCTGCCACAGGTATACAGCAACTGAACTCTTTAATTTAAGCATAATTCAAAACCATAAAAATCTATCTTTTCTTCTGTCAACATCACCGCATTCTGGAAGAGAATCTCGTAACAAGCTTCGGCTTTATATTCTCTTCCATTTCTAACCTCAAAACTTAAAATAATTTAATATAGATCTTCTCTTACATTCCTTTAATTTTTATACTGCTCAAGCTATGTATCACGAAATATTGTATATCGGGTTGAATAAAAATTTATTATTATTATTATCAGATAAACATAATGAAACATTTAATAATGTTATATAATTTAAAGTGTTTATCATCCTCTACAACACAGTTCAAGAAACTCCAAATTAAGATGTGGTTCGCCAAATGCAGCATTTTTAGAGACATCAATATTTCGTGTTGGATGATATTGTTACCAAAATACATTTTCCCAGCGAAAATTCTTTTCTGAGAAACGAAGGTCAATTTCTTTACACGGCGGTGATGAAATTGAATGAAAAAGTATTTGCTGGGTCGTTCTCTCACAATCAATTTTTGGGAAAAAGTGGCAACAGCTTTTTCTGTGGCGACGTAAGCGCTGCGTGTGGTGGGTGTGAGAACTGTTTAGTCACGGGCAACTTTATACGTTGGAAACCGAGTGAATTGCAAGTGGGTGAATTGGTGATTGAGCTAGAGCACATTAGACAAGAAAAGAAAGAAGAGAAAAAAAAAGAAAGAATTCTTCATAGCGTCGTGAAATCGTTCGATTTCATGCTGGATGCGTTCGATTTTCCCCGCTTCCACAATTGGACTAGATCCATTCATTTCTAACTAACATCCGGGGGTTCTCCCGAAACCGTGATATTCCTGGAAAGCCCTGCTCACACCAGAACATGTATGAAGGACTGTCCAAGGCTCTCAACCTGCAAACTACCGAGTAAATTTGTACAAAACCCCTAAACGATAACCTCAACACGTACAACAAATGCGGTTATCTAGAAAAGCCCCCTTGCTACCATTGTTGGAACTTTCTATTATTACCTTGGCGATTTCTTTCTATATAAATAATAGGCCTTTATGCGGCTCGAAGGGAAGGTTTATATAGTATAAATAAGCTTATTAGACGACTCAATAAGTTCATATGGAATTACATATGTAATTTCAAATCAGTCTCTTACATATAGTATGTATTCTATTCCATTTGTGTTTCGAGAAGGTCGAAGTCGGAACTGAATTTTGAATAGGTTTCCGGGTCATATTATTTTAACTATGTCAGAAGGTCTCGAGATTTACGTTTTTTGATCTATTTCTCAAAAAGGAAATTCTACTTCTTATGCAAATTTATTCTGCTCGTATTCGTTCTACTTATTTCTTAAATAAGTTTATTACTATTCTATTTCTATTGTTATTTCTGTGGTCACAGGAAATGGCTGGTTAAATGTCAATTTCTCAGGGCGGCACTTTTTTGCCTTAGAACTTTTTCTGTATATACAGTTTTTGAAAAAATAAATTTGGTTGACATGAATGCGACTCGAATAACATTCTAAATTTTATGTTTTGAATAATAATTAATTTGCTGAAACAGTATACACTGAAATCACGGTGCACTTATTTTTGACATTTTTGACTTAACCACTTATTTTCTGTGACCACCGATTTATTTATTTCTATTTGTTTATTACTTCTCCTTACTCTGGGCAGCATGGGCTCTGTCAGATCAATGGATCTTTTCCCATTGTTGCTCGGATAAACAATTTGTAATAAACTTTGTAAATAGACTTACGTTTCTACCTGAATAAAGTTATTGTATTGTATTACTGAACAAAATGATTTACTTGCTAGTTAAACAATTTTACTTGACATTCTCACTCGTTTTATTGACTACTGATACAATTTCTCGTTTTAGTTATTTTTTTTATATGCTTTATAAATATTTTGTACAAATTTTATAAATATTTTTATATTTTTCATGAATGTGTAAATAAAATGTTTTCATAAAAGTATTACATTTTATAAATGTGTTTTTCCCTTTTTATAAATGTTTTATACTTGTGACCTTTTATGTATTTTTTACAATTGTTTACATTTCTCATTATCAATTATTTTTTATAATTATTTTTATATTTTTTATAATTGTTTTTATGTTTTTTATAAATGTTTATATATATTTTATCAATGCTTTGCGTTTGAAAACTGAGGTTCTACTTATGCGTTTGTCTCTTTCCTTCAAATATTTGGTTTGAGATTCTAATCTCTGATTATGTTCATGCGTTAGTGCTATAGCATAATTTTGGAAGTATGAAAATATGTATATTTTATTAGTTTACATCAATTACCTTATACTGAAAAAACGTACAATTTTTATAATACGGTGAAGGAGGTTTGTTTCCTTAGTTAAATAAATAAACAAAACCTAATTAGCAATGAATGGAAGAGAAATTGATTAGTAACTGATTAATTAATCTTTAAAATGTACTGAATTATTTATTACAATATTTATTTTATAAAATTATAATTTCTTTTAAACAGAGAAGAAAAAAATTTTTTTTCAAATTTATCAGTTTTTTATGAACATTTTATTCAATTAATTTTGCATTCTTTTCAAAGTTTCTATAATACATTTATAATAAAATACCTTGTATGATATTTATTGCACGTACAGAATAGATTAGACATATAGTATGCACATAAGGTTTGTCAGATATCGCTAAGGGATTTTAAAAAAATACGCACTCTTTAGTTTTTCATTATTGTTACTTCCTTGGTAAATTCCGCCTACTCAAAAAATCTGCATAATGCACAAAAGTTATTTATTTTGAAATATATCTATTATTATGTATTGACCATGCTGTATGTAGTATTATTATCCACGAAGTAGGTGTAGTTTTTATTTATGTATTTCATTTAAATTTTAAGCCTCGCGCAGTCCCCTCTGGATTGCGCAGGTAACTGCATTGCATTTAGGAAAAGGAATGTATTTCATGTATTTTTTAATGTAGCAGGATTTCACGAACTTGCCTTTTTACTTTGTAAGTAAAGTTGAGAATACGGACCCATTAAAATATTTTCCGTAAAAAAAATTATACGGGTCAGTACTTCAACATCTTTTCCGGGTCCAATACGAAGATAGCGCACTCATTACTTGTCCAACATTAAAAAATAATGACGAGGAAAAATGTAGGTATTTCCAGGAGAAAAATGGAGAAATACATTTCTACGGGACCTCTGCCCTCGGTAGAAAACTCCCGATTTATCCGGTAAAAAGGGACCTGGAATAAATAGTTACCTACCATAATTGGAATTGGTCCGGACATTTTTTGCTCTTTCCCTTCCTCTTTCTTATCCCGGACCTTATTTCCTTCCTGGGTTTCTTTGTTCTCTTTCCGTTTCCATGGTTACTGGAAGTTTGGGAGGAATTCCCTATTAATTAAAAAACTTTTCCGTTCATGCGAAAGAGGGGAGGGATATTTCCCGGGAATAGGAAGCACTTATTGTTTCCTCTACTTTGCAGCTTGTCCGGGAGTTCTCCCTCTTCGTGTGGCTCTCTATCTCTTCCCTCTGCAAAATAATAACAAACAACAGTCCTTGTTAAACTTGGACCTCGACTATTTCCCAGTCCTCTTTCACCTGAATTTACCCACTTTTTATTTTACTTTTGTAAATTCGTCTTGAGTGGATTTCTCTCTATTTAGTTTTGGAGTCCTCCAGTTTTAAAGAAGTTTGTATTTAGGGGTTACTACGTTCAAACTTTGTAAATATGGCTTAGGAAGCATTGTTCTTCAACTCTAGTTCCATCGTGTTCGGAAGGGAAAAGAGTTACTTATTTGAGGGACTTCTCAACACTACTCACCACTTCGTGGCTGCCAACTCCTATCAAAGTTTTACTTTTAAATTTTCAGGTGTTTTATCGACCTCCTGCAAGCCACTTTTTGACAGACTCCGGTTATAGGCGGCAAAATTAAATTTCTCAGAGATGATAAATCGGTATATTTGGGGAAATAGTTTCACTTTTCCCATGAAATTCACTATTGTTCAAAATTAAGACACACAAAATTTAATTTATCAAACAAAATAACACACATAATGAAAGTAGATTCGTATACATTATGTGATACAGGATGTTATGAATACAAAAATATAGCTTATTGTACTTTTGTCTAACGTAATTAGTTAAAATTTTGCCAATGGTTGAGATTCAAATAAAGCTTTTGTCCATCGTTCTTTAGGTCGGATGGATTGACGATACAACCTTTCATTCCTTTACTTATTTTTTTAGTTGGATATATCCTGTTACATCATAGATATATCCAATTATATATCATAGATATATCCTGTTACATCATAGATATGTCCTGTTATATCATAGATATATCCTGTTACATCATAGATATGTCCTGTTATATCATAGATATATCCTGTTACATCATAGATATGTCCTGTTATATCATAGATATATCCTGTTACATCATAGATATGTCCTGTTATATCATAGATATATCCTGTTACATCATAGATATGTCCTGTTACATTATAGATATATCCTGTTATATCATAGTTATATCCATAGCTTATATCCTGTATATTGTATATCATAGCTGTCCAGCAATTACTCGTTTCTTTATTATAATTTTAATCGCAGAACAGTATTACTAATGATACTACAGTCATCGTATTAACTCTATCTGCTAATGAAGATCAACGGAGAAAACATGAAACATAAAATAGTTTAATGATAAATTTACAGCAAAGGTTCACGAAAACGACGGCTAATCAGATTAATCGATTCTAGTTCGATTAATCTGACGTCCGAATCCATTAATCTGATGGGCGGTTAATTCACATAAAAGATCAGACTAATAGAGTAATCATTTTGGGAAGCTATATAATATTAACTTTAAGTTTCGTTTCAAAGCACAAGGCTCATATTCAGGTGTTTCCAGTCTAAAGTAAAATATATATCACGAGGGCATAATTGGAACCGTGGTATGAAAATAGTTTATTTGTGGTATATATATACCTCTATAATACCACGGTATAGGTATATATATATATATATATACCGTGGTATTATAGAGGTTAGAAATCACGTTCTGCTGCGTAGTTTCCCATATTAGATAAAGCTTGTTGACGCGTTTCACACAAACGTCACTGTTCTTCGTCAGGTATGAAAATATCGATTCAACTAAAAGTATCGATACATTCAACTGGGTTGAAAATATCGATTATCCTTAGCGAGTATCTAAGACTACATTTCACAACGTCGTTACTAACTTCTAATGTCTTCTATGCTGTACTATGCTACGTGCAGTTATTGTACTCTTATGCATCTTACTAATTACAAATTGTATTCTTTTTAGTTTATTATAGCAGATAAGAGGATGTAAGTTAGGATACTTCAACAGCTATTCTGAATAATTATGCTATTCTGAATAATAATGCTATTCGAAATAATTATGCTACTCTGAATAATTGTGCTATTCTTCTTCAGGAAGCAACTGAAATGGACTAAAACATGGCATGTCATGTAAAAGCATTTTATGCTGCTAGCTCTTGATCTGATTAAAGACCGGAAAAGTTTTTACAAATCTTTTAAGGGGGCAAGAATTTCAAGTTCACCTCCGATATAAATATTTGTATATTTTGAGGACCAAGACCTGACTAGGAGCCATCTAAGATGCGACCGATGACTTAACCTAACCTCCAAATCACAGTCCATTTCCACGCAACCAAGTTTATTTTTGAATTGAACTCTGTACCGCTGATTAATATAATTTAAACTAACGCCAAGTTACAATCACCGATAGCATCGCAGCAATTCGTAAACAAGCAAGTGAAAGAAAATTGCCTAAGGTCGATATTTAAATTTAGCAGGTTTCAATTAACATTAATTAATACCCAACTTTCAAATCCCCAACTCTAGCATCATTGGCGTACGCAAGGGGTGTTGATGGGGGTTGTAACCCCCCATTGCAATGAAATTTTGTATATTTAACATAGGAATATGTGAGTTGAAGCTCTGTAGCCCCTCCATTGAGCTTATAACCCCTACTTACGAACTTTCTGGATATGCCTATATCTCGCATCCCGAACTCCCGAACTCCCGAATTCTCAAGTAACTCGGTAGGTTTTCAACATTAACAATAGCTATCATTATTGCATTTACAGAAGATTTTACCTTACCATTTTTATTAACAGACAGATAGGCAGGGAGGTAGGTAGACAGGCAGGCAGGCAGTAAAACCAAGGTTCAATATATATTGAAACCCGCTGATTAGGGGGGCGGGGGGGCTCAAGTGACCATAATCAAATGATTCGGCTTTAGAGAAAATAGTATGTTCTGATAGCCAATGGGGGGCCTGAGCCCATAATCCTCCCCCGCTTTCCTAGGCCTCTGCCCACCGAAAAGCATGCTGGTAAAATTAAATGCTTAGAAATATGCGCAACTGATTTGCTTCTAGGAAATATTAACTACAGTGACAATCGATTATGACAATGCCTATTTTAAGGACTAACTGCACATAGCAACAGAATCACTACAAGAAGGTGACTAGTAAAATTTGACACTGGTCGGAATATACGAAATACAAATGAAGAAGGTAAAAGCATATACCATCTGCAAAAATATTCGCAACGTTTCGAGAACTACTGTTCCCTTCATCAAGCGAAAGTGTCAAGGAAGTGTAGGCGTTCGGTATTTATACCCCAACTTTGGTTTTCCCCAAAGCTATCCCGCACTCGGGTTTTCCCCCCTGTCTGAATCTGGATTTTCTAAGAACTGTCCCGCACTCGGTAATTCCCCCTGTCTGAAACTGGTTTTCCCCCATCTCCTAGCAAAAATGCGGTAAGGTTCAGGCATCGATTTTGCGATGTTCATCGCCTTACTTCGCATTCGAAAAGTCTCCCAAGACTCCAGAAAAAGTCTACAATAGCGAGAAGTTACATTTTTATGAAGAACTTTTGTACTTTTCCAATCAGGAACATGACCACTTTTCCATGCCAGTTGGATGAT
>QLNU02014176.1:6603260-6618661 GCA_006491805.2 Dysdera silvatica
TTTGGGGAAAAACCAAAGTTGGGGTATAAATACCAAACCCCTACACTTCCTCGACACTTTTGCTTGATGAAGGGAACAGTAGTTCTCGAAACGTTGCGAATATTTTTGCAGATGGTAAATGTCTTTTACCTTCTTCATTTGTATTTCGTATATTCCGACCAGTGTCAAATTTTACTAGTTATGGTAAGCCCTGGTTAACCTTTGTACGTTGTTGTCACTACAAGAAGAGTTTTATTCTCTATTTTTTTTAAATATTAAACGTAGAGGAGAACTGGGCTGCCAGCCTACTGACCCCGAGCCGTTGCGCCCTCTGAAAATCCGAGGTAGGCGCCCCTTGGGAGGACCCAGTCAGCCCCTGGTTAAACGTATCGCATATAAACAAATATATACCTTATATAAACAAACGTAACCCAGTATATTAGACCACAAAGTATTTATATTAGCCGGGTTGTATAAAGTTATGTTCGGATATCGGGTGTTATAACACGTTAACTGCAGTCAGTCAATGTTACGCCCAAGTTATAGCATTAGTCAAACTAGCTTTACAGTATTAGAGTCAAATTATAATGTTAGAGCAACGGCTCTCAATCTGTTCTCCACGGAGCATTTGGTGCTCCGCAAAGTCCTTCCAAGTACTCCGCAAAGCCCTTCCAAGTGCTCCGCTTGCTCCAGTGATCAAAAGCTACACAAAAAAATCGATAGATTTCCTGCTAAAAAAAAAAAGCCAGATTTATAAAACATTGCCCCTGGTCGCTGAATCAAAAAATTTTCAGTTAAATGAAGATTTTTGTTACTGCTTTTCATTTATGCTTATATAGTTACGTAAGCTCCACATTTCTCTGAAATTTGTGAGAAATGTAGCATTTCGAATAAAATAAAACTTGACGTTTTACGCGCCCAAATGCTTCAAAAATACCTTCCATCGTTAATACTGCTGTCATTGGGTTTAGTACCCACTTTAGAGAAAATAATGATCGCCGTTATGGGAAAAGAAAGGTATTAAAATAAATAAATAAAAGCGTATAAGAAAGTATATGCGTAGTTGATGGTTTTAGAAATGGTTATTTAAAATTCCAGTTTTTAAAGACTTTAATTGGAAATATTGAGATTCAAATTTAAGCAATTTAACATTCGAAAATCAATTCGTTCTTTTACTATTGTACAATAAAATGTCTACTATCATCTTAAAAAATATGGTTAGGTAAAAGCTGCCAAAAATGCACATACTTGCCTTTAGCATAAGGGCGACGATAGTGTTACACGAATGATTTTTCTTACAAAAGGCGCTGCGTGATGCAAAAGGTTAAGGCGCTGCGTGATGCAAAAGGTTGGAAACCGACGTGTTAGGGTATTAGCGTCAAACTAGCATAATATTATCAAAGTCAAGTTAATACTAGAATTAAGTTTGTATTACACTAGAGTTAAATTAGCATTATATCGTATTAGAATCACAAGTTAATGTTAAAGTTAGTTTCTTTGCCATGTGTGCATATTCAATACATATTATACACGTTTTATCTCGTGCTTTTACGAGCCAAAATGTACATCAGTTATTTTAAATAATGCACGCTATAATATTATATAAAACCAGTGTTTCTTAAACTCCGGCCCACGCATCGTAAGAAGTGTCCGCCCACGGTTTCCCCGGCAGTCTATGGATTTATTTTCTTATAATAGCTTTTCTCAACTCAAATTACCTTTAACTCATATATCCCACTGTTTATTTTCCTAAATTATTATGTTCTCTGCCTCATTGCAAAAATTCGCACAAAAAGGCATAAAATCGATTATTTAATAATTTACATAACGGGGCATAAAAATCTTCCAAATGTGCGTCAAATCTCCTATTATACGCATAAATGAATGCTCATAAAATCATAAACAATATAATTTTAACGCTAGCGAATATGGAGACCCGTAGATCTTCCATGAATCTATGTCGTCGCCACCAAACTGAACTTACGGATCTGACAATATTTATGTGAGAACGCTTTCGAGGTTGTTTACTGATCAACAATGTTTACACTAAAACGCGATGGCGTACTGTTAATCTAAATAATAGTGGATCGTACATAAGTGTCTGTGTTGAAGCACGTTGGCAATAAAGATTTGAACGCGGCTTTCTCCGAATCGGAATTTTTGGCCCTGCGGTGGCGCAGTGTGGTAACGCGTTCTCCTATTGCGCGGCTAATCCGGGTTCGACTCCCAGCAGTGCAAAAAGAACGCTTACTCAGAGATCTCATAAAAGATCGCACTGCTCACTGTAGTCCGGGGTTTGGTTCCCCAGGCCTTAAGAGGTTCGGATTCCTCGGAAAACAGTAGGTCCCGGCGCAGCATGACCACTGTAGTCTTTGAGCCGTAAAACCAAAAAAAAGAAAGAAAGAAAGAATCGGAATTTTTAAATTCGTCCGTTTAACATGGTGTCGAAGATGCACAGCAAGCGGGTAATAGTATTAATCATCGCTACTAATCGTATTAATCATCGCTATTAATATTATTAAACATCACTATTAATAGTATTAATCATCACTATAGATAGTATTAATCATTGGTATTAAGAAAAATGTTAATCATTGGCATTAATAATAATGTTAATCATCGCTACTAATAGTATTAATTATCGCTATTAATATTATTAAACATCGCTATTAATGGTATTAATCATCACTATAGATAGTATTAATCATTGGTATTAAGAAATAATGTTAATCATTGGTATTAAGAATAATATTAATCATTGGTATTAAGAATAATGTTAATCATTGGTATTAAGAATAATGTTAATCATCGGTATCAAGAATAATGTTACTCATTGCTATTAATAGTATTGATCATCGGTATTAAGAATAATGTTAATCATCGCTATTAATAGTATTGATCATCACTATTAATTGTATTGATCATCGTTATAAATATATAAAGTATTATTCACCGCTATGAATGCTTACGCAAGTTGCTTTTCAGTTAAGTTGGAGCAAAGTTAAATTTTGAACGTTTGGAGTTAACGTACCTTGAGTTAGGTTATGTTGATTCGAAGTATTGCGACGGAAGTTAAGGTGTATTATTGGAAATGGGTATCTAAAGTTAGGTTGAGTTTTTAGGAGTTAACATATTAAGTAGGATTAAATTAAGTTATCTGAGGCTAAACGTTAAGCTTGTGGTACATACTTTGCAGTGTGTTTAACTTACTATCATGGGTAAAAATAAAGAAGGGTGAATACAAAAGTCACAATTTATCAGAAATAAAAAAATCTCTAAAACTCGTTTCACAATAATTATTTAAACACTCTTAAAAATTTCTGAAGTTGAATTTTTTTTCGAATTCATACTTTTTGGGAGTAAAAATGTGTTTATGAATCTCTTTTTTGCGAGTTGGAATGACGTTTTCAACTTCCATGATTAACCAAACGGATCGGCAAACTCTCCGCAAATCACGTACTCAATTTCAAACTCGATAGAAAACACCTATTGCCTAGGGAAAGTAGTCAATTGACTGCTTTTCAGTCAGTTCGATCTTATGGAAACCTACATTTGAATCAGACCTGCCAGAGCAAAAGAAATTATACAGAAAAGGAAGAAAAAAAATGTAGAAGGCGCAATTTCGTTTCCAACAGAGTGAACCTTTGAAAATTTCCTGCCACTTAAGGCAGGATTTAAATTAAAAAATAAGAACCTGAACACCAACTATCTTTTAAAAGAATTAAAATACACATTTAAATTTTTTTTATTTGTGAAAAGAATTTTAGTTCTAACACTCAGAAACTAGCCTGAACGATGAAAAAAGAGCACAAGGAATAACATTGAAGCCATTGGACTGTGGACTTTACGAAGAACGATGAAACCAAAGCGAACTGACAACATCTTTAACCGAGAAGTCTTGGACACATCCAGATCAAAAAAAGGATATCATCGGTATAATATCCCCTGAGACATACCAATATCTTCCTCAATATTTTCTGTCAAACAACTACAAAAAAAAAAAAAGGGGGAAATATTGCCTCGTTGATAATTCAAATGCCACAGTCAGAGCCGACGAGAGGGGGCTAGCAGGGGCTTCAGCCCGGCGGATCTAGGGGCCAGCGCTGGCAAGAACCTATGCTGTGGGGGGGTCCGGCGCCCAGGGAAAGAGTTATAGGGGCCGGTCGAAGCGAACCTGGGGGCCCGCACCTGGCCACAGTCTCCGTAATTTGCAACATTTTTATTTTTATATTGCACTCAAGTACTTAGATTTCCTGGAGGTCAGGTCTTAGGGATAGAAGCCAAAATACGGTATTTGCTGAATACAAATACAAATACATTTCAGAGCTCCTCCTCTTCTACAATATATCTGCGCTATCTACGAAATTGTATATATGTGATTCTTTGGAAACGGCATAACAGTATTGAGGAGTATTAAATACATCGTGGTATTTTAAACATTTCTTTAATTATATATTAAATATTTATATTTGACTAATTACGTTTTAAGTGGTGTGAAATTCTGTATGAATGAGTTTGGCAATCTTTGTAAAGGTTAAAATCCATGCAAATAAGGATGTTGTACTTTATGTTATTAGTAGTCTATAATAAAAGGAACTTAGCATATTGTGGGGGAAATTTTTTTTTATCATCATAGCCGATGATGTGGTACTATTAGATGATAAATTTTTCGCAAAGAATGATTTCACCTCGTGGGACCCGAGCTCCCGACCTCTTGATCCTCCATAATTGTCTCCATAGGTTGTCTCCAACTCAGTTGGAAGAGCCATTGGCCGGATAGCAAGAGGGCGTGGACTCGGTTCCCACCAGGCTCCGTAAAATCATTCTTTTCTTTGCGAGTAATTTATCATCTAATATTACCTCACCATCGGCTATGGCGGAAAAAAAAATTTCCGTACTTTGTTATCACTCTAGTCTCGCTTCTTTGACGTTGATCTGATTTGGTTTAAAAAGCAGTCCAGGCAATGCCCCATTTTAAAAAGCGTGTCTATCGTAAAGCTTTGTATGAGCTCCAGAGGGGAGGAGGATGATAGATCGTCTGTAGCTCAGTTGGAAGAAGCCTTTGACTGGATACCAAATGGTCGTGGATTCGGTTCCCAGTAGTCAATCTAATATTAGCATCTTGTATTATTAGCGGAAAGTTCATCATAAAGGGGAGTGAGTTACAGGGGGAGGGGTTCAGAGCTACAACTCCAGGTATTCGCATGTATTGCTATGAAGTTGGATGGCCAGTTGTTTACTTTACATTTATTTTTTATTTTTTCTTGCATTGTTTATTTATACGTAACGTATCTACTATATAAATTAAATATACAGTGCTCTAACGAACGTGCGTGAATTAAAACGAGAAAAGAAAAATTAGTATTAGCAGAAAAGAAATGAAAGGAGGAAAAGGCCAGATGAACTTAAGTATTGTTGTTGATGCTGTATCAAGTAATTATTGATTATAGATTAATGTGTAAATAAACGATTTATTAATCAAGGGCTTTATATTTCATGCGACAAGATCATTACCGTTAATTATGGCGAGGGCCGTAAAAAGGCCGATGCATATTTCTTCACGGAAATATTACACGGACAAAAACTAGGCTAAACTCTATAGCTACATATAAGATAACTACTGGTATATATGCAGGAGGGGGGGGTATTGATGAAGGTCGTAATCTCCATTGCAATGAAATTTGTTTGGGTTTTTTTTTTCGCTTTGCTTTTTGGTTTTACGGCTCAAAGACTACAGTGGTCATGCTGCGCCGGGACCTACTGTTTTCCGAGGAATCCGAACCTCTTAAGGCCTAGGGAACCAAACCCCGGACTACAGTGAGCAGTGCGATCTTTATGAGATCTCTGAGTAAGCGTTCTTTGCACTGCTGGGAGTCGAACCCGGATTAGCGGCGCACTAGGAGAACGCGTTACCACACTGCGCCACCGCAAGGCGATGAAATTTGTATATTTAACATAGGAATATGAGAGTTGTAGCTTTGTAACCCGCACTATTGAGCCTATACCCCCCCCCCCCACCTTATAAACTTTCTGTCTACATCTATGAAGATGACATACAACTCAGAAGGAATTTTGTCGTTAAAAGTTAACGAAAATTATAATAGTACATACACAAAATTACACCATAGGCATATGCGTATTCTGTTGGGGGCAATGCCCCCCTTTGCCCCCAGTTTATTAGGAAAGTGGCAAAATCCTATTTTTTCCATATATAATTTTAGGTTTTTTGTTTTTTTGTCTCCAGTATAAGCTATAGTTAATCCCCAAGTTACGTCTATGGCCATGGGATTACCTATAACGCCTTACCTGGCGATTACCTAACGATTACCTGGGACGCCTATAAACCCCACTTGCGTATGCCAGTGCATTATGTGCATATAGTGAAAGGTGGAAAATGCAAAATACCCCAATTTACACAAGAAAGGAACATCATGGAGAAAAGAACTAGAGGGTAGAAAAAGAAAGGATGGGTGGATGAGTTAAAGACTTGGATGTGACTAAGGTCCTTTAATCACATGCAAATCACATGTCCAATGAATTATGTACAAATCATGTATCATCATCATGTCAACGTCATCATTATCACAAATCTGTCATGACTATTTTCATATAACATGGTATATGAAATGTTGCCCAGTATCGCGACGCGCAGTTTAAGAACCACTGGTTCAAACGATTTTGACCAATTAGAATAGAACCAAAGTTCGTGCATAGATTTGAATATGTTAGGATACTTTTTACACAAGTAAAGATGTAAAAATTACCATAATTCATCGCTGCAATTCAACCTAAACCCTACAGCTTGTGAACCCAAGACAGCATCTCCCATGAGAACTACAATAATGTGTATTTAGTTAAGTGAGAAATAAGCTCGTCCTCCGTGGTCTTACGTGCCATGTGAACTAGCGAGGGTGTCCAATAGTTCTTTTCTCGAATCGGGGATACTTGTTTGTTTACGCTTTAAGGCGCAAGGACAGCAAAGGTCACCCTGTGTCGGGACCTAAAATTATCCTAAAAATCCAAATTTGTACTTCTAAAAAAACTAAACTGTGAATTACGGTGGACAGAAAAAATGGCACAATTTCTAGGGTATCACTGGAGATTGAACATTGGACGAATTTATATCGTCTATTCAATTGACATTACATTTGAGAATAAGTACCGTATTTTCTAAATATACCTTCAAAGAAATACTCATAAATATACCTTAAAGAAATACTATAAATATACCAAAGAAAATACTCATAAATATACCAAAGAAATACTATAAATATACTAAAGAAATACTCATAAATATACCAAAGAAATACCTGAACATACCAAAGAAATACTCAAATATACCAAAGAAATAATTATAAATATACCAAAGAAATACCATAAATATACTACAAAGAAATACCATAAATATACCAAAGAAATACTCATAAATATACTAAAGAAATACTCATAAATATACTAAAGAAATACTATAAATATTCTATAGAATAAGCATTACATACATTCTATAGATTGCATATTTTATGCAATCTATAGAAAGCGAGTTTTGTATTCATGAAATACCCAGTAGTAGTAATATGTTTTGTCTTCAAAAGAGTAGATGCCATTCTGTGAATGAAACCTTACGAACATAAACGATTTCCAAAGCAAGGAGGATAAAATCCAATTAAATATATACCAATAATCTTTCTTCCATCGAGATTTAAAAAAAAATGTAGCAAATAGAACTACTTAAAAAATATCCTTAATTTCTAAATACATGCATCAACCTAACCGGGCTGAATGTCTTGAGATTTGAGCAGCCCATCTCTTCATTTTAAAGTACGCTTCTTTGGTTCTGCACCATACCATTGACAGTTCGCTCTAACACACGTGTTAGTGGCCGTGCTCTCACCCTTTTGTGGTTCTTTCTATTCAATGCACAATTTTACAATAATTCCGCTGCCCTCCATTTGCAGCTCCCCGTGCTAGACAACAAAAGCACGTATTTGAATTATATCCACACAGGTGGGGATGAATGGGGATGCCTAACTTCACAAACGCTAATAGAGTTATAATGATGAAGGAAATAGACATCTTTTAATATGCCCTTCTAACATATCAATTGACCTTTGTACGTCAAAGCAAGCAAACATTCCTGAAGTGAAAAGGACAGAAAAGCTTGTCGAGGGGAAGCTCTCTTCCTTACAAAATTTTCCCGTTTTTTTGTTGTTTTTATTTCAAATTTCGCCATCTTTATAAATGCATTTCATTATTTTATAATGTGTTTAGCTTGTTTGAGTCATATGTATTCTCTAAAATCAAACAAATAATTTAATTAAATTTAATAAGAAAGACTTAATTTTAAAATTGATATAATACGGTGAAAACCCGCTTAGCGGACACCCCTCAGATTCGGTGACCTCGCTTTTACGGTCAGATAAAATTTCTACGACGGAAAATGATTTACAACAATGTATTACAAACCCCCGGTCACCCTCTGATATGGACGCGTACACTGTTTTCATGATTCATTCCATTGGACTAGAACCCCTATATGAACAAAATGTAACTTCGACCTCCACGGAGATTCTCAGAGCAGGAAACTAAGAATAAACAGGATAAGAGCTAAGGAGAATTTTCGCTCCCGTCAACAAAGGGTGGAAATTAACTCGGACTCGTTGACTCAAATGACTAAAACTTAATAAAGATTTTGATAATAAATAAATCATATAGAGATACACTGGGCTTAACTAACGAACACAAAATTACCAGTACACAAAACTACACAAATCAACACAAAACTACTACAAGATCTACAAGAACTACACGATCTACAAGAACTACACGATCTACAAGAACTACAAGATCTACAAGAACTACAAGATCTACAAGAACTACAAGATCTACTACAAGGTCAACACAAAACTATCACAGTTCAAATTTATAATCATAACTCGATAATAATTAATACTCGACTACCACACAGATCCTGTGAGAGTAACGACGAAAAAATAGTTAATTTTTATCTCGCAATTAAAAGTACATTTCGAAGGAGAAGCACTGGTAAGTAAAACCCAACAAACAGCTATTAATAAATTTTTTTCCAAGACAAATAAATTTTAATATTTAACGTTTTGTTGTAAATTTACTTGTTATAGTCAACGAATGGTTATATTCGTTATCTTAAACTTGACTTATATGCACAAAAACACGTGAGTTTCGAAATGGAATATTTAGATGATTGAAATGTAATATTTAGATGATTGAAATGTAATATTTAGATGATTGAAATGTACTATTTAGATGATTGAAAATGTAATATTTAGATGATTGAAATGTAATATTTAGATGATTGAAATGTAATATTTAGATGATTGAAATGTAATATTTAGATGATTGAAATGTAATATTTAGATGATTGAAATGTAATATTTGGGGATGATTGAAATGTAATATTTAGATGATTGAAATGTAATATTTAGATGATTGAAATGTAATATTTAGATGATTGAAAGTCGTAATATTTAGATGATTGAAATGGAATATTTAAATGATTGAAATGTAATATTTCAGCTACTTCAGAATGACTCCCCTGTCTTACGGCATTCTGACTAAAGAGTGACCGCTAATAAGGGGTTCGCTATTTCTATTATTTTTTTTAATCAATTATTTAAATTCTATTGATTTAATTTTTTCTTTTCATTTTAATTAATTGTATATTTTTTTTAGTCGATGTCATAGACTTAGACATTGGAAATGTTAACGAAGTTGTTAAGTATACATTATTTTGTTCATTATTGAGGTGGATTTGAGACAAGTTTGACATTTTTTCATAAATGATAAAAGAAAAATATTTCAGTGATTAAAAATAAATACAATTTCAACATATTCAAATTTAGAAAATTAATTTTTTATTAATTAAATAAGATGAGGTTAATTTGAAGCTGATATTCTGCAGATTTTTAGAAAAATGTCTGCGTCCACCTTTGTCCGCCACGGCCACATTTGAATATAAATGCGCTTTTAACAGAGTAAAAAACACGTGAAATATAAAATTATATTAATTATATATATTATATTAATAATGTATATTATAAATATAAAGTTAGCGACCATTAGTAGCGTACTGCAATGTAGCCAGGCGGAATTATAAAAGCGTTGGAAACATTTGGTATGAAATTCTTTATAAAAATAATTGCAACCAAAAAATAATTGCGGCAACCCCCCAAGAAACCAGTTCGGAACCCCCAGGTTAGAAACCACTACTATAAACACATCTCGATCAGTCGATCTGTATTTTAATATGTGCATACAGGGCTGGCGCAAGCAAATTTGCCGCCCTAGGCGATTTGCGCCCCATCTGTAAAAAAAATGGACACTCCAGTAAGTACATGTTGCAACCAGGCCTGGCCCGACCATATAGGCCAACTAGGCGGCCGCCTAGGGCGTGACCACCACAGATTTATTTATTTTTTAAGATACTTAATATCGTAGAATGATTGAAATTAATTTAACAATAAATAAACGGAACTGTCCGGATTATTTTCGATTGAATGGCTTCATCGATATTTATCCTTCTATATATATATATATATGTGTGTGTGTGTGTGTGTGTGTGTGTGTGTGTGTAGTGGAACCTGGTTAAGTGACCACCTTTGATAAGAGAGAACTGGTACGGACTTAGTCGTGCCTACATACCAGAGTCTGCCGTGTACAGTGGCCATCTCTCTATGGTAACCATTGCGGTCTAGTCCAAAAGGTGGTCACGTTGGGCAGGTTCAACTGTATGTCTCTCTTATCCATTTTTTCCATACCCTCAATTTCCTGCTTTTTTATATTAACAAATTTTCCTCTCACCAATTTACGCAACTCTGAATACCATTTTCCCATTCCAGTGGTTCAAGTAGTACCGCATCTATACTAGATGCTTGGAGTATGATGCTCTTTTCCTTTTTATATCTTTGTGTATTATTACAAATACTGAGAATTACAATTTTCTCCTTCAACAGTAAAATCCCAGACTATTTTTTTACATTTGATCATGTATTTGTGTACTATGAGACAAAACGTGATTATTATACTTCGTTTGAACCGAAATTATAATACGAGGGCAGAGTGTGCACTATTTTTTCACATTTCTTTTATTGCAAAATGTATTTGAGTGTTAAGGTATTATTACCCTCCGCAGGGATAACACAATTGCCAAATATGGTCAACACAAGAAAGCCTCCGGGGCGAGAATTTTGTGAGTTTTCGTGGGGGAATTTATTATACTATAATTTTTGCCACCCACGTATTAATTACAGCTCAAACTAGAGCTTATGTAATTTTGGAGAAAAAGAGACGCTTTCCCCATCCTGGATTCGAACCAGGGTCCCTCCGTCGTGGGTGGCAGAAATTATTGTATAATAAATTCCCCCACGAAAACTCACAAAAATCTCGCCCCGGAGGCTTTCTTGTGTTGACCATATTTGGCAATTGTGTTATCCCTGCGGAGGGTAATAATACCTTAACATCTTTACATACGGAGAAAGAGAGCGTTGTTTCCTGTCCTCATTCGTCTAGCGGTCCAAGACACTCCGGGCTAAACGGAGGGACCCTGGTTCGAATCCAGGATGGGGAAAGCGTCTCTTTTTCTCCAAAACGAATAAAGCTCTAGTTTGAGCTATAATCTATGCGTGGGTGGCAAAAATTATTGTATAATGTATTTGGGTGTCAATTTTCTTACCGGGGGGGGGGCTCACACACTGTTCCCCTAAGGCGGCAAATTTGCTTACGCCGGCCCTGATTGCAACAATCGAACAGTGAAAAATACGGCATATGCCGCCTTTTCACCACAGTTCTAGTTAAATCGAAGTATGATACTCGCAACTTAACTAACAAATAAATGATCTCTTCCCCCCACCACACCCACACCCCAAAAAAACTGGCATGTTGTTGTTGAAGGAAAAAATTATAAATCTCAACACCTTATAATAATGCACAAAGTTATCGAAAAGAAAAGGCGTCTTCCAACCCTCTAGTGCATCAGCGATACAGCTCCCACCACTGAAATGTCAATGATGGTGGAAAAATATGATTCCGAGTTACGTAAATTAGTTAGAGGAAAATTTGTTAATATAAAAAAGCAAGAAGTTGAGGGTGTGGAAAAAAGATGGATAACGGATACATCTTGAGAAAAGTATAAATATTTGTAAAGGCATTCAGCTAAAAATAATCCATTCAGTTCTATTTATTTATTGCCAAGTTTATTGCCATCATGCTTCAGTATTATCTTTAAAAAATATATATATCGTTCGTAGTGCCGCCCTAGGTGCAATGCCGTATTTCCCCATTCTATGCTATAGACTAAGGCGGCAAAATTTGAAAGGCGATATCAAACCATAAACCATTTTTTTTTTTTTGCCAGTATATTTTCTAAAATGAAAGTAAATATTTATTTGGTAGGGGCGGAATTTATCGTTTTGTCTGGGGCGGCAAAACCCACTGGCCGACCCTGGGAGAATAGTGACATTTTCCGCTATCCGAAAACCCCACCAATAAAAAAGTTTTGGCGTATATAGAATGTAACAATAATTTTGATGTTACTACCGCTGATCGGGGTGGGGCGGAAGGGGTGGAAAGAAACGTAGCCTAGGGGCGGCAAAATGGTAAATCCGCCCATGCCTAGGCGGTCGCCTTGTTTGCCTATATGTTCGCGCCGGTGTTGTGTACAAACTAGCGGTGTGTCATTCGATGACCGAATCAGATGGATGGGTGTTATTATTCATAAGATGAGAGAAATGGTTCACTGATTCGTTCAGTCACCAGTTTGGCTCATTTGCAGAACATACCCAGTCACACAATTGCGTGCACTAGAAACCCAAAGTTTTGGTCGCTCACCGTTGCGACCAAATTTTTAAGGCTTGTAATCAGCCACGTATTTTTCATAAATACATTTTCTGAATCGTTCATTTATTTTCTTTATGACGTCGATGAAACTGTAACATCAAATAAATCTTAATATGAATTTTGAAAACATTAAAATTCAGTTTCGCCCTTGCTATTTACTTATCTAATCTAGCCAATAAGAGAGATATAATAACTTTAAATGAATAAATATGCGTTATTAATTTTATTCGGAAAATTGCAACAGAAACAAACGAAGGTTTAACTACAGATAAAGTGTAAACAATGTCTAAAAATTTGGTGGCATTTTCCCACGTCCTAACGAATGAATTTTTATTTTGACATGCGATGTTTCAAAAAATACTCTATGTAAAGTATATTATTTTTATTTTGGCATGTTGTGTTTCAAAATGTGCTCTATGGAAAGCACATAAACTATGTACAATTATTTGCTGCGCATAGTTAACAATAACCGCTATTCCTATTGCCCGTTCTTTATATTTTATTTCATCGATTGCTTTTCCTTGGGGGAGCCCGTAAATGGGAAATATATACTGCGCCGAAATTAAAATCTGGTATTTATAGTATTGAGTGAATCACAGGTCCTTTCTTCGAAATCTACGCCATTTCATTCACTAAAGTAGAATCATGTGAACCCGTAGAGATAGGGCTTCTGCAAAAATTTAAATTAACACAGTTTTACACACGTTGTAATGTATAAATATGTATAATATGTGCTTGCCCCCCCCCCACGTCAATAATTTTGGAAACTCTACGTTCCTGATTAGAATTGTGCCATTTAAACATGGAATCGGTCCCTGCCAAAGAACCAATCACACACTAATGCAAGCTCCTGTGCTAGGGACCATTTCTAAAATACGGCTACAGCACTCGCATGGAAGGATTAGTACTCATAAAGAATAACTAAAAGAATACAATTTATGACAAACCCCGAATCCCCGAATTCTTCCACGGAAAACACGTCTCTTGATGGCATTTAGACGTCCTCGGGATTTCTGTCCATCAAAACGTTTCCTGAATGACTTTTGGCCTAGAGTTGACTAGAAAGAGGATGTAGTGCATTCTTCAGACTGGATCCCTTTGCTGCGGTAGACGGTTCCAACAACCCTTTTCCAAGTCTTCTAGAGTTCTAGTGCTGTAATCTCTTCAGGAGGGCAAGCATCCTCGTGCAGCAACCTAAAATCCTTGCCTTGTTGATTTTGTACCGCGATTCCGAAGGCAAAGGGCCCTGCCAAGTCCCCTTCAAAGAAGTGAGGACTCTCTCTCTCTCTCTCTCTTGCTCCCCATCTCTCTTTCACCGATGATCTGAAGCTGAAGGATTAAAAGAGAGGGGACGTTCGATATTTAAAACGAGATTCGTGCCAAATTGTTAAAAAAAAAATGCAACAGGGACAATTCGTGAATTAGTACTAAAATATATGTAATAACCCAGAACATTTCTTATAATTACCTTCAGTTTATGCAAGAAATAATGTGTTATATTCAATAAAATAATAAATAAATAAATAACTCGGGCATCGATGTCCAATCAAAATTAAATATTGATTGAGCCACAATAGACTAAAATACGAAAGATCAATTTTGTTTCAGCCAATCAAAAAATAGGGCTAACCAATGAGGAAAAACCCAAAATAAGTCAATTGAATCAATTAACAAGAAAGAATTGATTAATGAATTAACCAATATAGATGGCAATTTTCTTAGAAATATGAAATCAATTATATATTCATCTCCCACCTTCCTCCATCACACCCCATCTTTGAACTTGCCTGGAGTACCTGTTGAGGACACCAGTCGCATCTCATCTTCGTCCGTCATCATTATCAGGAAAACGGAAGCGAATTTTTCCATCCTCTCACTAGACCAGCCTTTTTCCGGGAATATAAAACTGACATTGTAGCCAACTTTCCCACCGTCCAGTTTACCCAAGCAAACGAGCAACATGTTCAATTCCTCCCCATAAGTTTACTTCTGTAGTCTATGCCTTTCAAACAAGCTGAAGTACACCATTGTAATTAGCAGAGCGCGCAAGCTGTTTAGTGGGGTTTATTCTGCATCTCAACCCACTTCATCTAAATAAATATTCTTTATTCTTTTTACAATAACACTTTGATAGAGTGTTTATGACAAAAAACAATTTGTAGTTACCCTACAAAACGATCTTGGACCCGTCGCTAACAATGCTCATGCAATACAAGAGTATTTTCAAATTATTTGGAAACTGGCTATGAAAAAGTGAATTTTCAAAACAAAAATCAAAATTCGTTTATATATTTTTATTTTATTACTTATTTGCAATTGGGTTACGTAATCTTTAGTTACCTACATCTTTAATTGTAACATTTTTTCTACAGGTGTCCATTTTCTTTCTTTTTTCATTAAAGAATTTTTTTTTTTCTTTAAAGAATTCAAATTCAAATTTTGCAGCAATGCAATGCTCTTGTCAGCAGTTGGCGAACAACTCGTTGTCACCAACACCTTTAACTTTTTTTCGTTCATTCATTCATTCATTAACAACACTTCATTCATAAACA
>QLNU02014176.1:6618761-6665964 GCA_006491805.2 Dysdera silvatica
GGTTCGCATTAACGGGGTTCAACTATAATTTTCATCAGCTGAATGGATGTCAAGTTCTTTTCTTGAATAGCACGTTTCTTATTTACTTTTCCACTCACGCTCTTTTAGTTATAAATAGTTTTGTTCGATGGAAATTTATTTGTAAATAAAAAACTTAAAAACAAGGAAATACTTTTTTCTTAAATTTATCGACGAAATTTTTAAAAAAAAATGGCACTCATCAAGATATCAAAAATACAAAATTATAAATTAACACGGGAATGGAAGTTTCATTTTATTTGAAAAGGGATGCAAAACACACATTTTTTCTCAAGCTGAATTATTCTTTAAATATGCATCTAAAAAATTAAATATATGATCCATGAAAATTCATATTTTAAAGTACAAGCAAATATATTAATTATAAAATTTATTAACAATTTTAATTATCATTAATTAACGCTTATATTTCCAATACTTGGCATCATTTTTAGGCCGTCATTATCTTTATTTATTCATATAACATAGTCATCTTTCTTATCACGATATATCGGAAATATAAAATCGTGTAAAAAATTAGCGGAAGACGATATCTTAATAATAATAAAACTAATATATATATAAATAATCGGAGAAGAATAGATTGAGGTGACTATTTGATTGCAATATTCTTAAAAACTTGCAAAAAAATTCTGTCTTCTCTTCTGATTCATCCTTCGTTCATTCGGATTTTAGCTGTGTGCAGTTTTCTGCCTTTAACTTTGCTCACAAAGTTTTTATAAGAACACAATCTGATTCCTAGCAAATCTTTATAATATACAATAACTTTCTCAGAGCTATTATTCTATCCTAAAAACTTCTTTTATAAACCATTGTAAAAACTCTTATGTGATTTTAATCAGCCTTTTTTTTTAACTTTATATTATATTTATTTCGCTCCTATTATATATCTATCTCGTATATATATATACATACATACCATGTATATCATTATATATATATATATATATCATATTTCTTTTTATTATTATTATTATTATTAAGCGAAACTCGCGGGTGAGATTTCAGACAAATCTCCTTTAAATTTCTAAGGACTGAGAAATTCTTCATGTAAATTGCACTCAAGACCTCTCCATAAGTGACAAATAAAACGGAGATGTGTTTAAAATTTGCGAAGTGCCATTTCCTAGTTATAGTCCTCGACGACTTCCTGAAGATATACCTGAAGTTGCAATTCTTTTCATTAGAACAGATGAAGGAGCCTTACGGAAAGATGAAAGCTGGCAGAAAGCTCTCGTGCCACCCTCATCATCGATCAGATATCCAATATAATGTTGTTTCTTCGACTCGGTACAGCCTCTGTCGATGCGCCTTCTTTTGCCTTCGGGTCAATTTAGAGCAAAAAATCCCGCACCGATGCAAAATCGATCATTGGAATGATCAATGACAGAGAATCCGTTGTAATTCGGTTTATGTACACTCTACAATCCCGTCTCCTGAAAACCCTCTATTTATACGTGAATTTCAGTTCCTTTGACAGATATCTTCGTCCAATAGAACGTGTCTACATAAGTCATTGATAATTCGTGTAGAAACTCCTTCATAATTACCAGCAAATTCTCTGCAAAGGTTTCTTACGAACTCAAATTCTGCCCCAGTTCTCTGCTTGTGCAAGACCATCAAGTCTCATCGTGTCTTGTAGCACTAGATGAAATGTTTAAAATTACTCTCTCTCTCTCTCTCTCTCTCTCTCTCTCTTTCTCTCTCTCCAAATAGGATGTTCCAAAAGTCATCTTAAATTTAAGATTTATGGTAAAGTATAAAATCCATACCTTCAACTTTACGTAAAAATATTCCAATACATTTTTTAACTTGATTGAAAGTTTTTTGCATGAACGATATAAAATTGGAATGGAACTTCAATTTTTACGTTTGGACATTAAATTTGGAAATAAAATAGATATTTCATTACCATGTCTGCCGGAATACGTGCATGACAACCGTATGGATCCTAATTTTAGACCTAATTTTGAGCGAACAAATTTTGGCTTATCACGTATCGGCTCTTTCAGCCGTCGGGTGTGGAGCACTCGTCCAGATGAATTGAGACATCTCAGTTCACTTTCTTTATTCAAAAAACGACTTCTTGATTTGCTTAATAGTTTATGAGAACAGTTAATGGTTGTAAACAAATATGAATATCCCTAAATGATATAGACTTTTTTTTCGTTTTTTCACTGTATCATAAAGAAACATCCTCCTTTTTAAAAAAACAAAAAAAAAAGAGAGAAAGAAACGTCATTCAGAACGATTGTTAACAGTGCCCAAATTGTAAAGGGTCACTAAGATCTATTAATTCTTTTCTGTCACTGAAAAAGAAAGATTAAAGTGCATGCATAATTTCATATATCCTTTTATATTACTTCTAAAACCCAACTCTATATTTTTCCCCCATGACGACTTATTTTACAATTTTATGTCTCTTGTAATTAATTCTTTTAATATGTTTGTTTCCATTTGTGCTTATTGCGTGTTTCATTTGCTTTTTCTCGTTAAAAAGTGCGAATGTTTCAAAAAACTACATTACTCAAACAACAATATCAATCAACGTTTATTGGCGTAGTGATACCAACGCCGATGGTATGGCGTGATTAGATGGTGAAACGTTCGAAAGAAAATAAATATTTCTGCCTTCGGTTCGTTCTCACATTACTCTCCGAAAATAATTAAAGGGGGGGGAGGAAATTATAATATTAAATAGGGGTCGTTCAAGTACTACATAAGCATCTTTGTTTGAGGGGGATTTGAGACTTGCTTATGTTTTCTGACAAGAAGGAAAAGGAGCATCTAAACCGCGCTTATATAAGACACAGAATATAGCAAGATCAGCACATAATCACAAATTGACAACTGCCCTAACAGAACTATAATGCTTAGATGTATGAAACACTGCGAGTAAAAGATGTAAAATATAAAGTACACATAATCGCGGTTAAATATTTAAATTATATATATAATATTTTAAATTATATATATATAATATTTAAATTATATATATATAATATTTAAATTATATATATATAATATTTAAATTATATATATATAATATTTAAATTATATATATATAATATTAAATTATATATATAATATTTAAATTATATATATATAATTTAACTTATATATATAATAAATTAATAATATAATGAATAAATTATATATAATATTTAAATTATTTAAGCCAGTGATTTTCAACCTTTTCCCTGCCCAGGGTCCCTGCTTTGTTGCTCGTCGCCCCTCTGATATTTTTAAATTATAATAAACGTATTATTTTAATAAATATATTTTATCAAATCCACTTCTCATTTACCTATTACACACGATTTGGTTACAACAGAATATGTGTTAATAATAAAAATGTAACTACTTAAAGATACTTAAAAATACTTTATAATGCATTAAAATAGCTAGTAACGGCATATTTAAAAAATTTTAAATGCGATAATTTGTTGTGATTACTCTCTATTCATAAATAAACGTTTAATATTTTAGAAAACTTACAAATAAGTTCTCAATATTATGATAAAAGCGTAAATAACTATTATAATTTTCATCAAAATGTTGCATTCTTTTTTCAAAAACTTATATCAAAAAAGTATAGAATCGAAAGGATATGTAAGTGTGAAGGGGAGGTGAACAGGCATTTGCTTATTTTTGTTCATAAGAAGGGGGAGTGATTATAAAATGGCTAGAAATGCGCTTACGTAATATATGAACCGCCCGATAGAAATGAATTTATAAAATATTAATTTATTTCAATTTAAAAAACGGGGAAAAGTTTATCTTCTGCCCAATTCTCATCTATGAGCTCCCATTTTTTGAAAAGAACAACTGCCCTTCATGAATCAGTCATTTTCCCATGTTAACTTTGTAAAACCCCTTTCGTACTGGTGATTAACACTTAACTCCCCCCATCGAAAAGTGGAACCTGTCCTTTTTCCTTTGCAAATGCATTTCCAGACTGATAGCACGTTTATACTATGTCTCTTATATTAACTACTCAATACAGAAGACTTAAAGACACCATTAAAAGACTCATAATACATACTTCAGCTCTTATAGTCGAATGGGCTTTGTCTTTGGTATATTTCTGTGTATGCGTGCGTATATGTGTGTGTTAAAGACAAAAAACGCTAACAGGATGGAACGACAGTCGAATTATGTAGTAATTGACAGCTCCGAATTACTGAAACGTCAAAAAAAACCGAGGTAGTACTGTATTTATAAGTTCCTTTAAAGTGGTAAACCAGAAGAAAGAGTTAGGTGAGGCACTCCACTTAATTTACACCCAGCTATATTAAGCCATTTCTAAAACGAATCAACGTAAAATAAAACACGTTGCAAGGACACCTGCTTATTATCCCCTTATTAACTTCAAACACCTCTCGAATGGTGGACAGCAATCAAAGAGAGATTGACGATTGTATTTTGCAGGTGATGTTCATACTTTAAACTCTAAACCCAAATAAGTGGAAGAACGATTTGCCAAAACACCGTTTAACAGGGTATGAGAGGTCGTTGGAAAACCCAAGGAGCCAGTTGGTGGAAGAAGGACTATCCTAGAGAGAACTCAAGAAAAGGAAGACGAAGAGAAGTCCCATCAGAGGATCTCTCCTCTTTGAGTCCAGCCCTTGCTCATCTCGAGTAATTCCTTTGAAGAGTATGTAGAGGGGCACTCTTCCTCTCAGTTTAAGGGTCACTCCTGAGCTGCTCGTAGCACCTTGCGATTGCACCTCCTCTTTCGCTCTTCCGGCGATGATAGTGGCAAATAGCTCTTGGAATCTGATCATAAGAGGACAACTTTTTTTCAATTTCTGTCACACTACTCCACTTTGATCTTTTGCACTACCACTCGCTGAAACAACCATAACCTCTTTCATCTTCAGTTAAACGGCAGTTCGTTTAAACCCCAGCGGCATCTCAGCAATTAACTCTTTCAATGTGCCACAACTTGTTCTTTCCCTATGGAACGGTCCCTCGGCTTTTTTTTTTTTTTTTTTCAAAAACGCTCATGGTTTAAATATTTAACTAATTGATCTTCAAGTCAATGGAAATTCAAAGAGACATATGTAACTCACCCCCAGGGCCGCCCTTAAGCAGGGGCGATTCGGGCCCCTTCTCTGGACCCCGCGAAGCGTGCTTCTTACATTTAAAATTTTTGTAACATTGAAAATTTCCCCAACAATGTTTTTGCTTCAGCTCTCGCATTTCCTGTCATATAGTGCTCATACGTTATTCCCTTTCTATTGTTTTGTATTTTTACTCGTATATCTATGGGCCCCCGAGATACGTTTAACCCCGGGCCCCGAATTAGCTAAAGGCGACCCTGCTCACGTCAACTGAATGTACAAGAAAACTCAGTGAAGAATAAATGACGACAAAGGAGTTTATGAAAGGATCAGTGGCGTATAGAGGGAGAGGATTGGGTGCTCTCTCTCCCTCGCTTCCAAGTAAATACAGTTTATACTGTTTAACATAACACTTTGATAGCGTCAATATATTGTCAAAGTTTCTTGAATATAGATAGAGATTTATATACACTCAATAGAAGTCCTGAATACGACACAAGAAATAGTAAATTTATTTTAAATTATTTCCATTTAACTTAAAGTATAAGTACTTACCTTCAAATTGTACTATTTAAATCAGAAACTTAAAAATATTACTCGAATTTAATTAAATATAAATAAAATTTAATTAAATTAAATATAAATAAAAATTTAATTAAATTAAATATAAATAAAATTTAATTAAATTAAATATAAATAAAAATTTAATTAAATTAAATATAAATAAAAATTTAATTAAATATAAAATAAAATTTAATTAAATATAAATAAAATTTAATTAAATATAAATAAAAATTTAATTAAATATAAATAAAAATTTAATTAAATATAAATAAAAATTTAATTAAATATAAATAAAAATTTAATTAAATAAAATAAAATTTAATTAACTATAAATAAAATTTTAATTAAATATTAATAAAAATTTAATTAAATATAAATTTAAAAGCGTGCCGCTGATTTTTATAGAAATCTCCTGAATTTTTCGTTATTTCTTTTTCCTTTTAAGGAAGATAAAATAAAATTTTGTCGAGTACATTCAGTTGAATTTATCCCTACTTTTTTTATAACTTAATAACTATTAAACTTTGAAAATTCAATTAGTCCTTAATAACTTTATAAGTGTATTAATAATGATAATTTTATTATCAATAACTTAGTTTTAGCCAACACATCTCCGATCTGATTATATTTATAAAAAAGTTACTTAAATATTTATTTAACTGTACAAGATGACAATTTCAGCAGAGTGTAAACTGTTCGAAAACAAACATTACGAATGATGAAATAATAAAAAGGATGCAAATCCATACGTGGAATATAAAATATCCATTACGTATAATAAAAATTATAGGCTATTCACTTCTGAAAACATTAGTAATTCTGTCGGAATATGGATTTTTCATTTTTTCAGCTAGAACAAATATTGATGATAAATTTGAAATATGTATGTGTGTGTGATGTAAGTATATATATTGCATATGTATTATCCAATTCATTTTAACGTTACGTATGCTGCTGTTTTTATAACCAATTCGGTAATTAACTTGCGAGTCAATTAAGATTTTATAATATAGCACTTGAGACAGTCATTAAGCGTCAGTTCTTTGAGAATTAATACTAATATAAAAATAATGCAATTCATTAATAATAATGGAAATTAATATTAATTTGGGACTTAATATGGATTTGAGAATTGATACTTATTTTTAGCCATTCAAGTATTACGTAAGCATCTTTGGGGAAAGGGGTGGTTTGAGATTTGCTTATTTTTTTGCTAACAACGGGAATTGTGGGGTGAGTCTGAAGCATGCGTACATTAGACACAAAAATTAATAAAACGAACGCACAGTCACTAAGTGACAATCTCCTTAACAGAACTTCAATACTTGGTATTCAATACTTGGTATTCAATACTTGGTATTCAATACTTGGTATTCAATACTTGGTATTCAATACTTGGTATTCAATACTACTATTTAAACCAGTAGCTCTCAACCTTTTTGTCGTTTAAGAACCCCCAGAAGGCTGCCCATGGCCCATTAATATTTTTAAATTATTATAAATATATTATTTTTAATAAATGTATTTTATTAAATCCATTTCTTATATATTACACTAGTTGCTTACAACGTAAGAAATATTAACAATAAAAATGTAACAAAATACTTCCTTATGCCATCAAAATAGCGTGTTAAAACTTTTTTTAAACGCGATAATTTGTTGTGATTACTCTCTATTTATAAATAAGCGTTTAATATTATAGCGAACTTATAAATAAATGCTCAATATTAGAGTAAAAATGTAAATAAGTATTATAATTTGCATTATACACACCGCGTTCTTATTTCAAAAACTTGTACCAACCAATTAGAGAACCGAAATCTTACGTAAGCATGAGAGGGGTCAGGCATTTGCTTATTTTTTCTTACAAGTAGGAGGGGATATAAAATGGCCAGGAATGTGCTTACGTAATGCTTGAACGGCCTCTTTTGGAATTAAAACTAATTTGGGGATTAATGCAAATTTCTAGCAATTAATGTCGGTTGCTCCGAGAGTATTTTAAACAGTGGATGATTTTCAAAGATCTAAATCTTTATGAATGGATTAAAATATATAATTTTTTTTCCAGAAGTTTGAGAAGCAGAGAGTTCTTTGTTACCCGAACTTCTCTCGTAGAAGTTCGCGGAAAAAGAAAACTGCGAAACAAATGGAAGTAACGAAGTCAAAATAATTTCATTTCCACCGTTTTAATATTTTTTTCGCAATCATTTGAAAAAGACATGCCAGCAAATATGTTGAAACGTGAAAAAAATAGATACATCAACAAAATTTATATGGCAAAGTTATTTACAACATTTTTAGAGCGGGGCGGGAATACCCTTGAAACAAAAAACATTTTCTTTAGACTCTTGCAAGACACTTTATATAATGGCAGACGAAGTTGAGATATTAACAAAATTTTCTTTCAATTAATTTATTTGAATCAATTTGCTAAAATTGTGATTATGAATAACGTGCGCAATAACGAATGGTATCATTAATATCTTCCAATTAATCAAAATATAAATTATGTCTTTAACTAACACATCGCCGCAAGCAAAACATTCAATTAACGGACATTTTATTAAATTTTTATTCTTGTTGCAAAAAAATATAATAAAGACAAAAATTCAAACGTTCAGTGAAAAACATTTAATTTGGAAAAATCACTTTTCATTCTTCATTGATTTTTGACAAGGATTCTTAGACTTTTAACTGGAAATTGACAATTTGATCTTGCTTTCCAGCAAAACTACAGCTCATTCAATTACAGAAGTAATTTCAGATCCCGGGTACAAATTTATGCACTATGGGATTTCACATTGAAACAGCTTCCACACTACGAGATAAAAAAAACAATATCAATGTTTATCAAGGGAGTCCATCACCAGTAGCACAGCAATTTAAGGGGACTTGGTGGTTTTAAGTCATCGAAAACAATGGAAAAATGCACTAAATTTAGGAACAATTTGTAAAATAACTATTCACTTGATTTTTATAAAATTTTCACAACTTATAAACTAGATAATTATCTCATTAATAACATAGTTTATAGAAAATTGTAACATATTTTCATTTTTTAATAATAAAAAATTTAAATTGATTTTTCATATGATTTAAATATTAGAAGTTTACGACGCGCATGATATATTCACTTAACAATAACTCAGAGCTAAAAACACAGTTTTATAATAAGAAGGAGGGTTGTATGTAGAGATTGAGTGAGCAGTATTTTAAATTTATAAATATATTTATAAAATATGAATTTTTAAATTATTGATTTTCTCAAATATGGATATTTACGTGATTTTTTAATAGTTTTATGTGCATGATCTTGTAATTTTAACTAGTATAACAAAATTAGCTCACTCATTTTGTGTAATATGATTATACGAAGGAAACTGCCAAATTTTATTTGAATATAGCAAACAGCAAAAATTATATCATGCGCGCAAGATCCAATTTTGACGTTCAGAGAAAATTGAGTTTAAAGTCAAGTTTAAGTATAAAAATAAATATGCTTCACTACATACCATTAAAATCGACCAGCTTCATATAATACTCCTTCATGCTGCAAGTCCTTTTTTTAATTTTTTACAAAACAGTTGTCGTTGAACTTTACGAGCTGCTTTTGTGGACATCGAAGCTTGCTTTTCTGCATTCATCACTCACACTTTATCTGCTGCAATTGCAGCATGTCTTGCATTGACACCTGGCATAACCACTAGGTTTTCCATAAATTGGAGACGACCCTGACTAACTTTGTTAAATGCGATGACAGCTTCGTAGGTTGCTATTTCATCAATGGGCCGACCACTTCCTGAAGTTTTTGGGCAATACTTCCAGATTACTGAGTTGAAGCTCTCGTTTGCGTTCTACGTTCCATTTCCTAAACGTCTTTTTAAAAGTTGGGGATGTGCTAAATCTTTAAATATTGGTTTAATAGCATCCATAACAGCAGTTGGCACTGAATTGTTGTGTTTAAAATTATGGTGTGAATTGTTGACAACTGCCCTTTGGTATTTACAGTATGAAGAAACGCCTTTGGGGCAAAAATCGTGAGTGGGCTCCTCATCTGTGGCACGTGAGTGATAAAAGATAGCCCATACAGCCTTTCTCATTCCATCTAGAGAATCTTTATGTTCTCTTATAGCATTTCTAAAGTATGCGGAGAAGCGGTCAATAATTTTATTAGTAAGCCTGCGTTTACCGCTTAACGGTCTGCTGTCCGAGTTTTTGTCCTCTTTTTTCTTGCTTCATTTTTCTAAGCAGGGCGCCCATTCTTTTGCCTATGTGGTTAATACATTCTATTTTTTCAATGTCTACAGCATTGACATATGGTCGCAACTTTTTAATTTCAGGATAAGTTTTCGTATCTCCATCACCTACATACTGAAGGTATCGTATACCCCTGTGGGTCTCCGACCGAGTAAAAATTCGACACATACCTGTGACTTCCATTTTCGCTGCTGAGCCTGTATGATTTTTTGTACACTTTGATTGGTGAGATTGCAACCAGTTAGTATACGCCTGACCAACTTTCAGTCCTTTGTAGTTGCTACAACCTCTGCAGGCAGAGGACAAAATTTCGACGTCGATTACTTTGCCTGACTCAGCACCGATTACACTGCACACACCGATCTGCGAAGAAAAACCTCGACTCTTCCAGGTGCCATCGCCACTGACACATACACCACCATCTAATGTCGTCAATGACTTTTCTTCTACTGCTGCTTCTTTCATCACTGTTTCTGCAGTCATTGCAAGAGCATTTTTAATGCTCGTTAAGATTGGACGACAGCTAGAAACAGGAGTAGGCAAATCCATGATACCGCAAAATGTCTTCAAACTCGACAAACCCAAGCCAATGGTACGCATAGCATAAACACTGCGTCTGTTAATTTCTGGAATGTTATGCTTTACACCCAGCATTTTTGAATTGCGAAATGCTTCCTGAAGTACACATTTTTCCCAGCAAATACTGAATTTGGACGAAAGCCCTTGCTGACATTCCTCCCTAATTTTCATTTTACCACCATATACCTTACAGCATACAAAATTTTCAAGCGTGTTAACCAGCAAGTCCAAATCAAATATTCGATATCCATTAAATGCATTCTCACATTCAAAATTATTTGCTGGTTGACTGCAATTATCTAGTTTCATTTTTTTAGCAGAAGCACTACTATATTCAGCAGTGGATGTATCTTCAATACTGGCTTCTTTTGTCCCATAAAAACATCGCTTCCTCTTTCTCGGACGCATTCCCGACTTAGATTTCGCTTTAGCCATTAGTCAGGTAAATAATGAAAGGCAATCACCAGTAAAACTGAAGTAAATAATAACGTCAACCCAAAATAACTCACAACAAATAATGTTTGAAATAGGCAACAACTAGTAATTAACGAAATAGGCAATAACAAATAACTAACGAAATAAAATGGTAAAAGAATCAAACGTTTGAAAAATCAGAAACGTGTGATAAAGCGTGCGTCCGTGTTTGTTTACAACAGAAAGCGAGAGTGAACGACGGGTATGAAAGTTGTTCGCTTCGTTTTCGCTTACTTTGTACATGTATATTTGGATGTGATCCCCGTTGGATTATTGTTTCAAAAAAAAAAAAGAAAGAAAAAAGAAAAATAATTATTAAAACAATGTGTTAAATTTGAAATTAGGGTATTTAAAGTTGAAACCACGGCGCATTGGTACATTTAAAACTTCAAATTATTCAAACAGGGTTTGCTATTTTTGCTATATCTCAGCTTCTGATTAAGTTAGAAGTTTACGGTTGGTCTTAAAATGCTCAGAAATATTCACACTTTTACATAAAAAAATAAAAAAAATCATTTTTGAAGAAGGTCCTCCCTCCAAGTATTTAAAACACATGGCGGCTCAAGTGTCTTTAAAGAAATTTTGATATCCAATGGGGAGTTGAGCATTCTAAAATCCTTCCTTTCCCACTCTATTGCTGATAACAACTGTTATACAACAGAAATGAAGGAAGAAGCTTGTCCATAGCGAAGATCAATCTCGAAAAGTAGCCTTTTGCTCATACAATAAAATTATGTCAACTTGCACACTCCTTATTTACGCAGACATTTATTCAAATATCATGGCGTATTCAAACGAGAAAACAAATTATTATTATTATTATTATTATCAATTTCGCAGTCCACAATATGTCTGGCTTCATCTAATTATCAATTCCTTTCCAAGGCCTCAGAGGATTAAGAATTTCTTTGTATGACGTAAGACAATCCCAGAATGCAGTTTTTTCAGTTTTATGGCAAGCTTGTTGACTCTTTCGTGAATGTTGAGGTTTTTGAGGACCACATCCACTACAATTGTAGCTTTCTGCCTCCAGAGTCTTTCTGCTGAGATTTGCAAATCTTCGTAACACGCATATATATTTCTTCAACACACAGTAATTTCCTCAATTTCTGTTTCAATTGTTCAACTGTCTCTAGGTCCGCAATGTCAACCAATCAGATAAGTTTTTTTCAAACATCGTAATATCTGGTATTGTGTGGAAAGTGTTAATCGCACTGGACTTGAAAATAACATAAAATTTTAATGTTTTCATCCTCAACAACCTTTTCAAGATCTTGGTTCTATCAGTCCTCATTTGCTGGCAGCTGATGTTTCAAGATGCGCTATCGTATAATTTTGTCTACATTACTATGGAGATGCTATATTTGTGTAATCTTTTTACATTCACAAACAATGTATTTGACAGTCACCTCTACTGGCTTGCAGACGCGGCGTTTACCATCAAATTGGGCTTTGAAGGTCTTTGCTTTTATTGCATTAAAAGATACAATGATTGTGCACAGTATTATTTTTATCAATATGCCTCTATTGCAAATAAAATAGTCTGTAATATAATTTTTTCAAAACTTCCTCTTTGAAACATGAATTTTCACAATATAATGAATGAAGTCGTCGGCGTAGAAATTCAAAAATTATAGGGGATAAAATATCTTTAAAGAAGGTTGCGTGATGCGGCGTCAGAGAAAATAATGTGCTTTGATATCTAACGGGAGAATGCATTAAAATATAAAATATGACGCTAGAGGTATTAAAACTTTTTAAGTGATTAATCTGACTTTAATTAAAATTGAAAATTTTCCATCGCGCAGGAATGGAAGTGGACATTTCCATAACTTCTCGTAATTTGAGGTGAATTAAAGAATGTCTTAAAATGGTAATTTTTTAATTTATGAATGAAATGATTTCCGTCGAAAATATGGAACTTAGATTGATGGCATGCACATTAACGGGGTGGGGCAAATGGCTCAGTGACCAATCACTGACCGAGTCTTCTCGTTCATGATATACGGACAAATTCTTTCATTGGTTCGTTCAATGAAGGATAGAAGACACCCCTAATTCACGTATTTAAAAGGTAAGCTTAAAATAAGGAGGTATTTAATCACTTGGAGATAATGATGTTTATTTCAACGCCCACCATTTCGGCTATCAACCGGTAGGTGTCTGACAGTTAGACTATCGGATAATGGCGGATAATGGGGTACCATGTTAGGCAGCTTACATCACTCCACAATACGTTTTCATCTAACCAAGATTACTTGAAGATCGAACCAAGATTCAACGGACCAGTAGGCACAAACTCTGGGATGCACAGATGATGACCGCTTATAAGCTGTTCCCCACACCCTTGACGCTGAAATTGAAAACTTAGCCAGATTTTCTATCCAAACTTTTAGATTTACTTTCAGTCGTATTAAAAGTCAAGCCAAGTTTTTACGCAAACGAAACATTACTATGTTGGAAATTAGGTATATCCAAAAAGCGAATTCAATAGCATTTAAAGTTCTAATATTTACTAAGTGGGAACTTTGTTTTATTTGCGCTTCATGGCGCAAGTGTGGATAAAGACACACTACGCCAAGGCCTGCAATTTTCCGAAAGATCCGAACCTAGGCCCCCCCTAGGGAATCAATCCTCAGAGTACGTCATTGCAAAAAGATCGGCAGTCGTTCCGTACCTACCTATTCAAACCCTAATTTTCCCCATGGGCACCGGCGGCATATAAATATTTGTGGGGGGAACAATATACCAGTAGAAGGCATTTTGTTTGAAATTGTATGGGGACGTGGAATCCTAACACCCACATTAAGGGGGGACGGGCCCGGCTGTCCCTCCCCGCTAACAGAGCCCGTGATTTTCCCTGCGGTAACAAACCTCTTTGCCTTCACGTCACCATACGACACAAAGATGAACTAAAATGCATGAAAAACTATATTTAGCTTCTAACGTTACATCTATGGCAAAAAGAATGCGAAGTGAGGGGTAATATCTATTTTTCAGTGGTGTCTTAACAGATGGGCCGGCAGGGCCAAAGCCCAAGGCCCTAACTTAAACAAGAGACCTAAACTGACAGTTTCTTTATTATATATTATATTTTTCTTGTTGAAAAAATTTGAAAATTTAAAAGTTTGTGTAAAAACGCCCAACATATGACAAAGTCATATGCTGCCCGAATAGGCCGGCAGGGCTAGAGCCTGAGGCCCTAACTCAGACAGGAGATCTAAATTGACAGTTTCTTTATTATGTATTACATTTTTCTTGTTGCAAAAATCTGAAAATTTAAAAGTTAGTATAAAAAGATCCCAGCACATGACGAAGCCCAAAGCTCCTGAATATATTAAGCTTACTCCTTTTCTCAGTTCTCTTAACCCAATCATACGTCCAGTCATCACGTTCCATCAATTCCGTCTTGACAGGTGAATGAATGGGGCCCGGAATCGCGACCCAAACAGGGGCCCCAAATTGACAAAGTTTGTGTTTATTATATATCATATGTTTTTCTTTCAAAAAGTTAGAAAATTAAGTTTAGTGTTAAAGGCCCCCACCAAAAATGATAGAGCCCAAGGCCCCCAATTAGAATAAGGTAGCCCTGCACTCAATTTAAATTCAGCTTCTGCTACGCAAGTATCATTCTACCTTGTTGATGCGTACCAAGTATGGAAGCACGGCAGTTACGCTTGCTCAAACTCGCCGTTTTCAAAGCATTTTTGTAAGTACCATCCGTTTATTGTTTGGCTACATATTGGTCATGTGGATTGATATAATTTTATCCAATATCTTCTGTAATTTGTGTAAATATCTTGTTGTTCAAACATGAACTTTGTCTCAGAAATTTTCCAGTATGCTGCGACTATAGGGAAAAGTAGTAGGATGCAAGCTTTCTAGCCCTACCAATCCCACACTTCGTCGGTAAAATTTAATATTTGCTTCAATGACAGTTCAATAGCTTTCAATCTGTTTAGTAAAAGACAAGCTTATTTCAGCCAAGCGAATGTGCGTGCGTTTATGCACCACATTTAGTACTCTATTTCCCGAAATACTTGTAAGGGTACGTTGATCTCAAAACCCAAAGTCCCTGGTTTATTTTATGAAACAAGGGAAAGGGTGGAAGCGGTACTTCTGTATTCGATAGACATAGACGATGAACTTCTGGATATTTATATTGAAAGGGTACTACAACGCACATGTACCCTTCACGAGAATTGCCGGAAGCAGGGAATGTGAATTTAGTATCGAATTCCAGGAAATGTTTCAGGACGGAAAGGGGTCCAAGTTTCCGCGGGTATAAAGTCATGATGGGTAAAGCACCGAATACACATAATGCAAGACTTTTCCATAACGAGCTTCTCTTTCACACTTCTTTTTTTTCCATCGGTAAAATGGCAGGTGAAATCTAAGTATGTTAAACTTTTAAACACTAAGTATGTTTGATCTTTTTTTTTTGTAACTGGCAGAATTTTGCCGTGAACGTAATAGACGAATCTCTGTTAACAGCTTATTCTCAAATGTCGATTTCCTGTGAACAGGTAGATCATGTTAGATTTTTGTTCTCAATTTTAACTTACGCCTTTAGATCTGTAAGATCAATGACCTCAGGAATATTTTCCAACTGGTGCAGAAACAAGCATTGTTATGGGAAAAGGTATGAGAGTTTTCGACAGTAAATATTCGTTCGTCAGTTCTGCGTTTCTTTTCTGATCTTTTTTTTTTTATGTCACCGGGTCTTCTAAATCAGCCTCTCTTAAAGTATGGTTTGGTATCCCGCAAAAGCATATCACACGATCCGCAGGACTTTCCGAAAATTTTAGACGAAAATATAATGAAATGCAATAAATTTAATATCACGACGCTGAAAAGTACATATTCGCGGTAAGCAAGATTTTATGCAGACGATGAAATTTCTTCTGGCATCCTCGCAGATGTCTGAATAATTTAAAAATTGATATCGTGATATGAAAACTTGGTATCAAATACTTTTAATAAGGACGCAAAGGGCGAAATTATTTAGTTTGTAAATGATAGTCGTCATCTGGTCAATAAAGTTATGAGCATAGGCAATATATTATTCAATTTCCTCAGGGGAGGGATTTGTCGGGCTTCCCTTCCCTTTTTGTAGTCCATGATAAGTGAGAAATGTTTGCAGTACTCCGTAATGGACCAAAACTTGGAAAATACTCTATTAAATATTCTTCTTAATATACTTCTCTAATGCCTTAATATTCTCTTCTCTGTGAAACGTAGGAACTTTAATATTGTCAATTATATCCCCATTCAAGCTCACGAAACGCGAAACCCTACTCATGATATCGGTTGTATGGCCATATATATATATATATGCCTTTCCAATACCAACTTCTGATAAACATACTCAAACGTGGAGCCAGAAATATGCGTAAAACTTTGAAGTTTACATTTCATTCAAGAATATCATTTAACTATTTGATTTACCAAATAAATTTTTAGTGTCGACGTAAAGGAAGTTTTTGATTTAAGAACGAAAGCTTAACTTATAAGGGTTAACCTTAATTTCATAAAATGTACATAAATTAGAAATTATCTTTATATAATAAATATTAGCTGATGTACATATATTGACATTAGTAGATGATATATAGGCCTACATATCAAAATTAGTAGCCTGTATGTGTATTGAAATTAGTAGCCCATGTAGCCTATATGTATTAAAATGGGTAGCTAACGCATGCAAATTGAAATTAGTAGATGATATAGAATTTTAAATTAGTAGATGGTATAGAACTTTAAATTAGGGTAGGGAAGGAGGTAGAGATAATGATGTAGAAATTTAAATTAGGAAAAAAATATATATTTCTAAATTAAAAGCTTATAAAACAAACGTAGTGTGATTTTGTCTTCTCTATCCTATTATGATTTACAGTCTTCTTTGTCTTCAGTCTGTTTTTAACATAAAGTGACTTATTTTGTTTACAAAAACTAAACCGTTAATTCATAGAATTTGCATCGAAGTTTCTTTCCTTTCGTATGAAAGTAAATCTGAATAAATTTTTGAAAAATTACATTTGATATTTACAACATCCATAGAAATTTACTTGAAAGTTCAATACACATTTAACACCTGCTTAATTTTTGAAACTTGTTTTTTATTTACTGATAGTGGAAGACTAATTTCCTATTTCATAAATTAGATTCATCCCTGCCAGTTTCGGAAGATTTGTCTTTCTAATATCAACACCATATTAGGGTGATCAATGCCAGAATAGAAATAAGACGGTTTGTTGCCAACAGAATCAATAAAATTAAACGCGGCTGTTAACTATTTCCACGTCAATGAGCGAATGTGAGACAATCGTGGTTTGTCTACTAAGTATCCCAGAGATCCGTAATATTTCTTCAAAACTGGCAACAATGCTGCAGAATCGGGAAAAGGAGGACGACTGGCCTATCAGGCGGAAACGCTCGCCTGACGGCTGTCCTACCAAGGTGGAAAAGTCTCTGATGGTGGGAGTAAATATTGACGCTGAGGCCGGACTTTCGGGAGGAACAGGTACCTATTGCCAACATCACCTATCTACCGATGGAAATAGACAAGAGAAAATCCAACAGCCCCTCACCCCCTGACTGACAAGTGCAACGAACCCATCGCTTGTCTTTTGGCGGCTGTTTTTCAAGCAAAGGCAAATAACTCCACTAAAACGATTATCCCCCTTCAAAACTACACGGAGAAATCACAGAGGTTTAAAGGTCAGATATGCGAATTCGGGCAATTTTACACGAAGGTGCTTTACCCATGATATTATCATCCATAATGTCATCGCTACATTATGGCACTTACGACACTAACAACACTACGGTATTTGTATTTCTTCAGCACCAGTTCTGAAGAATGAAGAAAATATCATACCAATTATTGACCATATTTATGAAAAGTCCTTAGAATTCGGGCAATTTTACACGAAGGTGCTTTGCCCATGGTATCATCACCGATAATATCATCACTACATTATGACACTTACGACACTAACAACACCACGGTATTTGTATTTCTTCAGCACCAGTTCTGAAGAATGAAGAAAATATCTACCAATCATTGACTATAATTATGAAAAGTCCTTAAAACGCATCTCACGTAGCCAGTAAGTCAAATATAAAATAAAAAAAAATATTATTAATGCCAAAATTATTATTAACTGGAATTTTTAATTCAGATTTTATTAAATATTTGTTAAATAACGTGTCCAGCATAGCACGTTGTACAAGAGAACATATTTTGTTTTCTGTTTCTTATTTTATACTTCTTTATTTTACCGCAATAGTTGGTTGGTTGGTTGCATATTTATGGCGCAAGGACACACGGGTCGTTCTGTGCTCTCCACAATAATTATCTCAGAAACTAAAGAACATTGTTGTCACTAGTGTTTAATTGTGTGTGTGTGTGTGTGTGTGTGTTGAGACTTCTTATTAAGTGTCGTTTTCATTAGTGCTATTGATACACATGTGGCACGTTTGTATTGATTGTTATCATGAAGACACGAACAGAGTTATGCGGAAAGGAAAACGAATTCTACGGAAACTAAATTTTAACACACGCGTTTCTGGCTCAAGTTACGACTACTTGGCCCACGTATTTCAAAGTTGATTATTATTGTCCTTCTCAGGGTCAGTAAAATTGCTACTATAATGCTTAACAACACCAACTTTTGGTAATGGTAGTTGTCAATATCCAACTTAGTAATGCATGGGTCAATGAGTTCTGGTTTGATTTTGACATTTCTGGTTCGACAATTTTAATTTGTGTGTGGATACGATTCTGGCGTCTGAGTTGCTATAATAATAATCATTTAACAATAATCTGGGACAGTTCAAGTATTACGTAAGCAATACTTTGGCCATTTTATACTTCTCCCCGCCCCGCCCCCCGGTGAGTATGAATTAACATTGGCTAACGTAGGAAAATAAGCACAACAGCAAACCCTCCCCGAAGGTTCTTACTTAATATTTGAACTCTCCTTCGTCTGTAATTAGCACAAATTACATTATTGACGGGGGTTGAGAAAAATTGCATCGCGATATGAAAATCTAACGCTTACAGACATTCAAACCACATTTCATTATTAAAACTTCATATAGACCAGCGATTCTCAATAGGCGACCCGCGGGCCAGATCCAGTCCGCGAGCAGTAAAAGCTAGCCCGGCTACAAGTTGAGAAACTGAAATTTTTTCGGGAGAGCTAATTTCCTTCCTGGGGACTTCTTTTTTTTTTTTTCTATAGGGGGCCCCCACTTTTACTTCAATGATATTTTATTGAAGGAGAAAATTTCTAGGGGGGGGGGATATGCCCCCTAGTTCCCCAGTGCCTATATAGCGTGTGAGATAATTTCGTTTTCCTATTTTCCGGCCCGCCGACCGAACAAAAAACCCCGAAGTGGCCCGCAATAAAAATTAATTGAAAACCACTGATACAGACCAACTATATTAAGATATCCTTATCCTTTTGTTAGTTCCCACTTTCTATAAATTGCAACAGAAGAATTTATAGTAAATTAGAAAAATCAAGTAAACAGGACCTTTCACGAGAAATTAAATTAATATACTGTATTATTTAAACAGTCTCTGATTCAATGACAATCACTGATTATTATACAGTCCAATCAATCAATATTTATTTATTTCGCCAAGATGTACAATTATACATGATCGAATATATTATAGTGCACCAAGCCCATGAATTGTGGCTTGAGAGGTGACCCGAGAAAGAAGCTGATATAAAAACGGCTTGACGTTCGTGCCAATTTCCGCCAAACAGTGATGTTTTCACTCTAAATGAAGTCAAATCCCGATAGTCAATCTAGTCCGATAGATAGTCTAGATAGTCCGATACTCTTCTAAGTACATTTAATGATGAACGGTTCTTTGTTGGAGATTTTGAAGTTGTTGATCATTAGTAACTTGATCTCACTCACTTGGAAAAACCTTTCATGTCTTACGGATAGGGATGACTCCACAAATACGCTTTACTCCTCCGCCCAATCAAGTTTCCAACCGACGTGATGGCAACACCGACCAACAGCACGGACATAAACAGAAGGCTCCATGCTTTGACGAGGATAGCCGTTGGCCTATCGAAGTAGCTATTAGCAACGTTGTGTAAATCACTATAAACTTTTATAACTGTACCAGTGTAAAATTTGTGTGATTTTTGCTTCTACCTTTTTCATTCGGCAACGAGATCCGAAACTACTGGACCAAAGTGTTTCATCATTCGTTGAATGAACAAACCAATGAATCATTTTGCCCATCTACAACCAATGAGCAGGCCCCTTCAGTGCTTTGGTCAAGGAATGAGTTAACATATCGCTGTACTGGATAAGAGCATTAAGCTTACCCGATTAATTATTTAATTATTGGCGCAAAATAATTTTATCCGTGCCACAAAATAATTTTATCCGTGTCACAAAATGATACATACAGATCACACCAGTACGTATTCCCATTCAGTGTTTTTCTTTTAGTATCTTATTACTGGAATAACTGTAAAAAAAAATATATATATATACACCTATATCACACATACGAACTGTTAAATAAAAAATGACTTAATTTATTCTACAATCCCTTAAAAAATTTCATCATATATTAATATTTTTATTGTCTCATATAAAGTAAATGTTTTTTTTTCTTAATTGTGCTTTCGATCGTGGTTAGGTAAAAGCAAATTTGTGTAATTAAAGTGAAGATAAAAGTAAATTTATGAAAATATTGAAAATTACTATAGTTTAACGTATTTGTATCGTCCACACGGTGACTGCAGAAGCTTATGTGATTTAAGGCAAACTTATATAAATATAGCCAATTTATATATATATATATACGTGAGGTAGGGGGCCCAAATATCGTCCATGTTCCTAATATCGCCTACTGTAGCCTAGCTCCGAATAATGCTGCAGCTGCGCAGCCAGTTTGCGCATTATATACCTCCTCACCACGGCAGTTCACTGTGAACGTTTCAAGTGATTGCGTCATTTTGTTGTTATTTCGTAAATTTTCAAACAAATTTCAGCCTGGTGAGTTACTAACCTACTCATACTCTTACTAACATAGTATGTAAGTCTCCTGATGGATCGCGATCGCCATAATATAGTTAGTAGCGTAAGAAATAAGCGTTCTCTTGGTACTTAAGTTATCGAGTTCGTCTAGCCGGTTTTTCCTGTAGCATCCCCTATATTGTAAGGTTTGGGGGTTCCTAATACCGCCCATTAAGATGTTCCTAGTATCGCCTATTATGCGATATTTGGAATATTGTTTTGAAATAGGTTTGTTACTTTTACAGATATCAAAGCATGAGCAATGGGAGAAAGTAAAGATGGTAGAAGCAGTGATAGCTGTAAAACACAAAAAGGTGGGCCTTTTGAAAACAGCCCAATCATATGATGTACCGAGGTTGACATTGAAAGATTATATAAAAAAAAATCTTTAGAAGACATTGAAAGATTACTGTACGTGCCCCTAGGATGCAAGCCAATTTTGACCACGGAGTTGGAGGACGAGTTATTGGAGTATTGTAAAGATATGGAGCGTTCATTTTACGGTTTCACTGCAAGAGATCTGAAACGAATGGCTTTCCAGCTGGTAATTAGAAACAATATTGCCAATCGATTTTCTAAAGATAAAAAGAGTGCGGGGAGAAAATAGTTGCATGTCTTTTTGAAGAGACACCCTGCTTTAAACTTAAGAAAACCACAACCTTTATCTCTGGCAAGAATTCAAGGTTTTTCAAAAGACAATGTGGACAAGTTTTTCAATATACTGAAACCAGAGCTGGACAAGTTAAAATCTTCAGCGGCTTGAGTATTTAATGTTAACAAAACAGGTGTTACAACTGTCCAACATAAAAGTCTTGAAGTTGTAGCCGTGAAAAGTAAGAAAGAGATACACAAGCTTTCATCAGCCAAAAGAGGGCGGCTTGTGACCATCGTGACTTGCATGTCCGCTTCCGGTATTTTTGTGCCTCCGATGCTAATTTTCCCAAGGCAGAGAATGAAACGAGAGTTGTTAGATGGCGCTCCACTGGGAAGCATAGCAGGTTGCCACATCTCGGGCTGGATACAAACTGATGTATTTACTCAGTGGATGGCTCATTTTATTAAGTGAGTTGGAACAACCAAAGATGATCCCGTCGTTTTGATTTTGGACGGACACACAACACACACACACCAGAAACCTAGATGTTACCGATCTGGCACGTAAAAATGGAGTATGTCTCATGTGTTTGCCACCGCACTCTACAGATCGCATGCAACACATGGATAAAACGTTTATGAAACCTTTCAAGACATATTATGCTCAGGAAATTGAAAAATGGTTGTTTGCACATCCCAATCGACACACATGACATCACACGAAGCTTGTAATACCAAAAAGGACAAAACACTGAAAAATTGTTACCAGTGCGTTTTTTGCAGCTAAGCTGGATTTCTCTATTTGTCTTTTGGCCTGCAAAATCTCACTTTATTACTAAACATCATTCTGGTTTATAATAAATATATTTTACTCTGAGTTTGAGTTTTCATGTTTCTTTTTCTTGTAAAAGTCAATTTTTCTTTTAATTTGGAACAATTTTTGTTTTTTAAAAATGTAAAACCTTGTTTTTTGCAACATTTCTCTCACTCTTCGTATTTGTAATATGGTAAGAAATATGAAACAATTTTTACAATATTTTTGGTACTTTTTTTTTGTCTAGGCGATATTTGGAACAACTTTTTCAAATGTAAAAAAAAAAAATTTTCTCTTCATTTTTTAAACAGTTAAAACCCTCAATAATTAGGTAATTGCAATGTAATATATAGTACATGATTGTGTAATGGAAAATTGGTGTTAATTGCAGGATAATGTAATGAGAATTAAGTATATTTATGTAAAATTTCCTTAGATGGACAATATTTGAGCCCCTTACCTTATATAAACGAATTATTAATTAATACAATTATTTTTTATCAATTTCTTGTCACGTTTCTTTCATTTTTCGTTCTTACACACGTATTTTTAATTTCTCAATTAAGAAGAAAAACAATGGGTTTGGAATCTTTGTATTCTGGTTTTTAATTATGCGATTCGTTTTCGTACCCTCCCTGAGGATTCGAAACGCTTGTCATTGTTTTAATATTCTCCTGTTTTTATTTCCACATTTAACCTGAAAGAAAAGAAAGAAGATTATGGGAAATAAGGAGAATTAAGACGTTTCTTCTCACATTGTTTTCCTACGTGAGATGAGATTGGGAGAGTTGAAATTGTAGAAAAGGAAAATTGGAGAGGGAGGGGAGATCAACATATGTATATTGTTTTAAAGGGGTGAGCATTCGGAGAGTTCACTTCGGGGTAGGTGGGGAAGGGGGTGTTGCCGCCCACGGAGTAATATAGCATTAATTACGACGTAGCCTTGAGCGTTGACGATGACTATGCAGAAGCAGAAACGTGATGAAGTGGCTTTCCGGAAAAGATCTTGCAGTTTAGATTGGAGTGGCCGGATCTCCACTCTCTTTCTCCGTCTCTCCTGTTTCCCGGATAGTGTAGAATAAGTTTGCTTTCCGGGCATTGGGATCAGGATAAAGAGTTTTCTCGCTTTCCGAGTTTCGTTCCGCGTCAAAATTTCAAAAGCTTTTGGGTTTCGACACTTCGTCGGCGAGTAGATCTGGAATTGACGGTTGCCAGACAAGTTTTGGAAACTCGTTTGCGGAAAAGATTGTTGTTTTTCAAGAGGAACGGTCTGAATCTGTTCAGCACATGATACCCTTGTTTGTACCTGTATAAATGCCTGTGTTTTATAGCGCAAGGACAGCAAAAGTTCTGCTGCATCGGGATCTATGGGTCTCCGAGGAACCCGAACCCATTAAAGTCTAGGAAACCAACTCCTGGACTACAGTGAACAATTAGTTGGTAAGCGTTTTTCTTTTGGCGCCGTTGGCGATCGAATTCGGGTGAACGGCACGCTGGAGGATCACTTTACCATCGCACCACAACAGGGCCCACAAATGCTACTAACGTATCCTTGTTGTGCGAGGACATTGTTAATTGTTTCCTGAACTCTGAAACCACAACAATGGTTGCGGATATCAAAGACTATCAGCACCACAATATATAAATTATAATAATATTATTGTACCGGGATTATCCTTTGTTATGGAGGAATAATAGCGATAATATTATTTTATCTGCATGTCTCTATTAGCGCTATAAAAATGAAACATAAGCGAGAACTTTCTTGTAATTCTGTAAATCATGGTTATGACACTTTAAATCCAGTCTCATCAATTTCTTTTATGACTCATTTCTTTTTCTTTTCTTTTCTTTTTTTTTTTTTTAATTTCTTTTTAAAATTTCTAAAACGTTGCAACTGTATTCTCTTTTGTTCGTTTAAAACTTTTTCTGTGCTAATGTTTTACTACTATCGTTCACTCAGCTGTATTGAAAAATGGTGTTCATTCTAGTGTATTATAAAGTTTTCCATTACGCTGCAATACAGTGTTATTCGTTGCACTACGGTCAGTTTTTAGTAAACTAAGCGTACAGTCACTGCATTTAAAGAAGGAGAGAAAATTTAGCAAGACAGAGAGTTAGGAAGGGTGGCCGTCGCAAGCAGCGCTGCTTTCCCAGTGTTCTCTAAAATCGAAACAACTACTGACAAAATATCCAGTCAGGGTACCTTCCGTAGTTATTAATTTTTCCAGTTAACTTTATCTATTTTTCACATTACAAATAGCAAGTCACATACTATGTTTCGATGTTCTACTTTTTCTACTCCTATGACTTACGAATGACATCCCTCAGCTAGGATCACTCTTTTTCACGGTCAGATAAAATTTTCTCAGAGAGAAACTTCCTACACAATAATACCCCTCTTTTATGGTCACCTCTCTCTTTTAAGAACAAATGTTTTTGTCCATTGAGTGACCGCTAATAAAGGGTTTGACTATTTATGGCAAAATGTGTGGAATTTTATCAGTTTATTTTTATTATACTGTTACAGTACAAGTAAAATTGCCCAAGCAATTCTCTCTTTTTTTTTAATCATACATTAAAGGTGCAATGGAAAACATTTGTCCAAGTTGTAAAAGTTTTGGCACGAACAAGTAACGAATAGTTGAGTATTAATTACGAAAACGTTATTTTTTACAGAATTTAGAATTAGCGCCATGCTAAAAAGAAACATAGCTTAAAATAATTAATGACCAATTAAGTTAGGATCGAGAATACCAACTCTGGTACATCTAAAATTAAATAAAATGCGCATTTGAACATCGCGACTTTGGAGAAACATGTAAAACCAGTTAATCTGTGACCATTTCATCAGATGACTTCCATTTTGGGAACTCCAGATAGTTGAAAGTCGTTTAAGATGAAAGGGGTGAAAAAAATCTTCAAAAAAAAAACCTTTTCATTTGCTTACCCGTGTGCGACGTATTAATAGTCATCTGTTCCTATTATAAGACCACTTTAAATGTGCATGATGTCTGCTTAGAATAAATACTGCTTATAGATTGCAAAAACTAAAATAAAGTCTGCTTATAATAAGACTTGAAGAATCCTTTTCCCCATTATTCGAACTTGTATCAATCACTGAATCAATGGATTAATCAATCAATGTAAAATAAAACACTACTGCACCTACACACAATCACAATTATTTTGTAAATAAGGAAATTAGCGAAATATGTACAAATTCATTTACAGCAGCGTATCTAAAGGGGTAATAGGCGGTCGCCCCGGGCGCCACAATTCGGGGGCGGCAATTAGCCTTTAAAAAACAATGAGTCTGAAATGAATTCCGTGACTTGTTTTATAATTCATTATGTGATTTCATAATTCAGTCTGAAATTCATTCCACGACTTGTTTTATGATTCATTTTGGGACTTCATAATTTAATCCGAACTTCATTTCATGATTTGTTTAACGTTTCATTCTGTGATTTCATAATCCAGTCTGAAATTCATTCCATGGCTTGCTTTATAGTTCCTTCTGTAATTTTCATAATTCAACCTGAAATAAATTCCACGACTTGTTTTAAGATTCATTTTGTGATTTTCATGATTTAATCCGAAATTCTTCATGATTTGTTTAACGATTCATTCTGTGATTTTTATAATTCAGCCTGAGATGAATTCCATGACTTGTTTTACAATTCATTCTGTGATTTTCATAATTCAGTCTGAAATTCATTCCAATTCTAGGATTCATTTTGTGATTTTCATATTGCGGTCTGTGATTTATACCACGATTTGTGTTTTAGGATTCATTCTGTAATTTCCGTAATTCATTTTGTTGTTTCTGTATTTCTTCAATTTTACTACGATCAGGTTTGTTTTTTTTTAATTCCTATGGATCATTTACGATTTACTTCATGATTCCATAATTTAAACTGTAATTGCTGTAATTACTATTCCACTTAATTTTTTATTAATCGACAATATAAGAATAGATTAATATGAATAAAACAAAATGTGTGCGTATTCTAGTTTTGTAGGTACGCATAAGTAAAACATAAAAAAACAAAGAGAGTATCAATTTGAAAGCATCAATAATAAATAGTAGTTCGAAAAAGGAAAATTAAAAGTGAGAAACAAAATTGAATTTAAAATTAAAAATGATTTCAGTCAAGGTTAAAGTAAACAGTTACTTGATTACCACGATATTGCTAAATATTTCATAATTACTTAAAAAATATATAAAATACTTTTCAATATTTAACTCATTACAAAACCCAAAATTGATGCAAATTGCAGTTTTTAATAAACATTGAAAATGACGAAAAAATACATCCTTTTAGATTTCCTTGCCTGCTACACAATTTCCTTTCAACAGAATGTGTATATTGCAATTGTAGGAGCAGTAATTAAAGAAATCAATTAGCCTGTGGCTTAATTAACATTCGTTTGTTAATTTTTAAGTTAAAGGAAAATTTAATTACTTCACTCGCTTGGAAATACGTCAGCTCTAAGGGCCAAACAAAATTTGAAGTTTGGAAAATATTTCTTTTAAAAAAAAGACATGTAGACGACTTTTTTGGACCATTTTTTTCATTGTCTTACTTTTCTTCGAAATCTTGCTTCGTTTTTTCTGCGAAATGAAATTTTAATTAGTTTACCGAGTAAACATAGTAACATATAATTACAATTTTAGCTGCTAATTACTTTCCAACGTTCAATTAGAATCAGAATCACGAAAAAAATTAGATTAAAAACACAAGTCAAATAATTCATTTTTTCCACTAAACAGAACGGGGAATTTCTCTTAGTTTATTTGTATAAATATGCTATTAAGATATTTTTCAATGCAGCATTTTTTAAATATTTTTGCAGAAGTTACATTTTTAAGGTATGAGACATTGAAATATATCCTTATATAAAATTTAATTAATTAATTTTTTCGGAGAGCAAGGTTGATGGTTAGTAGTTAATTAATACATCTTGAAATTTTTATACAATTTAAGACATCGGACTTTTTAGAATTCTTTCAATATATGCTTCATAAATGCAGTTTCGACTGTACTTTTGGAATATACATGTTTGTATAAAAATATCTATATGTACAATTATTGTATAAATGTATTTTTATTTTATATAGCAATACGCGTTTTTTCCCGGATTTCTAATTTCAAACGTGTATTTTATCTGCTAGTTCGATGAATTGATGAATAATTAAATATCGATTATTATTACGATATATCATTTCGCACCCTCGCGACAAAAGTATTACAAGTCAAAATTTGGAGAAAATGAGTTAATGTTACAACCAGATGTAGAAAACAGTGTTGCATCCTGCCGTGCAAAACGTTAAGCTGTAAGTCATCCGGTTTCCCGCTAGTTGGCATATGTCATTAGATGAACACAACGTCCCTCAATTCAGCCAGAAACAGTTTTTTTCATTTTCTGAAGATTGGGATTTTTTGAGTTGTAACACTTTCGTCGCAAGAGTGCGATTTGTATTACGATATATCATTTGTATTACAGTATTGTTTTCCTTTTTCACCCACATTATCGGGGATGTAATGATAATTTCTTTTTAAAAATTGCAGCGATTTTTATGGATTTAATGACTTTAAAGCTTTGAATGTAAATTCTCATAATAACGTTGTTCTAATTTACGATTTTCTATTTAATGACGACATTTTGTAAATGCTTCAAATGTTAATGCTACAATTGTTAAATGCCCGGCAAATGCTTCAGAAAATCAAACACATTTCGAAAAAAAATTCTGTTCAATCCCGTTTTTTTCTATATCCCTTGGAAGCCACTAATGGGGAAAAAATGCTGCGCAACATTTTTTCTTCACAATAATGATTATCGAACATTTTCGCTAGCGGATCCCGATTCTTTTCATTTTTAATACTCGTTCTTTAGGTAAGGCCTACATGTAAGTTAGTTACACCACTCACGTGATAATAAAACAAGTATGTAGTAATCGTAATGTGACGAACAATAGTTTTCCAAAAATTAAGATCATCTATTTATTTTTTAATGAACAAGTGGATTAATTTTTCTAAAAGGGTTCCTTCATTTTCGATTCATTTTCTGCCGCGTAGACCCTAGACAAGTGCGGTGGAGCCCTTGGGTTTCCACAGAGCATAGTTTGAGAACCTCTGCTCCACAACATTTCTTTACCCTATGTGTCCACAACACGGCTTTACCCTGTATGTCCACAACATTGCTTTACCCTATATGTCCACAATATTTCTTTACCCCACGTGTCCACAACATTTCTTTACCCTATATGTGTTCATATCATTTTTTTACCCTATTTGTCCACAACACATCGTATTTGTCCACAATATTTATTTACCGTATATATCCACAACATTTCTTTACCCTGTATGTCCACAACATTTCTTTACCCTATATATCCACAACATTTCTTTACCCTATATATTCGCAACATTGCTTTACCCTATATGTCCGCAACATTGCTTTACCCTATATGTCCACAATATTTCTTTACCCTATTTGTCTACAACATTTCTTTACCCTATTTGTTCACAATATTTATTTATCCTATATATCCACAACATTTCTTTACAACATCTAAAACAATTCATATACAGATATTAATTGATTCAACTTTAAATTTTGAGGGTGAATCAAAACCTAATAATTACTTAATCATAATGAGATTAAGCAGAAAACGATCATATTAGACAGATACGTAATAAGTATTTTCATATTAGATGTGATAGTTGTTTACGTATTAGATATACATTATATATATCTCTATTAGGCAGATATATGTTAGATAAATGTAATAATTAGATCATATGTATTACATAAATGTACAGTATATTAAATACATGTAATAGATGTTTACGCAGTAAAAATATGTGCAATATATGTTTACATATTAGCTAAAATTTATAATAGGTGTTTACATATTAGATAGGTAGGTAATAGATATTTACGTATTTAATTAATAGACGGATTTGGTTTAACACAATCCAACTAACATATAGGTGCTTAATAAATATTTTTCTTTTTAAATGTTAAGTTATAATGGAGTGGAAAGCATATAACAGATAGTTGCCTTTTTCTGTAAGCACCCGAAACATTACATGCACGCTGTGTTCAATTACACTTATGCACTACTCTCTAAAGGAAAGTACGTAGAAACTTAAAAAAAAAAATGTATCGCTGCACCACTGAAATTAATTACGCACTGTGTATCTATTGCTTTTACTACCGCCAACAAATTTAACAAGTATTTTTTGGATTTCCTGAAAGTATTGTTGTCTTCAACGGATTTCCTGAAAGTATTGTTGTCTTCAATGGATTTTCTGAAAGTATTGTTGTCTTCAACGGATTTCCTGAAAATATTGTTGTCTTCAATGGATTTTCTGAAAGTATTGTTGTCTTCAACGGATTTCCTGAAAGTATTGTTGTCTTCAATGGATTTTCTGAAAGCATTGTTGTCTTCAACGGATTTCTGAGAAAGGATCAATGATTTCAAAAACAAATATTTCTTTCCAATCTCTCTGGCACTTGGTTTGCATTACATGCGAAGTTCGTGAAAGTAAATGTTGATGCTAAGCTAATTTGAAGTTTAGCTTTAACAATTGCATTTAGTTTAATGCTAAGCTTAATATTAAGCCTGTCCGGTCTTTAATCAATTAAGGAAGGCGATGTTGAATGAGCTAGAGTAAAAGTCAAAAGGTGACGGAAACAAAGGCGAATCCATAAATAAAAATTCGGGGGTGGGGAAAGATGTAAAGATTGAGAAAAATATGTTGTTGGGTTTAGGTAAATGATAGTAAGTGCAAATTTGTTATTCATACAAGGGGTGCTCTCCCGTCCCCCGTATCCGATCTTGGATGGAACCAGATTCCGAACTTAATTTCGATATGGTGGCTTTATTAAAATAATGACATCATTCCGAATTTAATTTCAAAATAATGACATCATTCCGAACTTAATTTAAAAATAATGACATCATTCCGAACTTAATTTCAAAATAATGACATCATTCCGAACTTAATTTTAAAAAAAAATGACATCATCTCGAACTTAATTTCAAAATAATGACAGCATTCCTTAATTTCAGAACGATGGCTTTATTAAAGTAATGACATCATTCCGAACTTAATTTCGGCATGATGGATTTATTAAAATAATGACATTAGAAAAACGCTTTCTTTCATTTAATAATAATATCTATAAAGAGATTTCTCAACTATCATAATTATGACAAATCAACATCGTTCCTTTTTTGATAAAATACTTATGTAATTACCAATCTTTCAAAATACTGTATTGAAAAAATATTCAAACCATCTTAGTTTCAAACGCTTGCACAAATTTGTGCGTTGCATGTTTCTTTGCAATTACGTTTAAAACAAAAGAAACTTTTTAAAATCCCTTCTTGTTACGAGCAAAGGTGAAGCAGTATTAAAAAACCGTGGTATATGCAAAAATCGAATTCCAAAACACATCACTAAGCATTTCTCCACAACTTGCAGAAATCCTTAAAACAAAACCTCCGAAACTCCTAGTAAAACTTTAATAAAGAGAAATTAAGCAAGAAAACGGGGACAAATGTTAAATTTAAAATAATTAGCTCGCATATTAATGACATAGACCATAGTCATTGAAAACAAAAATAGCCGCCCCTTGGACCCACTCAGTTCTCCAACGAAGAACTATTTACGAAACTACAGTAGGTCGTCTTTTCGTCTATACACACACAAGCAAATTCAGTTTTTCCTCTGACAAGTATTGATCAATTTCCTGCTCCCCGCCCCTGTACCCACAATCCCCTCAGCGATGCCCAATTATGACATTAAACAAACCTAGGCATCACTCGTTTTCCGTGGCAGTTGTTATCTTCTCCGTGGAATCTTCGGTAGCTATAGCCGAATGAAAGGAAGGAGATGGGGGATCTCAAGTACATCGGAACCGAATTTTACCGAAGGGGGAACAGGGGGCCGAAGAGAAGGCATTCGTTTCCCTCCCCTAACCACCCATACGAAATTTGATTATGAACAGGCAGACCTTAGTAATGAAGTGTGTGACACAATCGCTTGTCCGCCACTAGCCAACCGCATACCACAGTTTTTATGGTACATCGGCCGCTATTGGCTGCAGCCTACATCCGTAAGCGAATTAAATTACACCCCAACTATGCGAATGGGCCTCCCACAAAATTGCTGCGACCAATATCTGAGAAAATGATGCACTAATAAGATTTGGACTGAAACAGGAATTTTTCCACGTGGTGGATATCCTTTGGTGCGCACAATTTATTCTTGATGAATGCGAAAGAATTGTTAATGTATAAGAGACTCCACAATATAGAGTCTGTCATTGGTTATTGCGACTAAACGTAACTGCGATACTGTAAAATGTGCAGCGGAAAATATGTTGCTACAAAATTGAAAGTGGGAGTAAAAAAATTGTTGCTATAAAGCTGCAAAAATTTTACGAATGTGCGGGTTATATTTGGCGGAAATAAGAGCAAGTAGGCTATTTTGGCGAGTTAAATTAATAAAATAATTGACTTTCATAGTCCTTTGACCTAGAAACTAAACTCACAATACTAATTTTCGTATTAAGATAAGAATATAAGCGTCTTGGCAAGGAGGCGATCGAGACATACTTATCTTTGTACTTGTATGCGTAAATTTAAATCTTACACTTTTTAAAGCAGAGATTTGAAAGGAATCAATAAAATTAATTTTATTTAATTAATGAAATGAAATTTTCAATACTGACATTTTGAGTCATATTAGAACTCCATAATCCATATATTATATATTTCGCCGTTTAACCAGAACTTCGAAAAAGTTTCTGGGGTCATAATTGCCTGAATCACTCATAATTTTCAATTTTAGTATGAATTTGTAACTAGATTTTGGTAGCTTGAGTTTAACTTAATATTTCCCCCAAGTCCAATGCTGTGTTGAAAATATGTTGGTATCTTCTCCCTATGCAAGCAATACGCTATAGAAAATCCTTAAAAAAATCTTTATATGTGTCGTTAAAAAACGGGCGGAAAGAACACAAACAAGTATTAAAGAAAGTTTCCTTATGTCCAGCAAAAAAACACTGAAAAGCAAAACACGATCCCGGCTAAAAATTATCTAATGTACTAATTATATCAATACATCACATTTGGGAGTGATTACGGTGTCATTATATAAATATAATAAATATTCCACATATACGAAAAAATTATACAATATAAAACTAATTTATTTAGGCAGTATCATGTTACATTATGGTGTTTTAAAAGAGGTGTAAAACCACGCAACCATCACTCATACCATCATCATCAACCATCATAGCAGTAACCATCATCAACAACTATCATACCAGTAACCATCATCAACAACCATCATACCAGTAACCATCATCAACAACCATCATACCAGTAACCATATCAGCAACGGATCAATATCAACAACGGATGTAATATGTATGTACTGACCAAAAACTTGGAAACACGTAATGCAAATCTAAATATTTACGTCAATGACTCTAGGTGCTTACCGCTTAACTAATCTTTGCCTGTTTTTGTTTTATTATACTACATGATATGAATGCCCTTGATTTAACGCAAAATGGCACATCTGTATATAATTGTATTAATGTGACTCTTGGCTCATGAATAAACTTGCTATTACTTAGTCAAGCTAGTTGGTTCCATTTCTATGGCGCAAGGATAGCAAAGGTCATTCTGATCTAAGCAAGGTAAGACCGTACATACATTTCGCTTAGTCAGGAAGTTTCTAAAAATAACGCCAGAATAAGCAACATACACAGAAAGAAGACTTGACCACCTCTCGCAATTTTATACTGTTGTGTGCATCAATCAAAAGTAGGACACATCCAAGTGCTCAACACACACCCCCTTTAATAAAGAAGTCACCATTATTCACACACATGCACACACACAAGCACATATGTCACCACGATGGCGATAATGATATATGTACGAATTGTGACCTTTTTATTCGAGGGAAGAGACTTAGATATATAGATGCATAAGAGAAAATATGTACAGTAAAACCTTTCTACAACGATATCCGATATAACAATAACTCCCTCTACAACGATAATTTTTCTCGGTCCGTATAATAGTGTTGTAGAGAGGTTTTACTGTATTGCAACTGCCATTTTAATTTACACTACTTTCATTACCACTGATATAATAAGATACATGCGTTTGTTGGCCTTCCTTCTCCTCGACAAATCAAATTACTTTGCGCGCTCCCACAATAGAAACACCATGTTCACTTCGCAGGCTTTCTTAACTGTTGCCACTTAGAAACGCAAGGAAAGAAAACTTAGGTCTAATTTCTAAAATTGGCAAAATGCCAAATTGTTTCCTTTTATGTGATGTTTTCTATATATACATAATTTCGACTTCCGTATCTGGCAACATATATTGTATAATTATAATTTCACTTTTTATATTTGGCAACAGTACGTGTAATTGTTTTCCGAATTCTAAAATCAAATCAGTCTTCAATTTACCATTGACGTGTGTACACGTACTACGAAGGCTACGCCAAAAAGGCGTACTGAATTTATTTAAGATTGTATTGTAATTTAATTATCTTTTGGCGAACTATTCTAAATATTTAATGTTTTAATAAATATTATTTTACTGGATGGAACTATGGCATATCTTCAATACTTATGTTTCTGCAACGATGCATATTTCTTCTTGTGTATCTCTATAACCTTTAATGAGGAATAATGTGAGCATGGTCTATGGCTCAGTTGGTAGGGTATCCGGCATGTAATGGAAAATTCCCGAGTTTATGTCTCGGTGGTCTCGTTCTCTCTTCCCTCACGTCTGTATGTAATTTTCCAACTCATGTATATTTGCAAGGGAATTCCAGCTGCAATTTGCAGGGATTCCCTGATGTAATAAATATGTGTTGCATGTAATAATTTACTCACCTTCCTCTTCCCCACAACACATAAAATTGCTTTACATATATTATTAATTTAGTTGGATAAACTGAAAATTAATGGTATTACAACAGCTGACTTACACAACAGCATCTCTGCTTTTTACAGCGTGCGTACTTAGTAGGACACCCAGAATTTTCCCAACGTGGGGCAATGATGAAGGAATTTTTGGTAGCAAATAATTGTTAGAAGCTGTAGCAATTACGGTTGCCTTTTTGTGTGCATTTATCATTATTAAATTAATAATAATTCTACAGTACATGAAAAATGATTAGTGGTAGATTAGTTTTATAAAATTTTACAATGGCCAGCCCTTGTCCTCCATAAAAAATTACCGTTTTGATAATAGGTTTAAGAATAACCCTATTCTGCAAAAATTGCTTTTGCTTGCCGTTGTCCATTACTTGAGCCACAGGAGGCTTTTTCCTTCCATGGCCCTTAAAAACTCAATGGCTTCGAGAATTAGATCCGTATGATAGAAAAAGTTTATCTGTGGCTTAGGTCTATCGTAAACGGACTTTTTAGGGTGAAAAGTGACCACAAAATTTGCAATAGGGACTGCCTTCTATCTTTGAGCAAGCTAGCCATTTATGCTTGCTTAGTCAAGATGAGCTGAACCTCTGCCTGTGGTGAGGTTTTCCTTGATGTAACAAAGAGCTTGTGGGAACATTTTAATTTGCATATGGTCCCCAAAGATTTTTTTTTATCACTATTATCCTCTCTTCATCAGTAAGATTAGATTTTTTTGACATAATTAGAAATATTTGCAGTCAGAATTTCTATTTCAACTGTGTTTGATATTGTGTTTTGATCCATCTTTACCTCCTGAAAAGCGTTTGAAGGCAGCTATTTTTTATATCGCGTTATCTCTGTTTCGTAAAATTATAAATAAATATGCATATTCCATTACATATATTGTGGAGAAAATGTTTTATATCGAATCATTTGTATCTCTTTTCAGTATCACGACTTATGGGGTCTTCGACGGGCATGTCCATGTCCAATATGAACATGCCGTCGTTAAGCGCTTGCAGCGTTGCTGCGGCTGCAGCTGCCGACCAAAAGGTGTCGGCCGCCGGCGTCCAATTCCCCTTAACTCAGCGTCGAAAAAGACGTGTTCTCTTCACTCAACAGCAAGTTTACGAACTAGAACGCCGATTCAAACAACAAAAGTACCTTTCGGCGCCAGAAAGGGAACACCTGGCCAGTCTCATACACCTAACACCTACACAGGTAAACAGTTATTTGGTATTTAAACAAAACAAATTAGTTTAAGAACTAATTGGTAAAGTTATTCAGGAAGAGATTTGGCATTGCGTTACACGTTGCAACTTATCACCTTGCAAAAATGATCTTAAACATAGAAATACTTTCCCACTTGCGCGTTCGTAAACTAGGGTAACAGGTGGTTTTTTTTTGTTTGTTTTCCCACGCTTTTTAAGTATGCTTGAAAAAAAGTCATAAAATCTTTACCGACTGTGCTATTTTGTGAAAAATCAGATTTCGTTTAACGCTTTTTAAAACTATCAAAAATATACCACACACTTCTTGTTCCAAATCAAAGAGATGTGATGTATATTTTCCGAGATTTAAGAAATATTGTGTATGAGTATCAATAGTAAGGTATTATAAGAGTATTGAATAAAAATAATATATTGTCATGATAATGACTAGTAAATAGCAGTAATGACGTGACTAGTAATGTGTAGTAATGTGCAATAATGAAATGACTAGTAATGTGCAATAATGAAATGACTAGTAATGTGCAATAATGAAATGACTAGTAATGTGCAGTGATGAAATAGTAATAACTAGTAATGTGCAGTGATGAAATAGTAATAACTAGTAATGTGCAATAATGAAATGACTAGTAATGTGCAATAATGGAATGACTAGAATAGTAATGTGTAATAATGAAATGACTAGTAATGTTCAGTGATGAAATAGTAATGACTAGAAATGCGCAGTTATGAAATGGTGATGATTAATGATGCGTAGTGCTGAAATGGTAATGACAAATAATATCAGTAATGAAATGGTAATGACAAATAATATCAGTAATGAAATGGTAACGACTAGTAATGTGTAATAATGAAATGTTAATTGCACGTGAACTTCTGAATCCCTTAGAATATCTTCAAACTTTAATAAATTTGAGGATTTGTAAATAAATGCTAATTTAGTAGCTATATTGAGCTGCCTCGAATATTTCAACGATTCCCTTTAAAATTGAAACTCAAGTAAATAATTGATAAAGCCTTACCCATCCACTCTCATACAATTATTTTTCAGCATATTCTTGACTTTCGCAGAGATAACGCAATCACCAATGGTTAACGCCTAAAGACACTGGAGTATTGTTTTTATAATTTCGTGGGAATCAATGGTAGAAGGTATTTTGACATCCGGCGTTTAAAGCTTAAACTAGAGCTGTACATGACCCACCTTGGCTAAAAATAGTGGACCGTACATTAAAAAAAAAAGGGTCTTAGACTGAGACTGAGCTAGCGACTACTCAGTATGAACTTTCAATTCATACGGAAAGTGAATTAAACCATCTTTGATCATGCAATTTCTGTTCGGTACCTAAAACTACGACGTAACGCTCATCATAATGCTCTGTCCGTGCTTTATGATGGTAATTACCACCGAAGTCAGATCAAGATCCATAGTTTTCCGAGGAATCCGAACCTTTTTTACCTAAGAAAGAAAGAAAGAAAGAAAGGGAGAGAGGGTGGGTAGGTAGGAAGGAAGGAAGGAACGCAATTTGAATTCCAATGACTCTTTCACCGATTAATAGGTTTTATCCAGATGGTTACTGGCCTTCGCTATCCCATGCTCCTTATCTAGACATATATTCCCGGTGGTTATTTAGGCTTACAGGTGGTTATCTAGGCTTCCCGGTGGTTACCAGTCTTAGTTATCCCAGACTTCTCATCTAGGCTTCCTACTGGTTATCCAGGCTTCCTGATGGTTACCAGTCTTCGCTATCACAGACTTCTTATCCAGGCTTCCCAGAGGTTATCTAGGCTTTCCGGTGGTTACTAGTCTTTGTTATCCTAGCCCTTAAATCCACTTAATCGATTTCAATTCTCAGTGAGCCTATTTGTCGCAATACAGAGGCCGCCTTAAAGACGTCGGTCCGGTTTCAAAAAGACTCGCCGTACAGTCTTAAGACGTAAGGAAGCAAACGAACCTGTACTAGATCACGAACAGTGTTATAAAAAGCGCACATTAGACCTAAAGCCTTTAGCCATACAGAGGCGTGATAACGTGCTTGTTCATCGTGACGTTAACCCGGGTTCGATACCAATAGTACCATAGAACGCGTGACGTTTTTCTTCACACTGTAGTCCAGGGTTTGGTTCTCTAGGTAACGGAGATTTGGTTTCCGTGGAACCCTTCAGGGTCCGGCAAAAGCATAATATTCCGCCACGAGATACAAACAAACAAAGCGTAGGACCTTTTATAAAGAATACTTTAAGTGGATTTTGTCGTTAAGAAATCTTACTGCAATCCAGGCTGAGCGATGGACCCCGAAACTCATGGAATTAACGTGACCTTTGAACAACGAAGCATTCACAGACAACGATTCGTTCTGTAGTTCGAATCCAGCATAATGTATCCATGTGTTGGGTCACTAAAGCTCATACAAAAATTTAACGTTTAAATAAATTAAAAACAAATGAACGTTGAAAAGTTTAAAAATTGGCGTGGGGATAAAGCCGGGCCAGGCTGAGGTCGTGGGGAGAGAGAACTTGGCCCCTAAAAATATTTTTGATTTTATTTTTTCTCAAAATAAATAAGAGTTTTGTTTTGCACAAATTTTTCACAACGAAGAATGTCTTTTAACGTTGAAAATATGTTGACATGTATATGTATTATATGATAATATGTTAACATTGTGTACTCAAAATTACTACTAACGTTGTGTATTCAAAACGTTGTTTTTACTAAAAACGTTGATTACTACTAACGTTGTGTATTCAAAACGTTGATTACTACTAACATTGTGTATTCAAAACGCTGATTACTACTAACGTTGTGTATTCAAAACAGATTTTCACAACAGATCCTACATATAGTTCGTTCACGAAAAGTAGTCCGATGGTACCGTTAGAAAATAACGGGAGCTGACGTCACAAAGGGCATAGCCGATTACAGCAGAGGGGAGGACGTCATTTCAGAACTGTTTTTTAGCGAACGTTTGTCTGCGCCAAAAACCAGTTCCGAAATGACGTCTTCCCAGCTACGTCCTTGGGTGGAAGTTGGTGAAATTTTACATAAAATAATCACCAAAAATATTATAAAAATGTTACAAAAATTGTAGCGAAAACATGCTACAAAACAATGTCACGATTTTTAGTGTCTTAAGTAACAACAAAAAAGCGATTTTTTAATTCCAACTTGAATGCCTCGGTATTTACTTTCAGTTTCATTAGATCCACCCTCTTACTTACTTGTTTCCTAATGAGCTTCTGTCGTTCTAATTTAGTATTTAAGTGCACTTTACATCTCACCATTCGATGATCACTTCCAGTATTAAATCTGTTCAGTACACTGCAATCTTCAATAATTGATTTCTTGTTTGCCAGGATATAGTCAATTTCACTAGTTCCCCCATTTGGGTGTTTCCATGTCCATTTTCTTTGCGGTTTCTTCTTAAAAAATGAATTCATGATGCTAAGGTTTTCAGCTTCTGCAAATTCGATGAGTTGATCGCCACGTTCATTCCTTTCCCCATATCCGTATTTACCAACCGATGTCTCTCCTTGTTCCTGTTGTCCAATTCTTGCATTGAAATCCCCCATGATGAGCTTGATATGTTGTTTCCCTTTGGTGTGTAACTCTTTGATTTCTTCATAAAATTCTTCAACCTCTTCGTCGGTATGGCTTGATGTTGGTGCATATACCTGTACTATTTGAAGTTGGTATCGCTGGGTTAGTTGAACAACAAGCCTCGCTGCTCGATCTGATGTACTTTCAACTTCCAGAAGACAGTCTTTAATTCTTTTGTTGATTAAGAAGCCAACACCACTTGTTCTTCCAGTTTCCGTTCCTCTATAATAAAACAAATGTCCGCTTTTCAGTTCCACCAACTCTTCACCTTTTCTTCTAACTTCACTGAGTCCTACAATGTCCCATTTGATCTTGTCTAGTTCCTCTTCCAATTCCTGAAGTTTTGCTTCAGAAGCAAGGGATCGTCCATTAAACGTAGCCAAGGTCAATAACAAACGGCAGCCTGGGCCATTCCAGTGATTCTTAGCACCCCCTGCTTTCATGCCACACTGACCGCTGCCTTGATCAGGAGCACTCCAGCACCTGGAGACTAGGGGCCATGGTTTCTGGTGTGTCAACATAATGGAGGAATTAGCCATAATTTCACCACGCTGGCTAGACGGGTTGGTGAATTAGCCCTCCCCTTCCGCCTTTCTATCCGTGCAGCAAATATTAATTTGCCACATAAATAGAAAGCTCAGCCTGCACCACTTGAAGGCGGGGTAGGACACTAGGTTACTGGCCTGGCCGGTTCCACACATCGTCACATACGTTCAGCGTGTGGGTCTCCTTCCAGTTAGATACCAGCAACCCTTTTGCAGGCCATATATATATATATATATATGAATGGAATGAGCTGTATAATATATATTTACATGATTATATCAGTGGCACAGCTTGACTTCAAAAGGGGGCATCATCTTCAATTGTGCACCATACCCCCCTCCTCTCGAATAGAAAAGTCAAAAGTCACATTTCATATGTGCATCATCATTATCGTGATAAATGTATGAATTGTGACATTTTCATTCAAGTTTATTGTTATTTTATACATGTAATAATCATAAGCGTACACAGAAAGTTCATAAGGGCTGTAGGCTCAATGGAGGAGGGGGTTACAGAGCTACAACTCACATATTCCTATGTTAAATATACAAAATTTCATTGCAATGGGGGGTTACAACCCCATCAACACCCCCTGCTTACGCCAGTGGTAGTAATAGTTTCGACGAGTCCACTTTGATCGAAAGAAGTCTCCGAAGAGATAAAATTAGAAAATCTACATATTTAATTACTGCTCCAAACTGTTAATTAAACCACCTTCAGAAAACGGGGCAATCCGCACAAATAAAAGTATGCAATTCAAAAAGATTTTCGCTTTCACAATTCTATTAAACATTTTTAATTATCCTTCAACTACTCGTGACAAACAAAAATCATAAATTGTTAAAAAAAAATTAATTAAATTTCCCGTTAAAATTATTCGAGTGTGCTTATAAAAATGATGAAGTGAGTTGACGGCACCTAATCAAAAAAAGATGTAAGCAAGAAAATTTATTTGGTTTTACCTCAATTGTCGCAAATTGTACATGTCAAAATAATCGTGTGGGTGACATGTTCCACTAAGAGCTATTTTTGGTATCAAACGAAAATAATGGGATGGGTCTAATCAACAACTAAGGAATGAAAAATTCCTCCCACAAAACACGGTATAAATTTATGCAGAGCATGGCGATTTCATGCATGCACTCCAGCTGCATTTTGTGCGGATTGGACATCGTTGTAGATCAGTATTTCTCTGATCGTTCACAGTTCACTTTAATCTTGATCTCTTACTTTCCCTACTAGAAAGAGAGCCCCGTTGCTAGCCCCGCTACTTCTCTGTTTCCATGTCCCATCCAAATAGCCTTTAAAGTCTCCCTAATTAAAAAATGAGCATGTGAAAGAAAATCACCTAAGGTCGATATTTAAATTTAGCGGGTTTCAATTAACATTAATTCGCAACTCTCTAATCCGCAATTCTCTAATTCGCAACTCTCTAATCGGCAAATCTCCACTCAGCAACTCTCTAATCGGCAAATCTCCACTCAGCAACTCTCTAATCAGCATCTTTCCAATCCGCAACTCTCTAATTCTCAAGTAACTCGGTAGGTTTTCAACGTTAACAATAGCCATCATTATTGCATTTACGGAAGACCTTTACATTATCCTTTTTTGCGTACAGACGGACAGGCAGGAAGACAGACAGACAGGCAGGCAGGCAGGCAGACAGGCAGGAAAACCAAAAGCAATAGCAGGTTCAATATCTATTGAAACCCGCTAGTAACAAGGAATAAGGTATTATCGTAATTATTTTCTACGTGTTCTCATTCTTGACGGTATAGACTTAAAACGGGCAGTGCCGAGTACTTAAGACTTTATACAGTAGGTGATTCAGATGTTGTGTCTAAGAACTTTCTGACTTATTATTGTTATTGTTAATTAATCACGTCCTTACCCATCGAGACAACAGGGAGGCGAGGGTTAAGGGCAGACCTTCCCCCAAAGAAAAGTAAAAAATATATTATCTGAAATTACGGGTACCATTCTGGCGAACAATATTCAGAAGTTCTACAGACCACTATCAGGTTTAAATAATTTTTATTTCAGGACAATTGTTTTAAAATTACTTAGATAGCTGCGAAATGGTAATGATATAGTGTATATTAGGTTTAACCTTGTCTATGTCGATAAACTGCCTATAGCGATAAACTGCCTATAGCGATAAACTGCCTATAGCGATAAACTGCCTATAACTATAAACTGCTTATAACGTTATATTTTCCAGTCCCTATAACACATTTATAGAATGATTTCGTTTGTATATTAATTCGTTTGTGTTTAAAATTATTCTCATACTACGAGATTTATTTTAAAAAAAACGTTGTACGAGATTTATTTTTAAAAAAAAGCATTCAATTCCATCGGCCGTTTAAAATAATCTGGACTGTGATAAAAAATGACCAGTACTGTGATATAAATTAGGTCCTTAAATAATTTACGATTATGCGTAATCTGAAGAATTTCTCGATGTTTCCATAATTTTTTTGTTTTTGTATAAACTCTTTGCACCTGATTTCGTTTGTTTATATACGTAACTCGTTAATATTATCGCTGAGCAGCCAGTTTTGAATAGTGGTGGAACTTGTCAAGTCTTTAGTTGCCTTTTTCCCCATCCCCATCCCGACATCTATGTCAATGTTTTTTAATTGCCGTTATTTAAGATTAATTATTTTTGCTATCTATTGTTTGTATGTCATATTTTTTTACTGTTATTATTAATGACCTCGTTGTATTCTTGTGCAATTTGTATATCTTGAGATGCCTGGAAAATGAATTTGAATTTTGAATTTAAATAATCAAAACTGTGCTAAAAATAATCAAGACGTGATAAAAACTTTTTGTTATTTTTAAGGTATATAAAAAATATTTGCCCACTAGTACTATTTTCACACAAAGTCACAGCCTGTATTTAGCAAATGACCGAATGCAGGCTGTGACTTAATGCAATCGCAACCTGCATTTAGCAAATGACCGGATGCAGGCTGTGCCTTAATGCAGTAACAACCTGCATTTAGCAAATGACCGAATGCAGGCTGTGACATAATGCAGTCACAACCTGCATTTAGCAAATGACCGAATGCAGGCTGTGACTTAATGCAATCACAACCTGCATTTAGCAAATGACCGGATGCAGGCTGTGCCTTAATGCAGTAACAACCTGCATTTAGCAAATGACCGAATGCAGGCTGTGACATAATGCAGTCACAACCTGCATTTAGCAAATGACCGAATGCAGACTGCGACTTAATGCAGTCACAACCTGCATTTAGCAAATGACCGAATGCAGACTGTGACTTAATGCAATAGCAACCTGCATTTAGCAAATGACCGAATGCAGGCTGTGACTTAATGCAATAGCAACCTGCATTCAGTCATTTTCTGTGTAAGTATACGAGCTCCTGAACGACATCGCCAAAAAAGTATGCCGTTCTTTGGTTCGTGTTCTACGGCACATGGATAAACAAGGTCCTTCTGCCCGGAATTCACAGTTATTCGAGGAATCGGATTTTCCATGATGTAGAAGACTAAACCCCGGGTTACGGTGGTGAGAGAAAACAGCACGCATTCGCGATAACGTGGGAATCGATTCCAGGTTATTGGCGCAATAGGCGAATACGTTACCCCTACGGAGAAAAATGTAGCGCGTCCATGCAGGCCTTCTAATAGGATGAGAGAGGCCGGGGTCACTTTCTTTTGTGAGACCCCTACATTTAACAGGGCCTGAGATTATCTCGGAGTTACAGGCCCTTGGACGATTTAGCAGGCCTTCACCCCACTTCCCAAAACCCTGTCCATTTTCCCCCAGAATATTTTTCTTCTTCGTTTAGATGTATTTAATATAATAATAATAATTTTTAAAAAGGAAAAGCTAAAGTTTTTCGTTGGGCCCCTTATGATACAAGGGGGCCCCTGGGCATTGCCCACCCCTTTCCATGGGCCTGCCCTTTGAGCCAAAATTGAGAAAAAATTACTATTGAAACCTACCTTCGGAAAAACGAAGAACTATTAATAAATTAAAACTATAAACGGCTGTGAAAATCAAGAAGAAAACACAGCGAACAATACATGCACGTGGTAGGCAACTAGGAATAGGCTCTGGGCATAGGGTACTAGTGAAGTTATCGCTCACGTAATATCTTGTCAAAAAAGTAGCGCCCGTAGCAGACTTGGGAACGATTACAATCGGTTTATATACTTACGGTTACCACAGTAGGAATATGATTACGATTACAATTACCTAAGTATCAAAATTTGGATCATTATTTTGACTACGATTACAGGCAATTTTCATTTTTCCCTTAAGACTACGATTATGAATACACATACATGATTACTTGCTAACAGGAATTAAAATCATTGCCTTTTTTTTTAAATTACAGCTCAAATTATATTTATTTGTTTAATTATTTTAAGGCAAATTTGAAGCCCTTCGATAAAGCGAGGCCCCTCCCTCTCGAAGGCCCCGTATCTATGACATAATCTTGCGCAGAGAATTTAGTTATTTGTAGGTGTTATAGCGCAAAACCGACAAGGGTCATGCTGCGACGAAACCTGCAGTTTTCCGAGGAATCCGAACACCTTGTGACCTAGTGAACCAACCCCCAGACTGTAGCGGACTTTTTTTCACCGTTGTGAGTAGAACCCGGGATAACGGTATGCTAAGCTAACGCACTAACACTGCACCACCGCTGGGGTGTAGAGAAAGAATGCAAAAGGTAAAGAATATATATACGCTTTCCAATTTTTCAAACTTGGTTACGCGCAATCGCAACACGCTCATCAACCTGTCGTGCATCCGGGTTTCTTTTCTAATGGTGAAAAAACGAACTAACTGCTCATCATAGTTCTGGGGTTCGTTTCCTAGGCCCCTGCGGGTTCCTAGGAAAAATGCAGGTCGACTATCTTACAATGACGTTGCCGTAACACATTCATCTATCGTTCCACTAACCCCGATTTAACTGACGGTGGTATTATAAAATGCGTGCCGTTTTTCTGCCCACTGTAGTTCGGGGTTCCGTTCCCTCTGTAACCTGGGTTCGGGTTCCTCTGAAAATTATAGGTCGACTACCTTACAGTGACGTAGCGGTACACATTCGTCTATCGTTCCACTAAGGTGGAATTGTACAACTCATGCCGTTTTTCTGTCCACTGTAGTTCAGGGTTCCGTTCCCTTGGTAACCTAAGTTCGGGTTCCTTGGATAATTATAGGTCGACTACCTTACAATGATGTAGCGGTAACGCATTCGTCTATTGTTCAACTAACCCGGATTCAACTGCTAATGGCATTGTACAACGCGTGTCGTTTTTCTGCCCACTACAGTTTGTGGTTCCGTTGCCTCGGCAGCCTAAGTTCAGATTCCTCGGAAATTTATAAGCCCAGCCGCGGCGTAACCTTTGCTGCTCTTGCGCCTTAAAGACACAAACAAAAGTTCTTGAATCTTCCTATAATTCACGGATCGTTCTGTAAAAGATTACTAGGTCATCCCAAGTGTTATGCTCTGTGGGTTTCAAAGATACAGTGCCCAACACATGGAATACGGTTTCAGCCACGGGCTCCGTTAGCTAGGGAGGGACGGGGGGCCCGTCCCCCCAATGTTGGCATTAGGGTTCCATATCCCCTTCAATTTCAAACAAAATGCCTTTTAAAGGTATATTGTCCCCAATATTTTCATGCCTTCAGCGCTAGCACTTGCTTTCTTGGAGCGATATCACAACGAAGATGAATAAATTTTCAATTATGTTATTGCAAGGAATTAAGCCTGAATCTTGTACATTGAGGTCAAAATCGAGCGGCAATTTATGCACAGTGTAGTACAAAATAAACTCTGAAAATGTAAACAAACTTTCAAAAAAAGTTTTCCTTCAGGTTGTTGTTTTTTTTGTTTTTTTTTTAACAGAAAGGAAGTAATACATGTCGATTTCCTCAAAGCAGGGTAGTTCAACCCACGGCTCTTCGTGTTTTTTTTTTTTTTTTTTTTGACCGTCGACAGCGTTCAAGAAAGACAGCCTACAGCCTTGGATAAAAGGCTCTTTATTGTTAACATATATTTACTTATTACAATATATAAATAATAATGATAAGTGACTATGTTTCTCGGTCATACCTTGTTAACGAAAATAAAGTATACCGCTGTTTGACTATTAAATTTGTTTGATAATTAAAAATATTACATTTTTACTGGTGTATTAATTAATTAATTATGCACCCGATTATAAATATAATCTCGTGTATGTCAAATGGTATTAAATATGTTGAGAACACTTTAATTAACACTTACACGGGAAAGCAGTAGTTTGCTAAAATTTTGTTTCCAGGCAACATATAGTGTACTTTGACCACGTGAATTGAAAAATTTGTTAAAAGTACGTTTCCTTCGCCCGTTAATGAAAATTCGATTATGGGAAGATCATTCCCGTTGCCTGTTTAGAACCGACAGATGCATGTGTGACCAAGGGCGGACTCAATCCTCACAACGGAAGCATACCTTGAATTATCAGAGGGTGCAAGTCCTATAGCTCATGAACGCACATTGAACCGGTGGCCGATTGGACGGCGGCACAGTCCGCCCCTGTATGTGATAATGTATATTTCCCCTTACCCGTTTAAGGGTTAACAATATGATGTGCGGTCCGCGGATACTGTCAGGAAACACTCTTGCGATTTACTAGGCATAAAAAGTTGGATTGCTTTGGTTCAAGGAATATGATTCTTCCAAAAGTTTATTGTAAAACTTTTACAAAATAAATAATAAAAAATAAAAAAAAGGGAAAACAAAATGAAAGGAAGGGTGTCCTTTTGTGCGAAGTTGTCTTCTTACATGACAATGCTCGGCGCATACTGCAGCCAGAGCCGACGAGAAGGGGGGGCAGTAGGGGCCGCAGCCCGGGGTCCCGGATAATGCCTAGGGGCCCGCGCTGGCAAGAACCTATGATGTGGGGACCCGGCTCAGAGAATGGGTCATGGGGCCTGTCGAGGATTAGCCTGGAGGCTAAGCTCCCCTGATTGCAGCTCGCCCTCAAATATCGCTCTAACTTTTACATAACTGGGAATTTGATTGCTTCGAGTGTAGTCTTGCCTTCTTTCATCAATTATTATTTTTATAAAATTTTATTCGCATAGCAACGCTTTAACAAAAATAACGATTCAAAAAGTTGGTGTGCAGAATGAATTACGATCAGGCGATGGACTTATTTAACGATTCCATTCAAAAACCCTCCGCCGCATCATAGATATCAAATGTAGCAATTTGTTACATAGAAACATAGCGCTGGTATAGAGATACTTCCCTATAGCGACAAATCTATGTAACGCTGGTATATAGATACTCCCTATAACTGACAAATCTATGTAACAAAATATCTATTACGTTTTGTTTTTCCGAAGAGTGGACTGGAAGTTCTTTCTTAATCG
>QLNU02014176.1:6674336-6684623 GCA_006491805.2 Dysdera silvatica
GGCAGCGAATGCTGGCTTTCTGACAGAAAAATGCCCGTACTACAAATATGAGCCAGAGACCGTGCATGAGAACGAAACACACAAGCTTTACTGGGATAGAGCAATCATAACCGTCCTGACATAACCCTCGTCGATAAATCGAATAAGACCACGTACTTAATCGACATAGCAGTACCCAACACCAATAACATACAGACAACCTACACAACGAAAATCACCAAGTACCAAGATCTCAGACATGAAGTACGAGATATATGGGGTATGGAAAAGATCCTCATCATCCCGTTAGTCATCTCAGCAACAGGGATAGTACCAAAAACGCTTGCGACGAATTTGGAGATACTCAACATTGACCCAAACACCTACATTGAAATACAAAAAGCCACAATCCTAAACACGTGTCACATTGTCAGGAAGTTTCTAGACATGGCACATTAAGAAGTGATGTAAAAAGAGGCTTGGGAACATGGCGCTCTGCCCGTCCCAAAGCCTGTTTCCGCCAAGAATGGGCGAGGAAAACTTTTATATATATATATATATATATATATCATATCATATTCAACCGTATATCCACTGCTGGATGAAGGTCTCTCCAAATGCTTTCCACACAATTCTATCACAAACGAATTCCTTCCCACGTCCTCCAACCTGTTTTCTTATTCATCCACCATCTAGTTTGAGGACGTTTTATAGGTCTTGGGTGGTCTCTTGGAATCCAGTTCAAATTTCTGTTGTAGCGTCGATCAGTTCTTCTTGCAATATGTTTCAGCCATCGCCATTTCAGCCCTTTACTTTGTAATGATATCTCTACTCAGTTTGCTCTCTCACCCAAGTGTTTCTTTTGATCTCTCATAGTTCTTGAATTCACCTCTCCATACTCCTTTACGTTGTCTGTAACTTTCGTATTGCTCCAACTGTTAGACTCCATGTCTCTGATCCATAAGAGAGGACTGGCAATACACACTGGTTGAAGACCTTTCTTTTTAGACACAAAGGCAATTTCCCCTTCAGGATAAAACTGTTTCTTCCAAATGCACTCCAGCCAAGTTTAATACGTCTGTTGAGTTCTTTCATAATGTTGCCATCCATTGAAATCAGCTGGCCAAGGTAAATATATGAATCAGCAATTTCTAGCTCAATGTTGTCAACTTGTATTTTTGTTTCCTCTACAAAATTATTGAACATGATCTTAGTTTTTTGTAGGTTCATCTTGAGTCCAACTTCTTCACTTCTAGTTGAGAGCTCTTGTACCATGTCTTGGAGTTCTAATGGGTTCGTTGAAAAAATAACAATGTCATCAGCAAACCGCAGATGATTTAAATATTCACCATTTATTTTTATTCCCTTGTTATTCCAATTTATCTGCTGAAAAATCATCTGTAAAGCTGAAGTAAAAAGTTTTGGAGAAATGGTATCTCCCTGCCTCACACCTTTACCAATTTTGATAGTTTTGGTATCTTTATGTAACCGAAATTTTGCACTTGCATTTTTATACACACGTTTCAATATGTCAATGTACACATCCTCAATGTCTGTTGATCTTAAAGAGTTGATGACTGCTGATGTTTTAATAGAGTCAAAGGCCTTCTCATAGTCAATAAATGCAACACACAATGGAAGTTCATATTCATGTGTTCTTTCAATTAATTCTCTTAATACTTGAATATGGTCCACTGTACTGAATCCACTTCGAAATCCAGCTTGTTCTCTTGGTTGAGCTGCATCTAATTTTTTCTGCAGGCGATGTGTTAGCACTTTTGTGAAGATTTTATAAATAGCAGGTAACAAGCTAATTGGTCGGTAATTTTTCAAATCCTCTTTATCACCTTTTTTATGCAAAAGAATTACTGTTGCAGAATCCCATTGGTTTGGTATGTTACCGCTGTTAAGACATTTGGTAAAGAATTTTGCAAGTATGTCAATTATTGAAGATTGCAGCATACTGAACAGATTTAATACTGGAAGTGATCATCGAATGGTGAGATGTAAAATGCACTTAAATACTAAACTAGAAAGGCAGAAGCTCATTAGGAAACAAGTATGTAAGAGGGTGGATTTAAAGAAATTAAAAGAAAATACCGAGGCATTCAAGTTGGAATTAAAAAATCGCTTTTCTGCACTGGAAGGACTTATTGAAGAAGTTGACATCTCAGAAGCAAATGAAAACATTGTTAAGACAATAATTGAAACTGCTGGGGAAATTGGTGGTGTAACCTGTAAAAAGCACAATAGCAAATTATCTGAGAAGACGAAACAACTCATGAAAAGGCGAAGACTTATGAAGGTGGACAATCAAAATACCAGTCGCAAGATCGAGTATGTAGAACTTTGCAAAACTTTGCGCAAAAACATGAAAGAAGATATAAGAAAATTCAATTGTGAGTTAGTAAGGAAGGCCATTGAAAGCAACAAGAGCCTTAGGGTTGTTAAAGGGAGTTTGTCTATTGGGAAGAAACACATCATTGCATTAAAAGGAGAGGATGGCACTGTAACAAGAAATAGGGAAGAAATACTTAGAAGAGTTGAAGAATTCTACAGAAAGCTGTATGAGGGAAACAGTGGATTAAACGAAGACTCTGAGATAGTCGAAGGAACAGCTCCTAAAATCTTAAAAGAAGAAGTAGCATTTGCAATAAAAAGTATGAAGAAAGGAAGATCCCCTGGCGATGATGGCATTACATTAGATATCTTAAAAGAAGCTGGAGAACATGTAGAAGACATACTCGCAAAATTCTTTACCAAATGCCTCAACAGTGGTAACATACCAAACCAATGGGATTCTGCAACAGTAATTCTTTTGCATAAAAAAGGTGATAAAGAGGATTTAAAAAATTACCGACCAATTAGCTTGTTACCTGCTATTTATAAAATCTTCACAAAAGTGCTAACACATCGCCTGCAGAAAAAATTAGATGCAGCTCAACCAAGAGAACAAGCTGGATTTCGAAGTGGATTCAGTACAGTGGACCATATTCAAGTATTAAGAGAATTAATTGAAAGAACACATGAATATGAACTTCCATTGTGTGTGGCATTTATTGACTATGAGAAGGCCTTTGACTCTATTAAAACATCAGCAGTCATCAACTCTTTAAGATCAACAGACATCGAGGATGTGTACATTGACATGGTGAAACGTGTGTATAAAAATGCAAGTGCAAAATTTCGGTTACATAAAGATACCAAAACTATCAAAATTGGTAAAGGTGTGAGGCAGGGAGATACCATTTCTCCAAAACTTTTTACTTCAGCTTTACAGATGATTTTTCAGCAAATAAATTGGAATAACAGGGGAATAAAAATAAATGGTGAATATTTAAATCATTTGCGGTTTGCTGATGACATTGTTATTTTTTCAACGAACCCATCAGAACTCCAAGACATGGTACAGGAGCTCTCAACTAGAAGTAAAGAAGTTGGACTCAAGATGAACCTACAAAAAACTAAGATCATGTTCAATAATTTCGTAGAGGAAACAAAAATACAAGTTGACAACATTGAGCTAGAAATTGCTGATTCATATATTTACCTTGGCCAGCTGATTTCAATGGATGGCAACATTATGAAAGAACTCAACAGACGTATTAAACTTGGCTGGAGTGCATTTGGAAGAAACAGTTTTATCCTGAAGGGGAAATTGCCTTTGTGTCTAAAAAGAAAGGTCTTCAACCAGTGTGTATTGCCAGTCCTCTCTTATGGATCAGAGACATGGAGTCTAACAGTTGGAGCAATACGAAAGTTACAGACAACGCAAAGGAGCATGGAGAGGTGCATGCTTGGAATAACTAGGAGAGATCGAAAAAGGAACACTTGGGTGAGAGAGCAAACTAGAGTAGAGGACATCATTGTTAAAGTAAAAAGGCTGGAATGGAGATGGGCTGTACATATTGCAAGAAGAACTCATCAATGATGTACAACTGAAATTCTCAACTGGATTCCAAGAGACCACCGAAGATGTAGAAAACGTCCTCAAACTAGATGGGTGGATGAAATAAGAAAACAGGTTTGGGGTGTTGCGGAAGCGAATTGCTCAGGATAGACTTGTGTGAAAAGCATTTGGAAAGACTTTCAACCAGCAGTGGATAGAAAATGGTTGAATATGGTATATTTATGTATAATATTCCATTTTTGAGTTTGCATAATTTTATAATCTATGCACATAATCGTTACATTTAATCTAACTCACATAATAAATGTTATTTCCTTAAGATGTATATAAACCTATAATGTGTAGTGCAGAATTATAATCGTACTTTTGAAAAAATTATCTTTAAATAGTATATAATCATGCTGTACCCGTTTGATAAGAATCTATATCAAAGAGGGAAAAAGGAAAAGATGAATTCATTCACACACAGATATATATATATATATACTGAAAAATATTTATATAAAGAATTTAGGTTGTCGTTCTTCATTCTTAATTCAATATTGGTCTTCAGATATTCCTATCTGGAGGAATTGGTTTCCAGACGTCGCGGAAAGAATGATAAGAAAAAATATCCCGAATTCATCCCGGTGTTCTTCTGAAGACGAACCATGCTTCAAAGGGCTCCGTCAGTGATGTGCCTGGAGCAGTATTTCGGTTCGTGAATCCTGCTATTCGATCAATACATGCTCCGACCACCTTCTCACAAGGTTCAATTCTTGTCTGCACAGAACGTATGATACCCTCTGCGTACTGCCTGAAGGTACATCTACTACAATACCATTACGCCAATATCCTTTTCCAACTTTGAAGACGTCTTAGGGTAGGTCTACTTTATCCCGGACACGTTCATTAAAGATTTTTCATTGGAATTGCTCCCATTTTATTTCCCTGTTCGGCTGGGATAAAAATATATCTGATATATCTGTTTTTCGCGAATGGTTGACGTTTCGGGGTTGGGTGACAAAACCATATTCCTTTTGTTGACGAAAGTCCCACCCCTACTATCCTTTTTTATTAGTCATATGTCACGTCTCCACCCGTACCCTGAGGGTATGAATCGGGTATGAAATAGACAGATAAACAGACATGGGAAAAGGAATATGTTTTCCAATTTTTGTGCTCGAAGTTTGCTTGAGGATTCCATGCAGAGTATGCTTGAGTGAGCATGGGAAGGTTAACAATATATGTGTGAAAATAATATGCATTGGAAGAAGTATATATTAAATTTGTATTTGGAGTCAGACTTTTAATTGAATTTTAGAGATAAAGATGTGAACGTTTGACATACACATTTGGTTCAATGACTAAATGCGTATATTTTGTGCACACGTGTGTTTGTTGTAAAAACCATGATTCCCACTGAAATGTAGACTATGCAAATATGCATTAATCATTTAGTTACTAATGACAATTAATGAATATTGTGCTCCTGAGGTAGTACGATTATTATCTAATTAAAAATAATTACATAACAGAGTTTTTAATTTTTTTAATTCTAATTTTATTTACTTAACTAATACTATATTATACTAGGTAGACTTAGATAAGGTAGATATGTATAGACACGTAGATACAATACATAGACTTAGATAAGGTAGATATGTAGGTAGACACATAGATACAATACATAGACTTGATATGTAGGTAGACATGTAGATACAATATGTAGACTCATATTAGACGACTTTGTATTTGGTAGACGTTAGCTTTTACACTTTACTTCAATAAGAAAATTATTATTACTTTATAAGCTTAATAATTATTACTTTATAATTTCATAATTATTACTTTACTAAGAGCAATAATTACTTACTTTATAAACTTTTCACAATGCTTTACTTGCTAAAATATTTTAGGACGTGGCAATAAATTTTTAAAAATGTGATGTAAAGAGTTGATTTTTAAAATTTTAATGGCAATTTACAATTTTACATCTTCTGTACATGGAAATAAATTGCATTATAGAATTAGAGCTGGAAATAAGGGTCTCCACGGATAATCTGTTGAACAATTTTTTATATTAAATATCCTTTACAAATTATTAATAATAATAATAATAATGTTCATTTTTGACTCTCCACGTTTTTAAATTTAAGTTAGAATCTTTGTTATTCGTAAAAACCTCAGGAGAGCAGAATTGACATGCTCTCAGACTGGTTTTGAACAAGAGAGTTATGGTTTGCCGTTCTAACTTTTTGGCCGCTAAATCACGGGATGCATCTATGCATGGTCCTTTTCTCTAATTCCTTTCGTTAACGAATTAATTGGGGGAGTTCTCCTTTGACAACTTGTTTCCAATTTATACTATACCCATGTTGTGGAAAATGGATCAGTTGTAGTCGATGTTCCATACCTTGGAATCCTCTACACCCCCCCATTCTTTAACTTTCCTAGACCGCGGACCCCCTTCAGAGATCACTCGCCCTCGCGGACCCCCAAGAATTAACTCAAAGTTTAAAGCCCAGAATTTGCATCATACATATTTATTTCTAGTGTTTCATCACTAATTTTCACCATTTAAGGAAGGAATTTTTCCTTCCCTCATAATTTATTCTTAGCATTAAAGAGTAAATACTCTCGTCTTAATATTTTTCCGAACTTTTGTGAAAGGACCGTGACGGGGAGGGTATCGTGGATAAGGATTTATACACACTCTCCCAATACCCCCTCCAGATTTTTTTATATACCCCCTAAAAATCTTGAACACCCCCAGTTTATGAATTCTGGGTAGTTTTTGCTACGATGTTGTAATCTTTTATTGCTGAAAAAAATGCCTTTTTTGCTCTTGTTTAAATAATAATTATATCGTTTTAAATATATTAATTTAGATGTTTTCATTGTAATGCTCCAATTCGACCACACATTATTTATGAACAGCTCGATTTCCGACTTAACCGGCTCAGTTTTAGTTAATTAACTTTCTTAACGAGCTCAGTTTTAATTAAATAAATCCTTTAACGAGCTCAGTTTTAATTAATTAACCTTTTTAACGAGCTCAGTTTAAATCAATTAAAGCTCTTAACGAGCTCAGAATTAATTAACTCTTTTGGCCGGCAAGTTAAGAGGGGGTTTACTGTTACCGAAGTTTTGGTGAAGATTATTATTTGTCGAAATTCATTATCATTACATAGAAGAATTGTTTTTATATCGAAGTTTCTTATTAACGCCCTCTTAAACGCAATTAATTCTCTTAAACGCGACTTTACAACTACAGTAGAACCTGGTGAAATGACCATCCAGTGGCGCACCCAGAATATTCCCAAGGGGGACAAGGGTGCAAGGAATTTTTGGTGGAAAAAATGACCAAAGAATATATCAATTACGGTTGGTTTATTTTGTGTTCATTTATCATTATTAAATTACTACTAATTTGACAGTGCAAGATACTCAAATAATTAAAAATAGTAGTAGATTTTGTTTATACAATTCTACAATGGCCAGCCTTTGTGTTCCACACACAAAAAAAAATCTTTTTAGTAATAGGTTTAAAAATAGCCCTATTGTGCAAAACTTGCTTTTGCTTGCCCTCTGTCCACTACTTGATCTACGGAAGCCTTTTTTCCTTTTGCGACCTTTAAAAACTCATCGGCTTTGTGAACTGAATCCTTATGATAGAGAAAAGTTCTATGTTGGTTGAACTTCTCCAATGGCATTTTCTTCCAATTATTAAATTCTTTTGAAACAAGTTGATGTGTGGCTTGTGTCGATCTTAAACCGACTTCATGGGGTGAAAAGAGAACACACAAAATTTGCTATAGGCACTGTCTTCTCCCTTTGGGTAATCTAGACAGTTATGCTTATTCAGTTCAGATGAGCAGAACTTCCGACTGTGGTGAGATTTTCCTTGATTTTATACAGCACTTGTGACGGTCGTGGGAAAATTGCAATTTGCATATGGTTGCCAAAGACATTTTAGCACTGTTATCCTATCTTCATCAGTGAGGTTAGATATCTTGGCATAATTAGAAATATCCGCAGTCAGAATTTCCACTTCAACTGTGTTTGATATTGTGTTTTGGTCTGCTTTTACCTCTTGGAAAGCATTTGAAGACTGCCTTTAAAAGCCACTGCTGTTGCTTTTCTCAACAGCAGTCCCAGCAGTATCATCAGGAAATGTCTTTGGGATCGTCACTACTTCAATGTTGCTAGTTTTAAAAAAAGAATTTCAGTGTCTGTTGGCGTAATAATTTTTCGCTTTGTTAGTCCAAGGGGGGATTCAGGATCCCTCGGCCCCCTACGTGTCTGCACCAGTGTGACCAGCTGAATAAAGTGTCCACATTTTATAAGGGATAACTATTAGGAATTTAGTTATGATTATACCAAAATCGGTCGTGTATAATGATCATCCGCCTATAGTGACCATTGCAGTCCAGTTCCAAAGGTGGTCACTTTAGACAGGTTTTACTGTATACGAAAACTGCCGAGGTCTTTTCAATCTATCGCTCTATCGCAGTGAGTAACCGTAAGGCGAGTCCATAAATAATGGGTATTATAAATATAGTAAAACCCCTCATAACAGATACCTCCCTTAGATACGGCTTTATTAGAGTGTCCGCTAATGGAGGGTTTTATTGTCTGATATTTCAAGCGAAATATGTAACACTCAAAATAAAAATAAACTCGCAAATGGATTTTATATAATGCAGCTACGCGTAAGCGTAGTATTTTTTTTTTTATTTATTAGATTAGAAGAGTCTAGGACGGGGATAAACAAGTTGCAAAATCCCTCTCGGTAAATACATGGTAGTATAACAAAGTCACAGCTTGTATGCCGAAGTTCTTTGGATATAAGGTATTGTTGACAAGTGGTTAACTGTCGAAGAAAGGCTGGGGCATCGATGCATTAAAATACTGTGAAAGAGCTATTGTATCCGTGAATTCTCTGACACTTTTAAATGGTACTATTTTGATCTTGTTTACCAGTGCAGGACTTCAAGAAACTGATACTGGAATTTTTATGCTGCTACAGACGAAGTTCTGTCGAGTAACTCACGAAGCTCCACAATTATAGGGAATAATCACTCGAAGGATTCACTGATGCCTGAAAAGAAAAGGGGAAAACTCCCTACTGGTTTTCCCTCCTCTTTTCTTCTTTTAGAAGAGTGGGAGTTATTCCATTGAACTGGCTCGAATAGCACGAACCCGACTCCACTAGCGACTCAACCAACGATTAAATGTTGAATTTTTTCTAACGTGATGCAAGTTCAGATATAACGCATTGTGACTGGGAAAGTTATTTCTTTGGCCAGAAATTACACAAAAATGCAGGAATTTGTAATTCTGCGAATAGTAATTAATCCAATGGCATTGATTTAATGGTGTTCGCTTATAGCTTTGCATTTAAATGCTCAAATGATGTTTTATGAGGTGTTCCTATTTTTTAATAGTAGTGCAAATGGGATGGATGCAAAGATATTTATTTTTTGAATTATAAGCAAACGAGTTAGTCATGTGGTAATATTTGGGAGAAGACGCCATTTTTTTCTCGTAGTTGCTTCCGGCGCCGAAATAACTGGATCCGGCATTGAATTTGTAACTTAAGTACGAATTTCGCATTTTAAAATGCGCCTATGGAGCAGAAATCTTCCCTTTCGTAGGGGGTCCAGGCTCTTCTTTGCACCTTAAAATCTCTTCGAGTTGTACAAATTGCGCTTGATGCGAATTTGCTTATTCTCACTACTTCTACCACAGCTACAAATAACGTCAAAATATATTTATACCCCTTTCAATATATTCTAAAATTTAATAATTTCGTATATTTTTGGTTTTCTCTTTTATTTAGGGTTTACTCAGATTCTATTTCTCAAGAGATAGGGTATCTGAAAAATCCATCCGTTATTTATAGTGCCTCTTGAAATGACTATTTAAATACTAAAAAAAAAGTATTAATACGAACATATGTGTGTGTGGCCGTATGCCGGTCACTGAAGGTACGTTATGTTTTATAGTGGTATTGTACAGAAAATACCTTTTATTATTATTATTCATTTGTAGCTGTACATAATGGTTTAAAAGGATATTTAAGCAGTTATATGTCTGTGACTGATTTAAAAAATATTTGTAATTAAAATTACAATGATTTGATCATCTTCAGTCTATTGTTTTTCCTGAAAACTAAACGTGAACCGTTAGAGTAAGACTGACTGATAAGGATCGACGAACAATGGTGTCCAGGGGCTGATGTCCAGTGACTTATGAGTTAGTTTACTCATCAGTCCTTATAAGGACTGACAAATGAATTAACATGTAAGGACTGACGCGAGCGAATTAACCTTTAGGGACTGACGAGTGAACTAACTTATAAATAACGACGAATAAACTAACTTATAAGGACTGACGAGTGAACTAACTTATAA
>QLNU02014176.1:6694652-6733481 GCA_006491805.2 Dysdera silvatica
GTTCTAATGGGTCCATTGAAAAAATAACGATGTCATCAGCAAACCGCAGATGATTTAAATATTCACCATTTATTTTTATTCCCTTGTTATTCCAATTTATCAGCTGAAAAATCATCTGTAAAGCAGAAGTAAAAAGTTTTGGAGAAATGGTATCTCCCTGCCTCACCCCTTTGCCAAGTTTGATAGTTTTGGTATCTTTATGTAACCGAAATTTTGCACTTGCATTTTTATACACACGTTTCACCATGTCAATGTACACATCCTCAATGTCTGTTGATCTTAAAGAGTTGATGACTGCTGATGTTTTTATAGAGTCAAAGGCCTTCTCATAGTCAATAAATGCAACACACAATGGAAGTTCATATTCATGTGTTCTTTCAATTAATTCTCTTAATACTTGAATATGGTCCACTGTACTGAATCCACTTCGAAATCCAGCTTGTTCTCTTGGTTGAGCTGCATCTAATTTTTTCTGCAGGCGATGTGTTAGAACTTTTGTGAAGATTTTATAAATAGCAGGTAACAAGCTAATTGGTCGGTAATTTTTCAAATCCTCTTTATCACCTTTTTTATGCAAAAGAATTACTGTTGCAGAATCCCATTGGTTTGGTATGTTACCGCTGTTAAGACATTTGGTAAAGAATTTTGCAAGTATGTCTTCTACATATTCTCCAGCTTCTTTTAGGATATCTAATGTAATACCATCATCACCAGGGGCTCTTCCTTTCTTCATATTTTTTATTGCAAATAAAACTTCTTTTAAGATTTTAGGAGCTATTCCTTCGACTATTGCAGCATCTTCGTTTAATCCACTGTTACTTTCGTATAGATTTTTGTAGAATTCTTCAACTCTTCTAAGTATTTCTTCCCTATTTCTTGTTACGGTGCCATCCTCTCCTTTTAATGCAATGATGTGTTTCTTCCCAACAGATAAACTTCCTTTAACAACACTAAGGCTCTTGTTATTTTCAATGGCTTCCTTATCTATATATATATATATATATATATATATATATATATATATATATATATATATATATGCATATGCATATGAAGGTATGGAGTTGTAACTCTTTAACCCCCTTACAAGCCTGCAATCCCACTGACCCTTTGGAACTCTCTGCGGATGCTAACGATCTCCTTAGGTCGCGTCCACACATGCAACATAACACCGTATCGTAACGCCATCGCATACCCAGTCTGGGCGTCAGCGCGTATCGAGACCGCGTTACATTTCCCCGTCCATTAGTTATCGGTTTTTCCCCGTCGCTTCAAAGGAATGCCACGAGGCTATGTTGTCCCTCTCCCCCCCAATATTTGTATATTTGGATCGGTTTACGAAGAAGAGCGTTTTGTCAGTATATATCAGCATATCGGTTTGTTTGTTATCGAGTGGACGGAAGAGGTTACTATTAATTTTCTCGAAACTTACAGGGAAAAAGAGATTTTGTGGAATACCCAGCATCCTAGGTACTATAGTAAGGCTTTAAAAATTGATGCATGAGAAGAAATCGCCGAGAAATTACACACTACTAAGAAATTTGCCAATTCATTTCGAATTTGTTCAGCATATGTAGCTGGTCGTCTGGAAATACTTCTTAGAGAAAGTAATGAAGACATGGTTCATCACTTATAGTTCTGTATGTTCCTTCTACAAGTCTTCCCTCTGTGCCTGTATCGAATGATCCACTTAGCGTATACAGGGATCAGGAGGTAGAGCTTTTTCTTAAGAAATTGTGTAAATGGGCTATCATCATTACAATAAGCTCAGCTTTTTCAAGGGATAGCAACATGAGTTTACTGAGTACTCTAAAAGTCGCTGAGGTGATGCCAAATATATTCTCCACAACTCTTCGTGCACGAGATAATCTTTAATCAAAAACACTTTGTAATGATTTTTTAGGATGTATACCCAAAAACAGTTTCATTGATATGTCAGTAAGAGCAAATGCTTCGTCCCCAATGAAAAAGTAAGGGAGTGTGTATTGTGTACCATCCAAACGTTCTGCTTGTGGCAAACTTAATTCATCTTTCTGTAGTTTGTCGTACAGGGAACAATTTTTAAATATACTACCATCTGAGATTTGCTCCTGACCTCCAGCATCGACGTACAAAAGATGTAATTAGCGTTCATTACTGCAAAAATAACTATACTAAATAATGCCGATTTGTAATTAAAAAAATTCGCTTTCTGTATTAATGAGTGCTTGCAAAACGACATGTCTTCCATCTAACGCACCGAGGCAATGTGGAAAGCTAGAAATATCGTTATATCGTTTTGATGCTGCTAACCATCCTTCTGCTGTGGTTGGTGCATGGAAACAAAGTTTTTTTATTTAAAAATTATGCAACAAAACACTGCAAGGTGGCGACAGAATCTGAAAAAAAAAACAGTTTCCCTAATTTGGGGCCGTTTAAAGTATTACGTAAGCATATTTGGGGAGGTGGGAACTCCAATACTGAGATTTACGACACACTACGAGTAGAAGGTATGAAATACACGTAATCACATATAAATATTTAATTATTTAAACCAGTGGCTTACTGTGAAACTTTTTTCGCTCGGGGGCAACCTTCTAGACTCCCTGTGGCCCTCCTGACACTTTTAAAGTATCGTGAATGCATTATTTTTAGTAAATTCGTTTTATCAAATCCACTTCTTATTTATCCACTGTTTGCTTAAAGCACAAGAAATAGTGATAATAAAAATGTGAGAAAATACTTTATAATAAACTATTATATTACTCCTTTTAGTTCAATAATAAGTATGATATACTAGTTTAATAATATATTGTATAATATATATATATTTTTATTCATATATGTAATATGCTCCATAGTTTAATAATATGTGTATAATATATATGTATTTTATTAATATATGCTATATATATAGTTTAATATTCTTAGTATAATATATATATATTTTATTAATATATAATATATACTGTTAAATAACATGTGTATGATATATATAGTTTAATAATATATGTATAATATATATAGTTTAATAATATGTGTGGCTATTATGCTACGCGATGATGATACGCGTTACGGTACGGGTTTCTGTTGCATGTGTGGACGCATCCTTAAAATGGAGAAGTTATTCAGCACAGAAATCTTCTGCACCCCTGATATTGCAATGTCTGTAATATCCAATTTTTTTAAATGCTATTATTATAGCTCGTACAGTCATTTTGAATGTTTTATGTTTAATTTGTTATTTATTTGTGATTTTATATTAATTATATTTATTTTTAATATATTTATAAAATTTATAATAATTTATATATGCAACCCCTCTACTTTAAGCTATTTAGTATTTTTACTTTTTAAACTATTTGATATTTTTTAAATGAAAGAAATCACTTCATCAATCACTGAATTTTCCTTTTCATATATTTTTCTGTATCAAAAATATATCTCCTATTTTTTACCTGATCCTTTTAAAATCACATTCAAATGCTAGCCTTTCATAACAAAGAAAGATATTAATTTTACTTTGCTTTTATCTACTAAATTTCATCTTATCAGTGGCACAAAAATTAAAAAAATTATGGGGGACCCGAGTTGTTTTAAAAATGATCATGTTATCCTGTGTTTAAGAGAAGAATGCGTCGATATTCAACGTGGGGTTGAGACCTCCCCCCCATAGAGTAGATTTTCTACTCTAGTGGATAATACCAGACTTCTTTTCATCTGGTCAAAAGTCTTTCAACTCTTCCAATTGTAAGAAAATGCATTGGTTTGAATATATTTCGTGCTATATTTATATTACAGAAGCTGAAAGAAACAGCTTTAATTATAAAATACAAGATTTAATTATTCCCGTGTGGAAAAGTCCCAATTTCATTTGTGGAAAGACCCACATTCCCAATACAAGAGACTTATTGGAGATCATCCAATAATAGAGGATTATCCACGACTCCAATAACATCATCGTACACGGCTCGCATCCTGTCCGCAAACACGAAAAAGACAAAGAGTACAAAATGTCGGGAATACAGATGAAATGTTCCCGTTTGTGACATAGTCCGAATGATTCGGAAAAAGATTTGTTTTTTCCGTGCTTGAATCGTCACTGTAGCGATGTCGTTTGCATCTGACCACCAACACCGCCTCTTCAGAAATGCCAATCAAAAATAGACCCTGTTTATGACGATGCGTTCATCTGTATCGCTGAGGAGTGCAATATGGCACTCTCTCTTTGGAGAAGCGGTTGTTGTTGAAACAAAATGGTTACTTCACGTCTGTTAAGCTCCGCTGGTTGATTATCAACAATGTCTTTCCTGATTAAAATGACAAAGACATTATCCATCGACCCACCCTCTCGATGCATCGATGGTAGTTTCGACACTCCTTCCCAACCCAATGTATGGATGATGTCCAGCATATGATTTTAGTTAGCCAGAATATATTTCGTTCAATACATAACTTTGCGAATGTTCCCATGACAGCATTTAGTGTATGTACCATGCATGTTAGTGGCAAAAAAGAAACGTAATACCCACTGGTGACACAGGGGGGGGGTTTCTGGGAGTTGTAACCCCCTATTGCGATGAAATTTTGTATGTGCACATATGAATATGTGGAGTTAAAGCTGGGTAATTCCAAATTGAAAGCCTTTAAAAAGTTTCTGTACACGCCTATGATTACAAAGTAATGTAATACACGATGAAAATGAAAGTGCTAATAAGCAATGATATCAGTGCGGTAGCATATTTTCTTCCTAAGTGCTTTCCAACATAGCAACTATTATCTTGTTACATAACAAAGGAATCACTGTGCCTATATTAGGTTTCGGTTAAGCAGAAACATAACAAATTAATATTAAATACAAAAAATATACGCTATATATTTCCTATCATTCTGTGGGGCACAGTGCGCCCTGGTTACAGGTAAAAAAAGTACCGGGGGGGGGCGCCCTGGTACGCTCTGGCAGGACTGCACCCCTGGAGACAATATGTGTATAACGGAATTGATACACTTGCATAGGATGATGCTGTACTAATAAAAACAAGTGTGGACTCAGTATTAGCGAATAAATTCAGCTTGTAATCAGGGCCAGATTATGGCAAGGGCTCGAGGAGCCCGCGAAAAGAGGGAGCCCCAAAAGAATTTATTTGAAAATTTTATTTAACGTGATAAAATAATAAATTATTGCAAAAAAATCTTTTTTTCTTCAGATTTATAATCAAAAACCTATTCAACAAATCATAGCTGTTATCTAATTACAACTATCACAACTACAGCTTTGAGAATTGGATAATAAAAGAGCAGAGTTTTCAAAAACACAAAATTGGGGCGCCAATGCCACACATTACTCGCTCTTTTACCAAAACTTTATCAACTTCAGCTCTGCAAGTTCATTCTTGGACATCCGACATTGACGTGAAAGTGGGATTAAAAAGCATATTCTTACCTCCATTTTTAAATGGTAATAAGGGTGCGTACGTTTTTCAGATATATATCCAATACCCGTCAGCAGGCCCCAAAATGCAAGTTGGGCCCGGGCCCCCAATACTCATAATCAGCCCCTGCTTGTAACCGACAAAATTATTGCAGTACTGTGGAAATTGACAATTCATTGGGCTTAGTAGAAAGTAGGACATGTAATTACGCAAAAATAACGAAGATTCAATATCCTGGAAGACAGATTTTTCGAATAACATATGTGTAGACACACGGAAAGCAAAATAAACGGAACTGTAATGAAATACAGAACATTATAGGAGGTCAATATGTCGGTTAGCCTCAACAAAAACCGCAAAAGCAGGGACCGGTAACAAATTCATTTTCGTCAATTACAGATCTTTTAACAGAAACAGTTTGACTTAAATAGAGTATTTCATTCGAGGTAAATCAATAGCAGACAAGTACACGAAACTATGCTGAAATTGTATTGTATGTACATTTAAAGGTATCTCTCTCGCTTTCACTTCTTCCACTATATGATACCCAAGACGAAATTTAACAAGCAGAAACTTTAATTCGACAATTCGGAATCGGTCCCCCACCTTATTCAAATTTCATTTGGCATTCACTGCCTCATTTGCATATTTTGGGAGTGAGCGAGGTGGGACAGGGAGACTCTGAAGTTCCGAAGAGCAGGGAGTGGGGGCGCACGTGTTTGAATAGCAATGCAAACACACCAAATGGAGGGCTATTCATTGTGAGTTAATTGAGGTGTGGATGAATCTGGCAGGGGTATGGCGAATCGATGTTCTATCGTATTTAGACGTGTTGCCACATAGCTTTAGAGAAAAACTGTATTGTAATATAAAACCAACGTCAAAGAAGTTTAAACTGGATCACTTAAAAAATACGACAACAGAAGACAAGCTACTGGTATCATATCTAAGTTAGTTTCTTCGATTCTTTAAAGAATCATGATATAAAATATTGGAAATTGACGGGAATTTAGAAATCATTATGGAAAGTGTGAAATTTCCCTGAATCTTCAGAAATTATCCAGAAATTGGGAAATTCTAAAAATCTAGAAGTCCAAAATTAAGCGCATCTATGTTTTTACATTGAACTTCTAATACGACGGTTACCACCCTTCCATTGCCATAACCCTAAATAGCGATTTCCATGTAAAACAAGACTCTACTCTAGTGTTGGAACATCGATGTTCCAACAATTTAATCGATATAGAGATTTAATTTTTAATTTGTTTATAACGATTTTTGTTCATTACTTAAGCGACGCGCATACACATGCAGTGCTTGAACATGCCTAAATCGTGTTTTCGCTTTTTTGTAAAATGAATCACGTTTTAGGGTGAAGCCTGGCTGATATTTTGTTCTATAAATGGTTTTGAGAAAATTTTAGAGAATATCTAAAATATTTTTAACACATCTCCAAATTTTAAGAAATGTTTTTTCCTTGTATGATAAAAATCGTAAAAAAAGAAACTTTTTTTTAATAATAATTATCAGGCCATCCAAAATCCCCTCGCGACCTTGGGTCAACCCATCACGACCATGATTTGGGTCGCGACCCGAGCTTGGGAACCCCTAGACTAAGGCTATATATCTCGTAAGCTAATTGTATATTCAGTCTACAATATGTGTGCAGGTGTGTGTGTGTAATAGTAATATAACTTCCTTAAAATACTAATGAGTAGTTTCGCCTAACATCAAAATTATAAAATGCAAAACTGCAACGGCCTGGAGCTGCTATTCCAATTCTGCTGTTCCAAAGCTGCTATTCCAATGAACCCAAATTTATTTCCTATGGTAGAACAGACCGATTCAGGTCCAAAAATTGCCGTTTAAACTGTAATTACTCCCCACTTCTACTTTAGTAACTCCTTAATTGTGTTCATAAAGCCATGGAAGTAAAACAGATTTGTTTAGAAAAATGAAAAGATAGATGCGAGACCGAAATGATATAACTATTATAGATGAATAAATAAGTATTATTCTTATTATTTTTTTATCGAGTCAATTTCCATTCAATGTCATCAGTACTAAAAAAGGTATCCTTTCTACGAATTAATATGAAACTAATATCGAAAAAACAAGATGAGCTATCTGATAGAATTTCGACTTCGAACGAAAATGCATGTCCTCGTGAAATCAGTAATTAAGGACACTCACATTGCTTTGCATTTGAAAGAAATGAAATATATAATTGGACTACAGACCATCTCTTTCAATGTCGTGAACGTAAAATATTGTTATAAAATTTTATGCTGGATATTAAACTTCAGTTTTGATTACATTTCAAAATAACACAATTCAACTCACATTGCATTTGAAACTATTAAATTTTGCTACTAGCACGTTAAAATAAAATAATATTAGCTCTAACATATATACATAACAATTATAACATGATAATTAAAACAATAATAACAACCGTAATATACAATTCGACCCATGTTTGAAAAATCTCTAAAAATTTAAGTAAACTTTTACAGGATTATCATTAGTTAGAAATAAAATACAGGGTACCAGGGAGGAAATTACATAAAAAGGTTAAACACTGGTAAAATAGCAATGAAAAAGATCACTCAAGCTTTCGGACGCATCAGCAGCAGTCCTTCATCAGGAGTAATGTTATCATTAGTTGTTAATGTTTGATTTATGCTTAGTAAGTTAACTAACCCAAGTGTTGAGATGTCTATAAATACGACATAGGTATACTATTAAAAACATTTGGTGACAAATCGGTAAAAAAAGAATGAAATAATTATAATGTAATACATAATACGTTCAAACAATCTTGGACTTAGGAATTTTCAAAAAGTGACCAGGATACAATAGATAAACTTTAGAGACACAGTGTACACCTAAATTTATTTTCGAATAATGTAGATTAAATTTAATTCCTAATATTTTTAAAATTATTATTTAACTTCGTACTCGTATATGCCTTAAAATTCCAAACGGAGACAAAAAAGAGGAAAAATTTATAAGCCGGGGGAAGGCGATATTCAACAGGGGCGTATAAAGGGGGGGGACTCAAACTTTTCCCATGGCATATCAAGGCAGGTCTTTCTCTACGAATTCGAATCACGTGCTATTTGTTTTCTTTAAAGATCTTCCATCCTCTCAGAATTTGTGAATTGCGCCATCCCTGGCATCAACGCATCACATTTCACCTCATTGTCTGTTGGGTACAAATTAATTATTATCTATAGAAGTGGTGTAGTTACAATGTAGCGAAAATAGACACAGCCTACAGACCCTAGTAAATTAGGGCCTTATACATCATCTTTTGGCCCCTCATTTTAATAAAATAGGGGGGCCAAATTCTTACCTAAGAGCACTAAAACTTAACTTTGCCACTAGCCTCTACACGACACAAATCATAATTTTGATTCTAGGCATACTTATTGAGTGCTTAGAATTTTTTTTAACATTATTATATTATGTAATAATTTATATTATTTATCTAGTCATTTATATTATATATTTAGTTATTTATATTATATATTTAGTTATTTATTCATATTATTATATAATTAAAGCCATATGCTACTAGTAGAGTAAGTTTACTATACCCCATGATCATAAGCAGAACTTATATTACACGCCTGGCGCCTCCAAGGGCGCCTAGAGCTAACACGGGCCCCTATGACCCCTTCCTCGGGCCGGGCTCCCACAACACAAGTCCTTGCCAGCGAGGGCCCGTAAACTTCACCCGGGTCCCCGGGTCTCAGCCCCTGCTGTTTTCCCCCCCCCTCATCGGCTCTGGGCACATCGGTGACCTTGACCATCCTTGCTTCGTAAAAATACAAACATTACACACCTGTGTTTACTTGATAAAAAATATGAATTTTAGCTACTAAAAACATGCGCCACTAGAACTGAACGTTCAAAGACAGAGGCGTCAAAAACGTGGCCAGTAGCCAAAAGCATTGTTGAACAACATTCTAGCGGAGAAAGAAAAAGCTTATTGGCTGAATGCTGCGTCATAATTGTTTGCGGCACTGGGTCAACCGGTGGCGTCAGAAGCATTTAACTGCTCTTTTAGGTAGAGGTTCGACAAGGAAGTAGTTAACGAACGTCCTCAACTCTAGGAAATAATGGCCAGTGCCCACAAGTCGTGTTCCTGTTGGTGTTTGAGGACCTCTTTCTCTCGTTGAGCCTCTCTTTAGACGCATGTGGTTCCGAGTGCCACTCCACTTGTATCTCCTCCTCCAATGCAAGCACTGGCAAGTGAAACGAGAAGCAGTGCTGTCCAACTCTTCACTTTGATCGCACTCTGATGTAATTGATTGTCCTCTATCTTTAGGAAACTGATCCCAGAATGATATAAAGAGTTTTCATGACAACACCTCAGTCAAAGCACCGATTTTGGACATGAAGAATAGGTGCTTGATGTTGAAAAGAAAGCTTTTTCTTTTTTTAATGAAATGGCAAAATTTGTCTTCACGCTGTTGTTGTTTGTCGTGGGGACTTTTGGAGTGATTTTCTTTAGATGGACGGCAGAGTATTAGATTTGAACGTTTCTAAATTTACAGTTTTCTCATTGTTCTAAGCACAGCAGTGACAAGAAATTCTCGTGCCTGATGCAAAAAAGTAAAACCCACTCCATAAAAATATTAGTTTACGATACTTTCTGTTTCAGATTACTAACTATATTTTTTAATTCTAACGCATAAATTCAACATAAAACCACGACACATCCTTATGTTATATATATATATATATATATATGCCTCATGTGGCACCCTTTAAATATCTAACTTGATACAACTGCCCCGTTTGCTACACCCTCGAGACGCCCCTAGTTTTTCAGTTATCATACGTTCTGCTTTCTTAAATATAGAATATTGTGTCACATGGAAGTGGAAAATTAAATTTCCAATTAAAAAACAATTAATCATTCGTAGAATCGAACGCCAGATCTAATATTGTAAAGAAACTCGACTTTCGAAGATGAATGATAATTTTTAAGCTAGGTCACGGGTTCTGTATTCTTTCTATGGAATATTGCTTCATTTGTCGGGTCAAAAAAAAAAGTTTTTTTTAATAATATATTCATTTGTCGCAAATTATCTACATCAGTCCCACATTCCATCAATACATACTGTTTAATACCATATATATTTTGAGCAAGAGACAAATGAATACATGTAGTTGAATATCTGATCTAATCATAGACTAATAGACAATTGTGATGAGTCCTCAGTAGAAATTAAAACAATTTATCAAGTCGAAGACTCAAAATTCATTTGATGGCCAATAAAATCCCCTTCCATCAAATACATCCTTAATTTCTTTGTGAATACTCCAATATTATTCATTTCTTTAATATTACAAGGTAAGCTATTGCAGTATTTAATACTTTCATATTCTATGCCTTTCCTAAACAATTCAGTTCTTATTTTAACCGGTTTAAACTGAAATTTTTTTCTTGAACTTGGTCAGAGTTACAACTGAGAATCTTGATATTATCCATGTGTTTATTTTCTTTTATTCTTTCATACATTATTTTGAGTATGCTGAATTCTGTATTCTGAATTTTATTTTGAGTATACTGAAATATATTAAATTTATCGGTGATTCATTATTATTGAAATCTTTATTTTTTTTTTAAATTTTACACAACTTTCTTTGAATTTATGTTCCACTTCTTGTGAAGCTACTAAGAATTCTCTCTATTTCTGTCAAAGAGCCACGTGAAATATGTGAAGAATATTGCCATTCATTACACTTAGACTCTTGTAATGAAATCAGGCTCCAGCAATTGTAAAATGAGATTGACACATTTATCCATTTCGACAGTTCTTCTCAGGAAGTTCTTTGCAAACACCTGTCGCATCCCTAATTTATTGTTTTAATCGATTCACACCTTTAAATCCCAAAATCGATCGACAGGGCGTAGAAGTTCAAAACTTATAGGGGGGGGCAGGCTCAAATGGCTTTAAAAGGGTTCATTTTATCCTTCATTAAAGAGAAAAATTTGACTTGGTATCCGGTGGGAGGGGCTCGAGCCCTCTGTACTTCCCTTTTCTTCTACGCCACTGCTGACGAACTACACAGGGACGCCGAGAGCCAAGGCGGAACTCCAGGCTCACTTCAATCGCCCCTCCCCCCCATGAGCCCTTCCCTGAGCCGGGCCTCCCATAGCATAGGTCCTTGCCAGCGCGAAACCCCAGACTTCACCCGGAACCCCGAGCTGCAGCCCCTGCTGCCCCCCCCTTGTTGGCTCTTGTAAACTACATGGAGTATATTTATCAACATGAAAGAAAATTTTCAAATTCCCCATTATTGTTAATTTAGCAAGCAAGATGGATAAATTAAAAGTTAATTTATGTATAAAATGGATAAATATGTAAACATGGGATAAATTAAAAGTTATTATTCATGTTGCTTTAATAATTGGGCATAAATGATGATGTCCTCACTTTTTTACATATCCTCCGTATTCGTATTAGACAATTTCCTATTATTGAGAAGTTTCCGAAACACCAATTAATTCTCTTTGACGATTATTACTGACCTTGGCTAATCAAATGCGACAAATTGCTTAAAGACCAACTCCCTCAATGACGGATAGAGATCGACAATCGGAAGGCCACCAGTGATTTATAGAAATAAAATATCTCTAATTTCTCCCCCAATGTCTTTATAAATGCAGTCGAAGATCGATAAAACACAGCTGACGTGAGGGTATAACAATCAAACACCGTCTAATAGAAAAAGGATTGACTTTCGCCCTCGCTTCTAAAAGGTCCCGATTCCTGATCCAACAAGATTCGCGCCATTTTCGTCCTCTTCTTCATCCCACCATCACATATGCTAAAGATTTATATGGCAAATGAGCGAGAGACGACACCGGGGACGAAAATCTGCCGTCAAAAGGAAGAAAATCCCATTGCAGTTGTAACAAAAGCCGCAGTGGAAAACCAATAGTCGGGTTTGGTGGGCATACGATGATTCTCGCGATATCCTCCCCATGCTGCATTGTCAGTTACTCTCAGCAAGGGAAAAAAATCCGTCTGGAATTGGCACCTTGAAAGGGCGCTGATGGTAGTGGGGATGCCGATTATGTGAAGAGTGTTAACTGTTGGCGATTGGATAGATTTCCTAGGAACGCTAAAATAAGTTCTTCAAATTACCTACTGTTCACTCCCTCGTCTCCTGATGCTGCTCCTCCAGCTTTTACTCTCTTCCTTTTTAATGCTGTCGCTGAAGCAAATCAACACTACCACTCTGGGAGCAATGCGAAGATAACACAGTACGTCTCTCCATATCCTTCCTCAGCAAATAACAGCATACTCTTTAATGTTTCTTGACCACTGAAGTTTAATACTACAAAACTATGAATAATTCAGTATGAGGGAAAAAAAAGTCCTGTACGCTGCTAATTGCGTAAAAAGTTTTATATAAAACACACTTTAAACTGCGGTAAAATTTGATATCCCAAATCCTTGACTTCGACTCCTTTAATTCCTTCGACTTTTTCGTGTATGTGTGGCCAATGCACATTAAGTGTCAAGCTTATTGCAGTACCGCACGAGAACTTACTACATTATGGTAATGCACGGTGAATTTACTGTAATATGGTAGTATACATGAACTTGATGCTTTAAGGTAATGCACAAGAACTTACTGCAATATGGTGATGCGCACGGATGTACTGTAGTATGGTAATGCACAAGAACTTACTGCAGTATGATAATTCAAGTTAACTTGCTTCAGTGTGTTTATCACAAAATATTATATCACCATCGTACTGAATGTCAGAATATTAGATTGATAGAACATGAAATAAAAATAATAGCCTACACAAATTTGTTTAATTTAAATTTCTACACAAGAAAAACCAGTAAATGTCAAGGAGAATATAAAAATGCAATCGATAAATTAAAAAGAACACACGAAAAAATATAGCGTATAGATTAAAACTAAGGAATAGAAGAAAAAAAAATAAAACGTTAAGATTATGATAAATAGGTGTTATAGCTGAAGACTGGTTAATTCATTTGCAATTTTGCATCTTATGAATGATCATCTGGTTATAGAATGGAAGGTTTAATGTGACCATCAACCTATAACCAATACATTCCCCTCAAACCTTGAAAGGGAAAATACCGTACCAACCAACTTTTGCTGTACTCTCTCTGCTTGCATAGGGGTTCAGAATTTTCCTTAGGGATTTTTTTGGAAAAAATGACCGGATAAATCCCTTTCATCTTCAGCTTTGCGTCAAAACCTCAAAAGCTCTTCCATATGTTTACAGTTATCCATAAAGCCCGTGTTCCAGCCTTGAAGTTGTCCATTGTATCCACAAAATCTCCGGACTGGCCGCTGCAAAAATCCCTAAAAACGGACAAATACATTTTCTTTCCCTACTTTTTGAAGATTTTCCGCAAATGTGTATCTTCCTCTTAAAAACATACTGCACCATATAAAATATCCCTTAGAGCAAAAACTGACGAAAACATTTCTTAAAAAGGAATGACGTGTGCAGCAAAAACCGTCTGATATTTCCCGATTCAAGCAAAAAGTTATTTTGTAACATGGCGAAATAGGTGACAATAATTAGGTAACTGGGGGAGGGGAAGTCCACGCATACGGCACTGGCTTATTTTCGAGATGTCGAATTTGCCAAACCTAGAGTTCTCTCTATACGGAAAGGAGACAATTCTCAATACCAAAAATGGTTCATTCAGCACTGCTAATCCAACGGTAGAGCAAAGCGCAATTGGACATTTTTATTGGTTTGAAATTACAATGTCTGGTGATTGCAAAAGGCTTTGTTTGCATTGTAGTTTCAGCAGAAGTCAGAGCCAATCAAACGACTTCCATTGTCGGCCATTACTAACACAAATCACTTTGAATTAAAAAAGAAAGTCTCTCTTTCTTTTTAAGTACAATTTTTAAGAATAGTTTTTCTCCCTAAATACACAGCTAAATTCTATACACGAAAAATAAAACAGTTGCTCCGAAAAAATTCTAAAAAGTAAGAAACCAGTTGGTCTAAGATTACGTAAATTCCCTAACATATACGTCACTGATATATGGTCAAAGAAATTTTATTTATAAGGTTTCGAGAATTAGTATTGCAATATTAATATGATATTTAAAAATAATTAATTATTTAATTATTCAGTTGATATGCCTTTAAAACTTTCATTCTGTTTTCAATTATTCACCTTTTACTTGTAACAGAGATAAAAAAAGAATCATTCACCCCGCTGAATGCGTTCTTTGGATTCATTCATAATTATCATTTTCATTCTTCAGAATCATTCACGGACCAGGAATGGAAATAAGAAACATCGTTCACGTAACTGAATAAGCATCCGCCCCATACGCAAAGGCGGATTGGGTCGTCTCAAAGGGCGCAAGGTCAAGGAAGGCGCGAATGCTTGCCCATTCGGAGGCGCGACTCCTATCGCCCATGAGGGCGCATCGGCCCGAGGACCGATGGCCTGTCCGCCCCTGTCCATACTTCTATCTTATAACTATGTACCTGTAATTTCTCTCACAATCGATTTTGCATGACAATTATCATGATAATTTTATATTATATTTTTTGCCTTATTTTCCTTGTCGTTACATATGCAAATTTGAATGAATGAATGAATGAATGAAAGAAGGAAGGAAGGAAGGATAATTAAGGCCGTGCACTCGAAAGTTTTGGGTGTTTAAGTCCAGCAACGCCAAATTTTCAAAATTATTGGGGAAGGGGAGGCACGCACAGATTACATATATTTATATATTACAGTACGTATAAAATTATAATTTATTTGGAGACAATTATTGGTCAAATTGTTGGGGTAGGGAGAAGATCTGGATTATATAACCCTACGCCTATGGTTAAGGGTAGCCCCCCCATTAGGACAATATTATTGAGTTCCTCGTAAGAGAAAAAAAATTACAACCCTCCATTTTTAACAAAAAAATCTCTCCTTTTTTAAATCCTGTGTACAGGCCCAGATGTTATCAGTACAGTTACACCGCCTTAGTCTTATTTGTATTTTACGAACAAAAATCCCTATAACATTGGCTTAACGTGAAACCGCCGGTTAACCCACAGCTTAACGCGACTTCGGAATTATTATACATTTACATACAACCGAGCTTTCTGGGAATCGAACCCTGCTCAGCGAGCTCAAAGGAGACAGTTAAAACCATTGACTGCTATTCGCCATTAAATATAATTTTTTAAATAAAATTAGCATTCTTTATAAAAAAATCTCTGGGGTTTGTGTGAAGTGGCTTCTTAATTCAGCAATTTTCCTAATTAATATTTCAAACTTTTTTTATGGAAATAGAGGCGCAGAATGAGAATATCGATTTAGTTCTATATCGATTCCTTGTAGAATTAAACCAATATTACATTGGAACTATCGATTTAAATCGATTCATTTTTTTTAAATAAATATTAAAGGCTTCAGCCTTTTCTCATTGCTCAATTTACACTTTCTCAAAACTTATGTTATACTTACAACTTATTACAACCTATTACTTGTAAAAACTTACTCTATACTCATTCAAAATTAAATTGGGATTTTAGACCTTTTTACTTAAATACTAAACGTATATCCACTGAAAAAATCTTAATGTTTATCCCATATATAGTTAATATCCAACGTCACCAGATAACGTTTGGTTAAATACACGCCGTATTTTAGATGCTAGGTAAGTATTTCCAGCTTATTGAATAGAAAAAATATGCATCTGAAAAGTGAGGTTGAACACCTTCTTATGCCAGCTGTAGCTAAAAATCTTTTATAGTTTATTTCTAAGGTAGACTATCATATCTGCCAATACCCGTACAATAATAGAAACATTTTTAAAATTTCAGAAGATCAGAATCCATATTTCAAGTGCGTGGTAGCGTCGCATAGCTTCAAGTTCATTGGGTATTGAGGTCGGGTCAGGGGCGATATGAGTGCATAAGAGTAGCTTTTCTTACGAGTCGGGGGCGTGATGTAACGATGAGTCTACTTGTAAGCTAAGGAAAGGAATGTATCTTTGAGTGGACCGTGTAGAAATGCGTCTGTACATTGTATCTGGTCTGCCCTTTCATAATGCTGCTACGAGAAATAGACAGACACCATGTCACCAGCAAAGGTCGTTGATGAATTCAACCTTGCTGAACTATCTAATTCTCCTGCTGCTACAGTCCAGTTCTGGGAATAGCCTACTTCAGTGCTTGCTCTCTCTCTCTCTCTCTCTCCTCTCTTCTTCCTGTAGCAGCACTTGTCTCTCTAGAAAAAAAATATTCCAAATCTAAAAGCTCGGTTACCCTTATGTTTAGAAGCGGAAAACAGATGTCCCGTTTCTTGAAATTGCAAGAATCATCTTCAAAGTTTTGAGGAAAACTTTCCTTTTCAAATGATTTTCTAAAAACGAAGTACCTTTCGAAACTTGTTCGGTACCATCCGACAAACACTGCAGCAGTATTTCTCAAGAAGACTCAGTGACAGCTAAATTTAAAAGTGGTTATTGGTCCCAAGTATGGCAAACCCACGTGAGAGAAGAGTTGTAGAAATTGCCGAGTTGGTAACCATTCTTAACAACGCTCTCAGGAAAGTGGATCTTACAGTTTCTTTTCATTAGAATATAGAAAGACGTGGAAAAAAATAAGGAGAGAGCTTTAAACTCAAAAATACATATTTCTCGTCCCCTTTTTTTTAAAGCTTATATTGTGCACTAAACGTTTCTTTTTCTCTTGGATTAGCCGATGAAAACACCTTTTAAATTTTCCCATCCTTCTCTACAAGCATGCGAGAGATATGTCCATTTATATCAAGGACATAATACAAGCATGATATATAAAAAATGTCCATAATACTTCTCAAGTCCTTTGTATTTCTGAATAAAATAGATATTTCGCAGGTTTTTAAGACCTCCAATTCGAACTTAGATACTCCAAAATACACTTTTAAACTAAAATTTTTTATTGTACGTAAGTTTTTTAAGAGAGCCAATAAAAAATCGACAAACGTGACCTTAAAAAAATTCATATTTTTTCTAAAAATTCAATAGGATAATTTTTAAGATAAGAAACAACATTAGGAGACATATTTAAATGCAATATAATAAACCTTTGATATATTATTTGGTTCTCAAATCATCTGGCATCGAATTATCCGGCTCGCAACAGGAAGGGGGTGGTAATCGATGTACAATATGAAATAAGAATGTATATCCTATCCGGTCAGGATATCAGTATTGTGTACGTCTTCTTTACCAAAACGTAACTAGTATGCTGAATGAAAGAAAAGTGTAATAATTTCTTACACGTGTAATATGTAGTAATTGTTTCTTTGCTACAAAATCTACTGATGTGTTTAGTACGGCACGTCTTGAATGTCAGTCCTTACACAACCTCTTCCACTCCCCTTTTTAGTCACAAAAATGAATGCAGCATTTAGCACAGCATTTTTCTACAAAACCAAAGATAATCCAAAAGCTCATACCAGCTTATTCCAGCGAATCCCTAATAACGACGATGATTACAAAATACAATTGTAAAACATAAAAGTGAAATTCTGACTGATGTTGACGTGGTGAGAAATTCAAGGGGACTTCATACACCTTTCACGATAGATAATACAGTCTAGTTTTATTTAGCATCTTTAGATAAATTTAGTCTCAATGCTCTTGTCATACTGCGTATGTCTACTGAATGCACATCAGCGTATATACGAATAAGCTTTTTTTTTTTCGAAAGATAGGATTATTTAAATCTAAACAAAAGATATATCAAAGAAGAAAATTATCTTTAAACAGAATATCAAAAATTGCTGCCTTTTTTTCAATAAATAGAGTACGTAGCAAGCTCGGCCACCTATAAATTGACTGCGCTTCGTTCATTACCTCAACATTGACTCCAACAAAATACCATAACGTCACATTCCCTCGATTTCCCAACCAACAAAGGAAGAAAATCTGCTTTAAGGTGTAGATAGCTTAAATATTAAAACAATCGGAATATTATCGAGAAGAAAACAAAGCATATGCGCTCAAAGAGTCTACTGTCGCTTAGCAGCAGCGTAGCAACTCAAAACCTATGAGGCTCAAGTGGTTATGGGGAGGCTCAAGCGCCTTTAAAGAAGATTTTGTGATGCGGCCTATGAGAAAATGATGTGTTTTGATTCTAATGGAGGTGAGGGGAGGAGATTGAGCAGGCTCGTAACTAGACGCTTACCACAGGGAGGGCTCTGAAAGTTACAGATGACTCAGAAAGCTACAGGGGGCTCAAAATTCGTAAATATTTTGTGTCATTTTATTAATATTTTTAATGATACTATATAAATTTCTTAAAGTAAATTTTGCTTTGAAAACATAAATTTTAATATACCTCTCTATAATTTACCCTATCTTTATTATGAGTTATATGAAGACTCAAAGCTCTCTGTAAAGTACATTATATACACAAGATCTATCGTAGAGAGTTATTTTAAAAGCGTTGTTAAGGTCAAAGAACAATTCCCATTGTCATGTACAATTTATACAAAACAAAAAATTTAAAATAAAATTCTACAATATTTTATTTTGAGAAAAAATATTTTCCAGTCAGAGAGAGGCTGATTGCATTTCCACTTGAGCTTAGTCCCTAATAGCCCCAGCCTGGCTACGGCTCTGATATTGAGCCGCCCCTGAATCCTCCCCTTTATCTTATATCACTGTCCTTGTCTATTTATTTTTAATTGCTTAATGATTAAGAACGACTCAATACTTCCTAAAATATTAATTTTTATTAAAAAAATTAACATTTACAGATAATGCAATGAGCTATTAAAATCCCAAAGTTTCCCTCACGCATCCGTTAAAGCCAATTCCTTGTTTAAAAGTACAGTACAGTCCAGAGTTTAGCTTTTTCTCTCTCTCTTAAAATTTTTAAAAAAAAAAGATCAAAAACGACCAACTTAAACAAACTGCTATTCATTAATTATCTCACTTTTCTGCTAAGCTGAAGAAACACTTGATAACAATCTTTTCCACCAGTTCCCCAAACCTATCCCCATGGCCCAAAGACCTTAAAACTGGGACTGAAGAGGGTTACTTTTAAGGGCGGATCCAGGCAAAGGGTCTAGGGGAGGGGGGCTCCGATTAAATAAGCACAGAAAGAAGGGTATTGAGTTTGCCATTATTTTTTTCATAAGGCTCTGAATACAGTACTTAAAAAAAAAATTCGAATGCAAGCGATATTTCAGGTTCTAAATGTCGCTCTAAACACGCTTCAAAACATCTAAGATGTGTTTGGGGCCCGCGCCAATATTGAGAAACGCATTTTGAAAGTTGAATAAGGATGCGGAAGTAATAAAAGGGAATCTTTCAAATACTTGTGAGAAGTATCCTCTTTATAATTTTTTATAATATATATTGCAGCAAAAATCTACCTCTCCGGCTGCGAATGCGCGAAAATTTTTCAGAAACGTTTTCCACATTAAAATTTTTCAGAAACGTTTTCCACATTAAAAAGAATATTTCTGTAACCTGCAAGCAACGCTAGTTATATACAGTGGCGCATCCAGAATATTCCTAAAGAGGGGCCAGTGGTGCAAGGAATTTTTGGTGAAAACACTGGCCAGGGGCCATATCGATTACGATTGTTTTTTGTTGTTGTTTTTTGCTCATTTATCATTATTAAGTTACTAATAATTCCACAGTGGAAGATACTTGAATAATTAAAAACAGTAGTAGTTTTATTTATACAATTTTATAATGGCCAGCCCTTGTCTCATACAAAAAATCGCCAGTTTAGTAATAGGTTTAAAAATAATCCTATTCTGCAAAACTTGCTTTTGCTTGCCCTCTGTCCATTACTTGATTTATAGAAACGTTTCTTCCTCATATGACGTTTTAAAAACTCATCGGCATTGTGAACTAAATCTTTATGATTGAGAAAATTTTGGCGCAGTATAGCCCAGATAAACGCGCCATAAAAGCAACATCCAAAACATCTATGTTGGCTGAACTTTCCACTACTCTCCAATTGTTTTGAAATAAATTTACCTGTGGCTTGTGTCGATCTTAAACCGACTTCATGGGGTGAAAAGAGAACACACAAAATTTGCTATAGACACTGTCTTCCGCCTTTAGGTAAGCTAAACAATTATGCTTACTCAGTTCAGAAGAGCAGAACTTCCGACTGTGGTCAGAGTTTCCTCGATTTTATACAGAACTAGTAACGGTCGTGGGAAAATTGCACTTTGCAATTTCCCTGAACTCTTATGACTTTGATGAGATTTATTTATACAAGTCGAACACTACGCAGATTAAATTAAGAAACAATTTTCATCAACGTTTTTTAGGCGTAGTATAACGCCGATGTTATGGCATGTTGGATGGTGAAACATTTGTAAAAAAAAAAAAATATAGTTTTCTTTGTCTGGTGGGGCACAATCCCACGACCTTCTGCTCTCCGAGCAGGTGCTCATACCAAACTAGCATCTATATCCTGACATGAATCCCAGGAAAATGATGCATTGCGCATGCCCACGGACTTTGTCGGATTGTCGATGCTCCTGAGCCTTACCTAAGGGGGTGGTATAAGAATTGAAGAAATATTGTACTTCTACAAATACATTACGACTGTAATCGTAAACAGAGAAGAATAGTAAATTAGTGTTGACGTTTTATCCTGCTTTGGATCCCAATATGTTAGGCATTTTCCTTCTTTTTTTTTTTTTTTAAATGAGTGTTACGATGTGACTGAATTTGTAAATGCATTCCATTGAATACGTCGTATTGGCGTAATCTGGTAGGAGCTCCTGCCCCCAACCCCGTTTTTTTTAGAAAAGAGGCAAAATCGTATGCTGGGGGTGGGGGGGTGGTGCAAGGGTTTCATTGGGAAGGGTGGCCGCCGGATCGTATTTATGCTATATTTAACTCTTAGTTGTAAACATCACGGGAATCTACTTACGTTTTCAGTCACATCATAATCACACAATAACTTTCACACTAGCACTCCTTAGCAAAAAGTGTTACGTTGGGATCCATAGCAGGAGTTAAACGTCATCACTAATTTACGAGTCTTTCTCTGTTTACGATTATAGTCGTAGCGCATTTGTCGAAGTCTGACGTTTCCGCAATTCTTGTACCACCCCCTAGGGAAGGGCCCAGAAGCATCGACAATGAAGTCCGTGGGCATGTGCAATGCATCATTTTCGTGGGATTAATGTCTGGATATAGATGCTAGTCTCAAAGCAACTGAGCTATAGATGGCGAGCATTCAATCCCTTACGGACGTATTTATCGCATATTTTCGAAAACTGGTTTTTTGGCGGAATGGGCAGTAAATTGACTGCTTTTTAAACCAAATTGCGAAGAGATAGGTATTAAATTCATCGTAAAGCCCGTTGCAGCAGGTCGTGGATCGTGCCTCACCAGACAGACGCAGAAAAAAAACATTTTTTTTACGAATGTTTAGCCATTTAACCATGTCATAACATCGGCGTTATCATTACAATGCCTAAAAAATTTGATATAAATTGTTTATGAACTGATGAGATTACTGTTAAGGGAAGCAACAGCAGCGGCTAGGGGCTGTCTTCAAAAGCTTTCCAGGAAATAAAGGTAGACCAAAACGCAATATCAAACACAGTTTAAATAGAAATTCTGACTGCAGATATTTCTAATTATGTCAAGAAATCTAACCTCACTGATGAAGATAGGATAACAGTGATAAAAATTCTTTGGGAACCATATGCAAATTGCAATTTTCCCACGACCGTCACAAGTGCTGTATAAAGTCTAGGAAAATCTTACCACAGTCTGAAGTTCTGCTCTTCTGAATTGAGTAAACATAACTATCTAGCTTACTCAAAAGTGGAAGACAGTGCCTACAGAAAATTTTGTGTGTTCTCTTTTCACCCCATGAAGTCTGTTTAAGATCAACACAAGCCACAGGTCAACTTGTTTCAAAAGAATTTAATAATTGGAAGAAAACATTGGAGAAGTTCAGCCAGCATAGAACTTTTCTCTATCATAAGAATTCAATTCACAAAGCCGATGAGTTTTTAAAGGTCGCAAAAGGAAAAAAGGCTTCCGTAGATCAAGTAGTGGACAGAGGGCAAGCAAAAGCAAGTTTTGCACAATAGGGCTATTTTTCAACCTATTACTAAAACAGTAATTTTTTTTTTGGAAGACAAGGGCTGGCCATCGTAAAATTGTATAAGCATAATCTACTACTACCTCTAATTATTTAATTATTTAAGTATCTTGCACTGTAGAATTATTAGTAATTTAATAATGATAAAAGTACACAAAAAGACAACCGTAATTGATATGGAGACTGGCCCTTTATTTCCACCAAACATTCCTTGCACCACTGGGCCCCCCATGAGAATATTCTGGGTGCACCACTGCGCATGACAAGAAAAAGGCGAAGAGGTAAAAAATCTTCAAAATTAGTTTTAGAATTTAGTACTCCCTCCGTCCGAAAATATGATATACATTTAAAAAATTTGTTGTTCGAAAATATGGCACAAATTTGAATTTTTTTCATCAGAAAGTATGGTACACATTTGATTTTTTTTTGTCCAAAAATATGGCATAGGCCTACATTTAAAATTAATTTTTGTCCGTCAGTTGTACACTAATCTTAGTTCCTTATTTAAATGTTTGCTTTCTGTATTAATCGTCAATGGCTCTTTAAATAAATACCATATTTTCGTACAGAGGGAGTATTTATTAATATATGATTATAAAATTTAAAAAAATACTTTTTTTATTCGCTACACGTAGTAATTTCAAATGATTTTTATTTGTTGAATCCAAAAACCTGACAATCGCACTTACGGCAGCTCTGAGGGGGGGCCGAGCCCCCCCTCTGGATCCGTCAGTGGTTACTTCAGAGGGCCTGGAGGACTTTTAGAGGATCTTGTTGTCAACCAATGGTATCCGACCATGTTCCTCTCAACCGATTCTTCTTACACATACTTTTCTCCCCATCTCTCTCTTAAGCATCTCGTGATTCTTCTTGCAACAAGTTACTCTGGATAAAAGGGCAGTGGTTATAGATCTACCCATCCAAAAGAATCTGTTTCACTTATACGGGTTTGACAATTTCTATTTTACGTTTTTTTCAAGCGCATATCTTCCTCTTCAGATGCTCAAAGTGGTCTTGAAGTTTACATGCGTTACAATAGATTGTGTGCTCTTCTCAAGGGCCAATAGGAAGGTGTAGCTTACGTTCATGGTACCCTCCAATCACGCTTTCAAATATCTTTTTTTGATTGAAAAAAAATGGGAGAAAAAAAACTTTTTTTTTTGTCTTTAGCAAAGAATAGATTGTGTTTCAAATGAAATTAGATATTATAGAAAGAGACCACAATGCCCTAAATTAATAGTATTGTAATTCTTAGTACGTCAGAATTGATGTTCGTAATGTGTGAATGAAAATGTTTTTGGCGTCAATAATTCATTAATTAGAATTATTGACGTTGAATTATTGACATTAATTAGCATTAATTAGAATACTGCTCAGTGTAAAATCCTGCTTTGAAATCAGCTGACAGTACCTCTATAGGTTATTATACTTGTGCCTTTATTCTGTATATTAGTAAAACATACAATATAAGTACATTATAAAATAATATTATAAGTATAACATACAATAGAAACACATTACTTTTATACATTATCTATACACATATGTATGAAAATAAAATTCATTTGTATTTGTATTATTTGTATTAACGAATCCGTTTTTACAGTAGAAAAGCAAATAAATAATAAAAATAATAATAAATACAAAATAATTAAAATAATTTACTAATGAATTGAACTATTCAAAGCGTTTAGCAATCAAATACTTGTCAAACGTTAATATCTTAATGTTAATTTAAACCATTCAATGTCAAAAATCGAGTAACATGAAATTATAAAATAAATTAGAGGCAAATGGGAATTTTGTATTAATTAATTTTTATATATGTTTTTACATTAACTGATAATTGTAAGGTAAGTGGTACAGAGCAATATTTAAATTGTATTAATGATATTTTATTAATTTTTAAGGGGGATAATCAATTGTAATAATTACTAGGAACTAAAAACCAAAGATCACGAAAAAGTAATTCCTTCCAAATATATTCAATATATCAATCTAACTTACGTTACGATTGTGGTTCAGAGAAAAAATTAAATCCCAAAATAATAGTAAACTTTTATATGATGCTTTAACGTTTCATCACTTGGGCTGTCGAATAAGATGCAACAGACCAGAAATCTAAGGAATGAAATTTTGAATTGTATGCATAATGGATATTTGACAAACTACTAAAAAATAGTTCTATAACTTAGTGTATTAGTCCAGTTCAAAATATATAATTATTATTATAATTGATTTGATTTATTGATTGATTAAAATTCGTGACAAAATATACACTGTGTCTAAAACGTAAGGTCTTGCACAGAATACGACACGTTAGTGGTCTATTTCAATTAGACACATAGTGATAAGAGGCCGAACCAGAAGTGTCGCAGCCTATAAATGATTCCCACTGGGTGGGCATTAAGATTCCATTTCTTGACCAACAGACGTGACTAAGTAGTGTAAGTCGAAAGACCAATGAATCGAAAATATGCATTCCGTCTAAGAACTTAGCACCATGCTGTAATAAGATACTGCTGCCTAAAGTTAAGGGATAAGCAATTCACAGAAAGGAAATGTAATTATAAGTTTAGTTAATATGCAGTTACAACGATTTCCACAAAAACTGATGAACGAAATCATACTGTTTATGATGCTCTTAATCATCATTATGTTGTTTTTGGAAATTAATACTATAATAATGTTACAGTATCATATGATGATTAACATTACCATACAACATAAGGTGTCTTGTATTAGTCTCGTTGTCAGGGGCGGCCATAGGCGTAGACGTAAAATTTTCAAAATTATTGGGGGGGACACTGGGCCCTCAATAATAGTTAAATATTATTATACAGTTAACAGTTATATAGTAAAATAAATTATAAATTCCCTTTAACATAGAGAGTGATCATTTAAAAACACCCTAATTTAATAACTTTGTTTTAAAGGTGGGCAAAATTTTGATTAAAAACACGTCTATTTTTATTTGCAGGGGGAAGCCAAAAATTAGTATCAAAACTTTTTTTGTTCAACACCCACGTCCCCCAGGCCCCCAACTTTGAATTTTCAAATGGCACCTCCTACTTCGTAATATATCATTTTAAATAGCATAAAAAATAAAACTTCTGTGGGGGGAGGGGAAATAAATTGGTTCATGTATTCGGGAGAAATAGCTAAAAATAAAATCGTTATTTTGACCCTTTCAAACCTTTGACCATCTTTGGATTAAATGCACTGATTACACCGTCTTTCTTTCTTTCTTTTTTTTCTTAAGTGTTGGTTATGCGCACTGATACTAGTAGGAGCAGCGTTCGTTATTTCTATCGAAATATCAGCGTGAAGAACGCAAAAGAACGATTTTAGTTTTAGTTTTTTCTCCCGAATTATTGAACCAATTTAATTTTTTTTCAGCAGATTTTTTTTATTTTTTACGCCGTTTAAAATGATATGTCACCTGGTAGGGAGTGCCGTTTGAAAATTCAAAGTTTGAGGGCCAGGGTATCGGAAGTTGAACAAACAAAATTTTTGATACTAATTTTGGATTTTCTCCTGGAAATAAAAATTGACGTGTTTTTACTCAAAATCGTACCTATCTTAGAACCAAAGTTATTAAGATGGTGCGTTTTTAAATGAACACCCTGTATATTATAAAACCTAGTTATCCGAAACTGGTTTAATTGAAACAACCATCCTTTTCTCAAACGTTTTTATTGGAGTTAACTCTTCAAAAATCATTATTTCAAACGTTTTATTGAAGGCAACTCATAAAAAATCAACTTTTTTTTTTTTTTAAACAAAATCACCGGCACGAAATTGTGTAACGTTTTCACCAATTGGCGAGATTGGCGACTAAAGTATGAAATTCTACCCCAATCTAGTTTCACCAAACTGACGCCAAATTTTTCGAATTTTGTGTAGTGATAACGCCTTCAATCCTCATTTATTTTCAATTTAATAATAATACTGCTCATAATACACCTGACAACGATAGTGAAAAAGAAGCAAGTGTGGATAATGAATGTGATTATACAAGGATACTCAACAATTCACGCTCAAGGATTTAGAATATCACCAAACACAAAGACGTGCAAACGGAAATCGAAAGGCTGTCGCAGAAAAAAGGGAAAATTCTCCCCAGAGTGATAGGTGCATTAAGCGCGATTCTAGGAATTATTGAAATTCATCTAAATACAATAAGAATAGACAAGATACGCATATACCAACTTCAAAAAAAGGTCGACTTGCTTAGAACTTCCCACATCCTATGGGAATGCCTATGATAGATTGAGCCTTTGAGATACCCGTACCCAGGGTTTAAGCTGCAGTCGCATTTTTCGCAAAATGCGACGAGTTGCTCGAAAATGCGAAGAAAAAATTATTGCCCATCGCGAAAATGCGACAGGCATTTTTAACCACAGTTTATTCTCTGAAAACAGGATTCCTCGATTCCAGAATATCCGTTTTGCACTTCAGCGATCTTTTCTTGTTCCTTTTTGTTTCCTCTTCAAAATTCTTAACAGCACCTGTTAAGCATCGTTGATATAAATAATTTCATGGATAGGGTTCTTGGAACAGCGAAAGCAACTAATATTTTTTAGCATTTTGCTACAACTTTTTTGCCCCATTTTAGCATTTTTGCGACAGCATGTTTTGAGCCAGCTTAAACCCTGACCGTGCCTTAGATAACCCAACACCATCTGGATCTAGATAGAAATGAACAAGCTCAGTACTTAGAATCAAAATGGACGAGACTCACGTACGAAAATTATAATATCCTTTATTTATTCGCTACATATGCCAATAGATATACAATACAATCATACATCAGGGATCAATAACAAGTATTTACACTCCATATTCGTTTGTTGGCGCAGTATAGCCCAGATGCTCTTGCGCCATAAAAAAGCCAAACAAACAAACAAACCATATTCGTTAACAGCTAAAATAGAACCACACTAAAAAGCCGCACTATAAAACCCACACTAAAGGGCCGCACTATAGAACCACACTAAAGAGCCACACTACAGAACCACATTAAAGAGCCGCACAATAGAACCACACTAAGGTACTACTTGTACTGAAACTGTATCAGGTCCAGAGAAAATACCATAGTATAACCTACTCGGGACTTTTTAAAAATTAAATTTAATTAATTGGTTTAAAGATTAAAAGAAAGTTCGAAGCATATTTTATTATCACTCTCGAATATTATAAACGTTCTACGAAACGTATGTCTTAATTTTTTTTATTTTTTTTAAATAAACCTAAATTATTTGGCTCCTTGTGTTCATTTGGAAGTGCATTTCAAAAATTAACCTTCTTCTAATTTTTACTTGCCCTATACAAATCAGTTCTTATTTTTTGGTAGGTACAACTTTTTCTTTCCAATCTTAATCATATATATCTGTTTTATCTATATATTTATATTTTCTTCGGGCATTTTTCTTCCAATTACGCTCTTTTACGCTTGTAGACTGAAGTGCCAGAAAAATTGGCACACCTACCTAATATCGTGCAGCCCCCCTCCGTGCGCACGCAGAAGTGCCGCAACACGACGTGGCATGGACTCGACTAATGTCTGAAGGTATCCTGGAGACAATTCACACCAGGAATCCTGCAGGGCAGTCCACAAATCCATAGGAGTGCGAGGTGTTGGAGATCTCTTCTGAACAGCACGTTGCAAGGCATCCCAGATATGCTCGATAATGTTCATGTCTGGCGATTTAGGTGGCCAATGGAAGTGTCTAAAGTCAGAAGAGTGTTCCTGGAGCCACTCGGTAGCAACTCTCGATGTGTGGGGTGTCGCATTATCATGCTGAAATTGTCCAAGTCCGTCGGAATGCACAATGGACATGAATGGGTGTAGGTGATCGGACATGATGCTTACGTACCTGTCACCTGTCAGAGTTGTCTCTAGACGTATCAGGGGTCCCATATCACGCCAACTGCACACGCCCCATACCATCACAGAAGCTCCACCAGCTTGAACAGTCCCCTGTTGACATGTAGGGTCCATGGATTCATGAGGTTGTCTCCATACCCGTACACGTCCATCCGCCTGATGCAATTGGAAACGAGACTCGTCAGACCAGGCAACGTGTTTCCAGTCATCAACAGTCCAATGGCGGTGTTGGCGGACCCAGACGAGGCATAAAGCTTTGTGCCGTGCAGTCAACAATGGTACACGAGTGGGCCTTCGGCTCCGAAAGCCCATATCAATGATGGTTCGTTGAACAGTTCGCACGCTGACACTTGTTGATGCCCCAGCATTGAAATCCGCGGCAATTTGAGGAAGTGTTGCACGTCTATCTCGTTTAACGATTCTCGTCAGTCGTCGAAGGTCCCGTTCTTTCAAGGTCTTTTTCCGGCCGCACCGCTGTCGGAGATTTGATGTTTTACCGGATTCCTGATATTCACGGTATACCCATGAAATGGTCGTACGCGAAAATCCAAATTTTGTCGCTGTCTCGGTGTTTACCCTCCTACATATTTAAAGAGACATAAATCTGGTTTAAAAATTTGTGATGGTGATGTGAAGAAAATTAGTAAAACATTATTTATAGTAAAATCTCAGACTACTACTAAAATAGAATGCAAAGTTCATCGAAGGCAATATACTTGCCCAGAGTCTGAACATTACTGTTGGAGGCATTTACAACTTTCTTGCTTCGGACTGTGTAGCCATCTCTATCATTGTAGCTGTTCGAATAGTAATGCATGTTGCAAACATATACATGAAGTACATAGTTTAATAGTCAGAAATAATGAACCATCCATTTTAAATTCTATAACATCAGATCAAGAGATACACTTATCTGATGAAAAACTGGTTCATACACCTGACATAAGTCTTCAGATCAAAGGGTTTTCTCATCAAAAAGTAGTTAATGAGTGTACATCGTTAATGTCAGAACTTTCTGAATTGTTGCAAAATGAAACAATTCCGAATTCTTCGTTAACGAATATTAAAAAACAACTTAAAACTATGGTTTTGCAATGTAAAAGTACAGACTCTGTAACTAAAAGCATACCTAAAATGAATTTTACCCCATTAGCACCAAATCAAAAAATAAGTAAAATTCAAACATTTTTTAAAATTCTGAACAAAAATAGAAGGGAAAAAAACCTCGCAGTATCCTGATTTTCAAGAAAAGATCTCAGTTGAAAAATCTCTTCTATCTGATGAATCTGAACTAGAGGAAAGTGTTGATGATCCAGGTTGTATACAGTCACCAGCATTTGATATTTGTAATAGTACTCAGTCTGATAATCGGTTATCTAAGGAATCAAGCTTCACGCCATGTTTAAGTTCTGTTGAGGATATTACTTCATCCCTTTTAACAATTTCAGGAACGTGTATTAGCTTATTAGCATTAAAGTCTCTAGATCCATTCGTTCCTGATAGTGAAATATTCCTATTAAAGCAAAAATTGCCAAGTTTCCAATCTGGTTGGCTGTATGACTGTATCATTGATGCTTTCGGTTCTAAAATCATACAAAATTCTAATTGTTTGTATGTGAATTGTGTTTTAAATGTTCATTTTGTGAAATATCCTGAAAAGTCATACCAACTTTTAAAAGATGAAAATTTCTCAATAATTGATAAAATATTTGTTCCAATTAATGTAAATAATGTACATTGGGTGCTAATGATGATAAAATTAAAAGAAAAAATATTGAAATATTTGATCCTTCTACTACCAACTTCTGTGGAAGTCTCCATCCAAACATTGCTTTTTGGGATGATTTCCTTAAGAGAAGATTGGGTATTGATTCCAGTTTTAGGCTTGTTATTTCATCTTCCCACACACGTCAAACTGATACTTCTAGTTGTGGAGTCTTTGTGTGTTATTATATGTATCGCTTATTACAGAGTCTGGATGTGAATAAACCATTTGATGTCATTCAATTTCTTAAGTGTATTTATAAAATCATTGTAGGCAATTGTTTAACTAATGGAAAATAAATATAAAAACCATCGGGATCAGAATAAAATTAATTGTTGTAGCATTTGTTCTTAAATTGTATTAAAAAAACCAGTGATGCCATGTATACCCAAGCAGCAGTATTTATTTTGAAGAAAATGTGTTCAAAGGTGCTCCCTTCCCTTATATATGGTGATTTGGATGGCGCATTAATTATTTGTTAGTTTTAGTTCATCCTAAATAGTCAACTACTTATTTTTGGCAACATTCTTACTGTCGTAAACTTGCTGCACTCACAAGCTGGAGAAACTATGAAGACCGCAAAATGGGTAAGTCGTGCTTTATCTTTGAATTACCCTCTGCCAACTCCACACATCCCTCTGCTAATATTAAGTTCGAATTACTTAGATATATCTTATTCTAAGGCTTAAGCCTAGTTTTTCAAACGTATTACTGCTATTATTTACAAAACTTGATATAGCTCAAACGATACCTTGTTGCAAAATGCAATTAACTCTCTAACCCTTGAAGTTGAGAATTTGTATCAACAACACCTTTACCCTAAATAAAGGGGACTTTATGATAAATGACCCCATCATTATAAATAATCGATCAGAACACAAAAAGATTGTTGATGAGGAAATCCTGATTAAAATTACTAATGAATTAGGATTTGTAGTACATGAATCGAGGTATGAAATTCCTAAAGGAAAAAAATTATGAATTATTTCAAAAACTAATTATAATTAGAAACGAAATAGAAGAGATCGAAATCTCCACAGTCCTACAAGAGTGTCTTCTTTAGAATACTGGGCAAAGTGGAGGACCCCGAACCAAAATAGGTTACCCATGTGAAATCTACCAACTTCAAAAAGAGTCACCCACTCTGAGATAAATCAAGACTTGGAAAGAGGGAACGGGGAGGAGCATGTACATTGAATCCAGTTAGCATATCTCCCAATAGTGCAAAGATCGCTTACTCAGATCTCATAGAGATTGCACTGTTCACTGTAGTCCAGGGTTTGGTTCCATTTGCATTAAGAGGTTCAGATTCCTCGGAAAACTGTAGGTCCAAGAGGTTCGGATTCCTCGGAAAACTGTAGGTCCAAGAGGTTTGGATTCCTCGAGAAACAATAGGTTCTGTCACAGCATGATCACTGTAGTCCTTGAGACATAAAACCACAAACAACAAAAAAAAAAGTTAACGTACACCATTGTGCCACATTGGCACAATGGTGCTTTGTGATAAAACATTTTTCCCATCCGATGTAGCATCACCTTGACGTGGTGGATGGGCTTTAAACGAAGAATGCTACTTCAACTAAATCTTAAATCATGTCATTCTTGTACCTGCCAACCCTACAATTTTTTTTTTTATAGAATCCTTTTATTTTTCAGCTTTGTTTTACATTTTTGGTGTATTTCGTCCATTTTTCTACAATTTTCCAAAAATCCATACATTTTCTCCAAATCAGGAATTTTAAAAGCAAAAATCCCTAGGCAAGCTTGAAAGGGGTTTTTTTTCTTTAAGGGTAGGGGGAAGTGTGGTCTAAAAGCTACCAATATTTTTTTTAAAAAAATCTGTAAGTCAGAAAATCAGTCAGAAAATTAACATTTTATGGAAGTTGTGCATCATGCGCATTAATGAAGACACATGCTTTTGGAAATCATCTAGGTTTTCCTTGCTAAGTTAGCAGGTATATATCCACTGATCTTTCTTCATCAGTAGACGATTTCAAAAATAGCAAAATCAATTAATAGCCACAATCATATTTAGAATAAGGTGGCCATTGTGCCCATACAACATGTGACTTTATTATTTATTTCAATGTATATACAATCATTTAGTTTCTGTGAAATATACATTTTAGGTGCATGAATTTTTTTGCAGTGTAATTAGAATTAAAAAAAAAATACTTTGCACTTTTTTCTATATTTAATTTTTTGTTATAAAGTTTTAAATTAAAAGGGTAATGATGTTTACCAATTCTTTGATTTATTTGCATTCTTTGTCATCTAGAATTTTCAAGAAAGATATGTGATGTAACTGCAGAATGTATATAATTCAGGTTTGTTCTGCATATAACATGCGAAATATTCTTTTTCCTAAATTCATTGATTTGTTTTTAATGTGTTTGTGTTGTAATGTAAGTAATGATAAACAGTGTAAATATGCTTCTGAATATTGGTACAACTTTAACATTTAAATACTGCTACTGCAAATACTAATGGTAAAAAAAAAAAAAAAATTATACCAAGAGATACATTTTATGTGTAGAATATTGCAAACAATATTCAAGCAGATTACTAATAAACGTATGTAAAAATGCTTCATATAATTTTCTAAAACAAGCACAGATAAATGTTCAAAAGATTTAACTTTTAATATAAGAATATACAGTGAAATTTCTCTCAGAAAAAAAAATCTATAACTTTTTTTTTCACTCCTTTCTTTTTGTGGGGCCTTGGCTAAAATTATGAACAAGGTATCTGCTGATATGGAAAAGTTAGGGAAATTTGAAATTCATTGTTATAATAAATAGCTTATAACGTTACTGAACTGTTCTTTTGCATTGCATATGGAAAATTTTGAAAACTTGCTAGATTGACTATATTTCCTTCAAAAATTGCCATTTTGCATAATACCTTATATAAAATTATTAAGCCCATATATTTTTCAGACGAAAATGTTTGTCAAATATGTATATAACTACAAATTGAAGGAAAAAAATGTCTTTAGCTGAAATTACCTGATCTGTAAAGGATTTTGATGGACACTTTTTAAATTGGGTAAAAGATGAAACATCAGCTTTGTGATTGTAAAGCTAAACTTGTATGTGATGATCTCAAAAAGAGCTAAATGTAAATATTTAAATAATGCAACGAAATGCATTTTTATAACAATTTTTGTATTTGTAAATTCACTATAATTAAGTTATAAATGGCTTTGGGGGTTCGTGTTGGTAGATTTTATGGTCTTGAAACTTGTTTCGATTATTGTAAATTTTAATGCATTGCAGTGTGTTGTTTACTGTAATTAGTGACTGGAAATCCGTTAAGATTTGACAGAAAAATCAGGGAACTTATAGTATTTGGCCAAATCCAATTCCTAATCTTACTATTAATTTATCCTTACTCAACTAATCACAGAAGTGTTCTATAATTTTCATAGGTTTGTACAATTTTTATTTGGCTTTAAATAATGGCTGAACATTAAAGTGTGGAATGAACTGTTTAAATATGCAGGGTAGGTGGAGAACATGACAATAATTAAAGCATTATATTTACTCTAAATTTAAAATCGTCTAAAGGGACCTGCAGTGGTAACACATTCAATAAGCACACACCATTGTCCTGGGTTTAAATCTTAGTGATGCCAAAAAACAACTTGCCTACTAACTACTCACTATAGTGTAGGGTTTACTCCCTAGGCCATGAAAAGTTGATTCCTTGGGGAAACTAAGTCCCGCATAGCATGACCATTGCTGTACATACACCATACAACTCGCAAGCTGGAAAAAAGTTTAAAAAACAACCGTAGTTTAAATGAATTCATTTCTTATTTATTGCAGTTCAGCAACTTTATTTGGTTAAATACATAAAATATTTTTTTTTTAAGTTTGTGAAAACACTATGACTGCAAAATAGTGGTCTGGAATGGTCATGAAAGTTTGAAACAAAATTCGTGTAGACACTAGAGATGAGTTCAGGCTCATTTTTTTGTGCCCGGACCCGAAATATTTTGTTGGAATTTGAGCTCAAGCACAAAGCTTCAAATACAACTTTAACCCTTTGACATACAATTTAAATTTTAAAAAGTTTGAATTTTCATATAAACATATTTTGCAATCCTGGAAAACAGATCATATTCCTGTAGAGAATTTCGATACAGACAAGCCAGTTTTCAGTTGCATCCGTTTAATGAGCCCGAAAGCTTTATATAAACTAGAGAACCCAGCAGGCCCGTAGCCAAGTAAGGGCACTGCCTTAGTTGTCCCATTGAGTTATTTATATATACAGTGAAAATCGTTTATAACGACCAATCGCATATAACGACGGAATTTTTACAAGTAGTTTGGTTTGCTATTCTACCCCATACTAAATGTATCGGTTATAACGACGGCGATATTGTAGTCTCCGTAGATTCTAAGTAGGGAAATTCGTATCGGATATAACGACGTGACTTGACAGTCATAAATCGGAACCAAGTGGATTAGTTATCAAAATTTATGTGCTATTCTGAAAAGTTTATTTACAAATATCCGAGAAATTTTTATTACTGCTAAACCTGAATATTAAAGATAATGAACCTTAAAAAACACGTGATTTATTAATTGAATACAACGAGGGTCATATTCTTTAGAGGCCTATTTTATTTTTTCAGTGTAAAGCCCACAAAACACTTAAACCGGCACTGTTCGGAAGTCATTAGTATAATATAATAAATATTATTCATTAGATTTGTTTTCTACATTATATACTTTAGTATTTTCTAGAATTTTTTCAATTTAAAAAAATAAAAAGTGTTACGTATTTAGTGTGGCTATAAATATAATTTAACGTTAAGGGAAATGAAATTCATTATAATTAAATATATTTTTATTTAATTTTGAAACTAAACAGTTTAATACTTTTTACTATCAAAATAATTTATAAAACTCTAGAGTGTATTATACTATAGGCTACTATGATTTTAAAAATATATCGTTTATAACGACCGAATTTGCACGGTCCCTTGAAGGTCGTTATAACCGATTTTCACTGTATATATATAGAACAATAATAACGCAATGTTAAAATAATGAACATTTTTAAAAACGTTTGTAATGTGTAAAAATGTTTATATAAACCGTTTTTACATAATTCTTCCTGTCCCATCCAATCCCCCTCCATAAATTTTAAAACACAAACCTCGATATATATATATACGTTAATATTACAGTATGTGTAGTTGGAATTAACTACGAAAACATTATCAGAGAAATGTCAAATTTATCTGGATTTATAGTGACAACCCATGCTGAGCTCCTCTCATCTCTAGAAGACATTCTATGAAAAATGTGAAAAGTAGACACATAGAAAACACGTTAAGAATATTAAAGAGGAGAGACCTAGCATTCACTCAGAGCTTTCATCGGGGGCTCAGTCTAGGATTGCATTACAATGTGTCTTCTTGATATGTATAGGCTATACTTTGATAAATCAGTTATATAATGTATCAAGGGGGAAACAACACGTGAAGATAGCCATGGTGGGGGTAGAATGACTAATTTTGATTTCTTACGTTCAGAAGCGTAACTAGAGACAATAGATTTTGTTTTTTTGTCAAATTCTTAATTTGACGCCCCTGATTGTTATTTCGAATTCATCTTTCCGCGAATTTGGTGCCTTTTGAACCTTTTTCAAGGTGGCGCCAATGGCAGCTTCCCTTTACCAATTTTCTCGTTATGCTTCTAAACATAACAAATTCTTGCCTTTTGCAAACTTTGTTGATAGCAGACCGGCCTATATTGATAAATTCGCCATTGAATGTATATTATATAATATACATATATAATGTATTGTATTAACAGTCATTTCGACACTGGTGCATGGGCTCCTATATATATATATATATAATATACATATATAATGTATTGTATTAACAGTCATTTCGACACTGGTGCATGGGCTCCTATATATATATATATATAAGTACTTCTAGTGGGGGCTATGAAAAATTACCTTCTCAAGGCTGTCAAACGCTTAAGTGAATTTACACGATACTAAAATGCTGCAAAAATAATTTATACTGCTTGACAATTAGTAGATGATCTAAAAAGTACCTTATTTTAAAATGTGACTGTAAATCTTTTGAAAGTAAATGTATGGCAGAATCGGGCAAATAAAATTTTTAAACGGCTAGGAGAGGATCAAGCCCCCTGTTCCTCATATAGGTGTATGTACTGATAGTCCATGTACTGATGTAAAGTTTAAAGATGGGATGTTTCGGAAGTGACAGCAGAACCGCCTTCATTTAACAGGAGCAGCAGGTAAAACCAGCACCTTAGCTAGCTGATCTTACGCCTCTGTCATGGGTCTTCCACACCACTCCTAGCTATGATCTGGTTGAAACTCGAAAGCAGAGAACAGCAGAAAACATGCAAAAAAAGCAATCAAATCGCTATTACTGGATTCCATGCTACTGTGCATTTCATGGCAACGGAATGACCAACACATGGGGCATCTTTGTCTCAGTGCAGGCTGCAACAATATGCCTTCTCTCCGTTAGCCCAGTCTGAAGAGCCATATCAATATCTTGAAGGAAAAGGTTGCCCATCTTCATCAAGGCATCATAGACCCCCAACAATCCATGTTCCAAGATAAAGAAACCACCTTTCCTCAACGGACGCTTCTCAAAAGGCGTGAGCACCAAACTCCATCGTTTTCACTTGGGCTATGCTTACACAAACCTTTTCCTCTACCAGATACGGCTACTCACCACATCGATGTGTTTTTAGTATCCAGAAGGTGTTAATGTGAGACTCTAGAACACATATTCTTGATGTGCCCGGTCTGTGATCTGCTCCGCTCTGGACTTTTCAATTCTTGTGGATGCATGGGGTTTCCTAGCCCCACTGGGGATCCACACAACCTAAAATGTCTCAGTTACTCTCTTCTGCATTGCATACACCGGGCGCATGAAGCTTTTTTCTGTTTCTTACTATCTACTGGTAAATGGAACTGTCACGAAGATCTTGTCCTTGTTCTAGAGTTTGAGCCTTTGGGATCATTCTCTACTAACGAAACAATACAGAGTTTCACCAGGAGATTCCATAACAAACAGTTATTTCGACACTGGCGTAAGGTTTAAAAACACGACGTTTCGGGAGCCAACTGCTCCCTTTGTCAAGTGAAGGCAGAACTTTTTCCGATGCTCCGCTAAACCTCCATTCTTCAACTCCCTTCTTGAGATTCATATAATCCTCTTCTGGGAACAGAGTGCAGTCTTCGGCAGCCCCTTTTCCGAAAACCCATTTAAAAAAAACTATTATTACTAGAGAGAGAAGGGGGGGGGGAAACAAACACGCAAAATTGTGAAAAAATTAATGAAGAGTGATAAAATTCCATTGAAAACTGTATGAAGGCTGTGTATGCCAATTTCTAAAAGTTGCAGTAGCTTATGCAATGAAAGGTAAAGAGGAAGTCCGCGCACACCAAATTTGGAAAGAAGAAATGGCTAGATGAAGATAAAATGAAATAAATTCTTATATAAACAATAAACACTCAAATTAAACAATAAAATTATAATTTTAAAAGCTCTGGGGGGTACTAGAACAGTTGTAACAGTCGTAACGAAATTATGAAGCTATGGAACAATTATTATAAAAGGTAATTTCTACTTGGTACCAATCATTGTAAAAGTTAATCTGCCATTAAATTATTTAATAAAAGCGGCTGCATAGTTAATTAAAAAAATTGTTAGTGTATAACAAAAATGACTTTTTCAAATTTTTTTTAACGGCTGACATAATATTTAAAGCACAAAAATAATTTAACTAAATAGGAAAATTAAATATAATTTCTAATTAAATCAGAAAAATTAACGAATAATGTTTAAAAAAATGCTTTTTTTTTTTAAATAAAATAATTCTGAGATCACATTTTCAAAAACTTCTATTTTTATACACAACAATTGTTTAACTGCAATTGTCAGTGTCAAACTCACATTGGCTAAATTTTGGTGTAAAAAAATAGATAGACTTTACTTTCTGGAAACCTTGAAGCGGTCCCCGGGCGGGGTCTAATTTCAAATTTACTCTGGCTACCTTTCTATTCGTCAGTTCGGTCAAACCCTCTAGCCAATCACAGGAATTATAACGTCGTCAGGTTTTGTGACGTCACGAATTTGTTCCTATTTTGAGACCCACTCCGTGGTGAGCGTGGCTCATATGTGAGTGGCAAAAAGGGCAAAACCAAGGTTTTTACCACAGAGTTCTTAATATACACTAATAGTTTATATGAAGTGATTTTTACGCAAAATATAGTTAGCCACGTATAAGTTTGGATGCCGTTTTTATGCATAATTTTTTTTTAATTTCTTTGGGCGTTTTCTTTTGTAATTAGATATAGAAGACCATGGGTTTTTTTCTAATATTTATCAAAGTGTTTTATGAAAATTGCTCTTTTTTTTTCTGTGGATATCTATTTTAAACCTTTGCCAGCATGTATGAGATTAAAAGTAAAACTCATTAAATATTATTTAACAAGATTCTTCCATAAATGCATATTTTTTTCTAATAATTTTAATTCTAAATATATACACACACACACGCACACACAGTAGGTCCTCGATTTACGCTGTTTGGAGTTGCACGGTTTTTTCCTTCTTAAATAT
>QLNU02014176.1:6738436-6754787 GCA_006491805.2 Dysdera silvatica
GACAATGTTTACTACTTTTTAAAATCTGATTTACCTTCGACCTTCCACTACCTTAAAACGTTGCTAATTTTCGTGCACTCACACCTTTTTGTACTATTTGTATACCTTTGATTTTCTCCTTCAGACTTAAGAATTTTCGTGACTTTAGACTTAAGAATTTTCGTGACTTTAGACTTGAGAATTTTCGTGACTTTAGACTTAAGAATTTTCGTGACTTCAGACCTAAGAATTTTCGTGACTTTAGACTTAAGAATTTTCGTTACAAACTGGCGTTCAAATGACGAAGAAACCTTAGTAATAATTTGACAATACCTTAGGTTATTTTAACGTACTGCAGAAAACAAATTTATAGCACTATATATTTGTAGAAAAAAAAAATTCAGTCTGTTTGTAGGTATTCGCTTTAGTCAAAATTCAAAAAACAGTATCCTAATGTATATGTATAGTGAGTAAAACTGAAGCTTGAATGTTCAAATCAAGCTAAAAAGATGTAAAATTTTATCGTTTACGTCATGTATTTCTAATAATTAATTTATATTATTGCCATATGAATATCGTGATAAATTAATTTAGGAGGGGGTATCATAGGGCAAATCGAATATTGTACGCAAGTGTCCCCCCCCCCCCTCCCCCCATGTACTGCTTTGGGACTGCCTTGACATGTACGCAAGTGTCACCGTACGCATCTGCAACTGCAACCAAACCGTTTTAAGTACCGGGCACCGCCCGTACCAAATTTATACCGCAAAATGCGATAACACAGATAAAATAATAATAATAATAGGAGTTTTACAATATAATATGATCTATTTACATTTTTAATATATTTTAAAAACAAGACAAAGCACAGAGCAAACAAACGAAGAAACTGACGAGTGGAAATGGGAACTATGACGCAGTACATTTTTTAGCTATTTGCAATGATTTTCTTCACTATTATCCTTGTGTATCTGGCACCCTTTTTCAATATAACGTTTAAGATAGTTTAAAATATCTGGTTTGGAAATGACAAATATTTGAGTTTAAAACGCTGTATATTTTTACTTATTGAGAAAATTTAACTCGTATTGCATGTTGAACTATTGCGGATTTACTAAGCGTATTGTTTGTTTGTTTGGATTTTTTTTATGGCGCAAGAGCATCTGGGCTATACTGCGCCAAGTAAGTGTATTACATTTGAATTTATAAATGCACGAAATGGTTTAAGGATATTCAATACGTCGAAAGCTATACGAGTTAAATTTAACCCACGAGGTCTTTTTGGTCAAGAGATTGCATATTATTAATATAACTCTAGTCCCATGGGTTGTATCGATCTTGATATCCCGTGAGTTGCAATTAACTCACGAATGAAAATAACAGAAGAAAAAGTTCTATATTCGAATATTCTTTAAAAACTGATAAATGTCGTGAATCTTCAAAAAAAATCTCAACAATAAAAATATGTCTTGAGTTTTTTTTTCGTATTGTTTTAGCCAATGCCTTAAATGGTATTTTGCGTGTATCTTGAATAAAACATTGTTAATAATTTTAAAAAAAATGTCGTTTATTACGTATTTCTGTTATACTCTTTGTTTGCTAGTCGGAACGAGAATTCGATCTGATTCGTTTTGGTGAATGTGCATTCTACCATTCTCCTGTGAGAGTATTTACGGAACTCACACCCATACTTTTTATTTAATAACAATATTGTTTATTTGTCATTGATATATATTATAACAAACAGCCAATTAATTACAAAATAAAAATGTTATGATATATAAGAAATCAATCATAAGTACATGATTATAGATGTCCATGCAAACAAATGACGGGTAATAAGTAACCTGCTGGAGACAAAACAAATCAAGGTATCATCAATCAAACAATAATACTATTAGACAGAAATTTAAATAACCTTTTTTAAATAATTTTTACTATTTATGTATTTAATATTTTCAGGGATTTCATTCCAACATTAAATTATTGTTATGTATTCAGTTCCCATCCTAAAAAATTCGATCCTAATCCTTGGTAATTTTATTTGATTTTTTTCTTCTCAAATGTACATTACTATTACAATATTCAAGTTTTATTACATCCAAATGTTTATTTTCCTTGTTTCTTTCATACATCATTTTCAGTGTACAAAATTTATTAATCGAGTCAATTGGAAGCAAGCCATATTTAACGAATACTTCATTCCAATTTAACACATTTCTTTGCTCAATAATTCTTAAAAATTTAGACTGCAATAATTTAATAATATTCATATTGCCGCTATTTAAATTACCCCAGATGCTATTTCAGTATATTAAATGGCTGTAAACAAAGGGAAAGTATAAACTCAGCAGTACGCTTTTAGGAACATTTAATAATTACATAAAAAGGTTAAACACTGGTAAAATAGCAATGAAAAAGATCACTCAAGCTTTCGGACGCATCAGCAGCAGTCCTTCATCAGGAGTAATGTTCTTATAATACCTAATCCTAAGCTAATCATCCTGCTAATTTGAACCGTCCATCAGCACCTGAAAACTGGAATAATTACCATTTTTAGTGAATAACTCATCGTCCTCATAAACTTTAAGGAAAGATTATACTCATTTATTATACTTCTCAACTAGAAACTGACAAATGTGAAATTAAAGTGAAACGTTAGCTATTGATGATTCCTGCAAAACACTGGGTCTAAGTTAATAGTTCACGCAGAAGCTAAACGCCGTCGTATAAACGAATATGGCGTTATATAAATAAGTATTACTCATTATTGAAAGACGTCGTAAAACTGGGCAGATGGATGGATGATCCAGCATAGTTTTAATTTAATAAAATTTTACAAGAATTTTAGCAGTAAATTTATAAACTAAAACGGATTATTTTTCCATCTACTTCCAAAGAAAATCGGCACCATGAAACAAAAATGTTTTTGTATACTTTTTCTCCATGGATCACGCGAACCTGGCTCCAAATTCGCTTGCAAACTGTTACAGCAAACCCGTCTTGTACATAAAAAAGGCCGAAAGAGCCTTTAAGCCTAGTTTTAAGAACGTAAAAGGCCCAACGAAGTGTAATAAATCCACTATCAAGTTTAAAAGGGGAAAGAGGGAGAAAAAAGGGGAGTATACGATGCTTTTTTCCCTTTCAATCGTGTTACATTCCCCAAATCCACTTTGCAGCAATTTGAGGGTTGAATTCTATTAAAAAACAGTGAATTGAAAAGTTTATTCTTTTCCCTGTAACCTACGTTCCGTGATTCCCTCCTTTATTGAAACTTGACTCTGCGTGTGACCAAATAATTGTCGCCTAGGGTACTTTTTTAGCCCTTCATTTAGAGGATGAAAAGAAGAGGGGGTGGGGGTCCGCTGCATCTCGTTTTTTACCTTACAACATAACGCGTTTACGTCCGACAATGAAGACAATGTCATCCGACGATTATTACGACCGAAGCCCAGGTGTGAAGTCCTTTCCCGCTAGGCGTCGCTCGCGCTGACTTCCCGTTTAAAAATGAGTCTTTATAATAATCATAGAAACCGTTAAACTACTTTTTTTTTTTAAAGGAGTGAAAAAAAAAAAGGCATATGGAAACTCAGTAAATTTTACAGATGCTATATTCCATATGCGAAACTTGGCGAGCTTCTACTTTGGTCTGTATTATATTTTTCATATCTTGTTATACGAAGAGGTATCTGAAATGATACCGATGTCTTAATACGACGTACAGACGATTAATTTTATGGGGAAATAAGCCCTGCCCAGACGGTCCAAGAGCTACGGTTATAAATAAGTAGGGCTGACGCAAAAAGACCTTTGCTGTCCTTGCGCCATAAGCAATTTTCCCGCGGCGAAAGTACTGCCCTACGTATGACCTGCGAATAGGGCAATATAAATCCCATTATTTAATGCTTATTTAGTAACGTAATAGTGGTTTTATTAATAATCAGTAAGTTATTTTATTAATAGTCATTAACAGTTATTTTATTTTATTAATAGTCAGTAATAGTTATTTTATTAATAATCAGTAGAAGTTATTTTATTTTATTAATGAGTCAGTAACAGTTATTTTTAAAATTTTATTAATGGTGGTAACAGTTATTTTTTATTTCATTAATAGTCAGTAACAGTTATTTTATTTCATTATTAGTCAGTAGCAGTTATTTTATTTTATTAATGAGTCAGTAACTTTTTATTTTACCATTAATAGTCAGTAAGTTATTTTATTTTATTATTTTATTAATAATCAGTAAGTTATTTTATTAATAGTCATTAACAGTTATTTTATTTTATTAATAGTCAGTAATAGTTATTTTATTAATAATCAGTAATCATTACCTCATTTTATTAAGGGGAGACAGGACCTTTAAAATGCTAAAATCACAGTATTTGGAGATCTATTTTCAATAACCCATTGTATTCAGTTTTAAAGTAAACAACATAAACAAAATAATGTAAAATTTAGATTAATTGTGCTTTTAATTAAAAGAGCTCAGTAAAATGTATCTTTGTTCCAAATTTCAGAACATTATGTCTGATAGTTTTGAAAAAATCTTGCACGCAATGTGTAAAATGTATGTTCTGAGAAAAACAACCTCAAAGTTTAAAGTTCCTCTTAAATAGCAATTTTGTAGTGTATACGTACTTGGAAAGTTTCAGCGTTCTCCAGGCGTACAGGTATTTCCTCCGGTTAGTTTATATGATTCTCCCTGAGATTTTGTTTTGCGCCTTTGAGCCCTACGGAACTCTAAGGGGCTCGAATCTGCCCGAAATTCGGCCTGTTTAATTCTGTCTTCATCGGCATTATGGCATTAATTATGGCGGCAATTTGGGCATTCACACCAGGCTTTGGCCCTAAAGCCGACATTGTTTGTAATCGTCCTTTTTGTCCATTGTTAAAACTAATGATTGCCTCGTTGACGACTATTTCCACAATACTACGCCCAGCACCAAAGACCTTTGGACAGAATTTCCAGATTAAGGAATTTAGGCATTTGTTGCAGTTCTGAATTTTGCCACCCAGAAACCTTCGCAATAAATTTGGATGTGAAAGTTCCTTAAAGATGCCCTTTATTTGATCAATAACATGAATTGGAAAAGAATTCTTATGTTTATGTGTTTGCGCATTGCCGTTTTCTACAGCTTTCTGATATTTGCACCACGAATCCTTGCCTTTCGGACAGAAGTGTCTAAAGAAATTTGTCACCAGTCAGAGTTTTCACTAGACGTTTCAGGGGTCCCATATCACGCCAACTGCACACGCCCCATACCCTCAGAGAAGCTCCACCAGCTTGAACAGTTCCCTGTTGACATGTTGGGCCCATGGATTCATGGTGTTGTTTCCATACCCGTACATGTTTATCCGCCTGATGTAATTGGAAACGAGACTCGTCTGACCAGGCAAAACGTGTTTCCAGTCATCAACAGTCTAATGGCGGTGTTGGTGGGGCCCAAACGAGGCGTAAAGCTTTGTGCCGTGCAATCAACAATAGTACACTAGTGGGCCTTCGGCTCCGAAAACCCATATCAATGATGGGTTGTTGAACAGTTCGCACGCTGACACTTGTTGATGCCCCAGCATTGCAATCTGTGGCAATTTGAAGAAGTATTGCACGTCTATCTCGTTTAACGATTCTCATCAGTCGTCGAATGTCCCGTTCTTTCAAGGTCTTTTTCCGGCCGCACCGCTGTCGAAGATTTGATGTTTTACCGGATTCCTGATATTCACGGTATACCCGTGAAATGGTCATATGTGAAAATCCAAATTTTGTCGCTATCTCGGAGATGCTATGTCCCATCTCTCTTGTGCCGACTATAACGCCACGTTCAAAATCACTTAAATCTTGATAACCTGCCATTGTAGCGGCAAGAACCGATCTAACAGCTTTGCCAGACATCTCTTGTCTTATATAGGCGCTGCCGACAGCATCGCGTTACGCTGATTGGTTGCAAAGCTCCGTTATTTGCATACGCACGCCTGTACCAGTTTTTCTGGCACTTCAGTGTATGTTGCACAACTCTAGTGTGGTGAGAATAAGAGGCGTGTAGTGGAAATTATTCAATTCCCTAAAGTGAATGGGAAACGATGAATCATTCACCAGCAGCTCAAGTAATTATGTCCACTATTGGGTTTAATTGCCCAGCCAGCTTGGTTGACTGTAAATGTATGGTGTGGTGGGGTTAGTTGCCTACCATAACGCCCTCACATCAAAACAACCGACGAATATCCGCCAGACACCGAAATGATTATATAGCCAAAAAATTGTGGGCGATTGAAAAAGTACAGAACTCGCTCTTAACCGGTTCTGCATATCTTTAAATTGTGCTTATGACACTTGAAAATCAACTAATTTAGAAATTTTCATTATAATACATCAATTTTTGACGACTCTTTTTCTATTAATACATCAATTCTAAAATTAACCGGCTAAGGTCCTTTCTATGAACAGCTGAATTGTAGAATTAACCGGCCAAGATCCTTTCTATGACTAGCTCAATTTTAGAATTAACTAGTCAGGATCTTCTATGAACAGCTCAATTTTTAAATTAACCGGCCAGGATCCATTCTATAATCATTTCGATTTTAAAATTAACTAGCTAAGACTCTTTCTGTAAACAGTTCAATTTCAAAATTAACCAACCAGGATCTTCTATGAATAGCTTAATTTTTAAATTAACCGGCCAGGATCCATTCTATAATCATTTTCGATTTTAAAATTAACTAGCTAAGACTCTTTCTGTAAATAGCTCAATTTCAAAATTAACCAGCCAGGATCCTTTTCATAAACAACTCAATTTTAAAATTATCTAGTCAGGATCCTTTCTATGAACAGCTCAGTTCTAGAATTAACCGGCCAGAATCCGGTCCGGTTAAGAAGAAATCTACTGTATTAGTAAAAAAAAAATTCATTCCCTGAAAAGAATAGTAATCTACACCCATTGAATGACTCAAAATGTTTGTTTGTTTTTTGGTTTTACGGCTCAAAGACTACAGTGGTCATGCTGCGCCGGGACCTACAGTTTTCCGAGGAATCCGAACCTCTTAAGGCCTGGGGAACCAAACCCCGGACTACAGTGAGCAGTGCGATCTTTTATGAGATCTCTGAGTAAGCGTTCTTTTTGCACTGCTGGGAGTCGAACCCGGATTAGCCGCGCAATAGGAGAACGCGTTACCACACTGCGCCACCGCAGGGCCCAACTCAAAATGGCACCTCCAAAAGTAAATGATCTCCAAAGACCGAATCGCGTTTAAAGAGTAATTATAGATCTAAAGAATACATCCTCTTTAGAGCAGCGGTCGCCAACCGGTGGTCCGAAGACCACTGGTAGTCCGCAGAAAAATCTGGACATTATTTGCATTTTTAATGTTTTATTAATAATAAAACAAAAATAATATTCTAAGAAATTCTCATATTCTGAATGACAATTTTTGCCTTTATATTGCACTAAATTCAAAACATGTGCTTGATTGGATCCTAAACGTTTAAGCACTAATTTCTAACTTTCTGTTAAAATAATTAATTGTAAATTTTTATGTCGATAATGTACTTGAAATAATTATCGGCAATTAGTGAAAAAACCCTCATTTGCCTCAATGCGATTTCCAAGAGAAGCCCTGTATTTACGTTTTTAATAAAAATTTACATTAATGGTCCGCGGCATTTAAAATTATGAATTTAGTGGTTAGTGAGTTCCGAAAGGCTGGCGACCGCTGCTTAGAGAACGCGAACGACAGAATGCTTTCTCAAAAAAAAAGTTTATCCAGCGAGTATATAGGGCCAATACGTAGTGTTGCACCTAGAAAAAAAATAGGGCAGGGCACATGGCCTGTCAAAGGGCCCCTTTTTTTTCTGTTAGGGCTCTAAATATACAGATACTCACGATAAACATCCGCTGTTATGTCAGTTTTACAGCTATTAACTCCTTTAACCTGTTAACTGGGTATGACGACATTTTTCGTCATACCGCAAGACCACAAAAATGCAAATGACGAAATTTTTCGTCGTGCCGGAAGACTACCAAAATGCGAATAACGACATTTTTCGTCATGCCCGGAAGATTACACATTTTTAACAAAAAGTATCTCCTTAACCTGTTAACTGGGTATGACGACAATTTTCGTCATACCCGGAAGACTACGCATATTAAACCAAAAGTATCTCAACCTGTTAACTGGGTATGACGACATTTTTCGTCATGCCCGGAAGACTACCAAAATGTCTCCCAAAAAAAAAGTCCCCAGTGTGAAACGAGTTTCACAAAATTTTATTCCCCGGTTAACAGGTTAAACATTACTACTTAGCAATTTTAAACTCTTTCGCAACATTACAACTTTAAACTTTTAATTGATTTAGTTCCTGCTGATGCTTTCTTTAAATTTTTTAGTTTTCGTTTGGAGGTAAGTGTTGTTCCTCCCCGTGTTAAGCATATGCGAAAAACGAGAGTAAAGTGCGCGTGATTGCAATCTAACGGCAGTGTTGCCAGATGGCAAGATTAAAAAATCTCAACTTCATACAAAATAATAATTAAATTAATATAACTATAATTTAGTTAAACATTATCCTATACTATATGACAAGTAAGCTTCATAAAATAGGGATGTAAAACATGCTTAATTTAGTGCTTAAAGACAAACAAATTGATTTTAACAAAAATTTGATCTCAAAAATAGGTGGAACCGCTAACGTTTATCGCAGTAGTCCGTGGTTGAAAGTCTGCAAACCTGGCAACAGTGCTTTGTTTACAAATATTCGTCAGCAATTTCATTTTGCCAAAACCATCAGTGTTATTACAGAAATGAAATGTTGGAGTACAAAATTTTTATAAACCAATAAATTTCGTCACGCGTTTTGGATTCTAACGTGAGAATTTGAATCATCATCGGGGAAGGATGGTGCGTTATTTTCCGAGGGTTGGGAGGGACATTTGGGCAAAAGGGCTGAAAAATTGAAGGGCATGGCACTTAATAGGTTCAGCAGGGCGTTGCGCCCTTCTATTTCGCTTTAGATGAAACTCCACACAAATACGTTTTCATGTCTATCACGAAGCCCTCAATACAATAATGGTCGAAGAAAATGACGGAATAATTCCATAGAACATCATGAAATCCCATATACATAACTGTCCCACAGCTCAGGACAAATTATATGACATAAAACCAGTCTATGTCGATGTTTACGCTTTGGGTTGGTGGGGGAGGGGACCCTTGAAATGAATTTACAAGCCTCAAAGACACGCGTTTTAAACTATGCAAGGCATTACATTCCCGAAAATTATTTTTTAAGGTCAAGTATTAAAAAAAATGTCAAATTAAAAAAAGAAATTATGCGCAGCATTTCTTTTTTTGACACGCCTAATACGTTGAATACAAAACGCCTGTCAAAAAAGTAAATTAAAGATCCACTTTCCGCCTTATCCAATCCGATCTAATATCGAGACCTGCATCTAGCACGCGCGGGAGTTCCGCTTGTTCTCCCAAGTGGACGTGGGAGATCAGGCCCCCTTGCGGAGGGGCGAAAAATTCGCATTTTTTCCACATTCTTTCAGCACTTGAAGTTTATTAGTTCTGACGAACCGCTGAGCACTTGAGACTGCGACCTGCTGGGGCGCAAACGGCCGCTAAATGCGACCATGGTGGGGGGGCGAGGGCATGTGCATTTTAATTATATTTATCCCAGAACCCCCTCCCAAGTTTTTATTAAATTCGGGAGTTGGGGGATCGCCTAATAATGGGGCTCTGGTTGCACGACTACAAAACCGGCTAAGAAAAAGCTATGTCACACAAATGAGGCATGCTTCAGCAATGTTACGCAAAGTATAAAAAATGGCAACAGTTTTGGACATTCAGCTAAAATTCGTAGCAATAAAAGCTAAGAACAATATTACTTTTGAATTAAAAATAGCTGTTTTTCTAGAACGCTTTTGCAGCGCTTTGTTTAACAAGCAAGCGGTTAATTTCGCTATATTGATTTTATTTTGGCTACATGTTTAAACTTGTTCCTGTGCAGGTTTTCGGAAGAAACTCGACACAAATGAGTAGAATCGTAAATATATCGGCATGTAAATGCACCCAATATGCAAATCTATAACTTTGATCAAGCCTCTAATATTCGTATTTAATGTATAAAATGGAATCATTTCATTTTCACAATTGGTTTGGTATAAAATGGAATTATTTTCCAGGACAGTTTTTAAAAAATTGTACCGTGAAAATTACATCAATCGAGCAAGCACTGTGAGAACAACGAAAATTACACCAATAAAGCACCACGAAAATTACGCCAACACATCACGAGAACCACAAAAATTACATCAATAAAACACCATGAGAACCACAAAAATTGCATCCATAAAGAAGAAAAAGAACCATCAAATTTACACTACCAAAGCACAATGAAAATTAACCAATAAATCACCATCAGAACCACGAAAATTACACCACTAAAGCAGCAAAAGAACCACGAAAATTACACCACTACAGCAGCAAGAGAACCACAAAAATTGCATCAATAAAGCAGGATAAAAACCACCTAAATTACACTACTAAAGCACCATAAAAACGCACCAATAAATCATCATCAGGACCACGAAAATTACACCATTAAAGCAGCAAGAGAACCACGAAAATTACATCAACAAAGCAGCAAACGAATCACCAAAATTACATAACTAAAGCACCATGAAAATTACACCAACAAATCAGCATCAGAACCTCGAAAATTACATCACCAAAGCAGCAAGAGAACCACAAAAAATGCACCAATAAAGCAGCAAAAGAACCACCTAAATTACACTACTAAAGCACCATAAAAATGCACAAATAAATCATCATCAAAACCACGAAAATTACATCAACAAAGCAGCATCAGAACCACGAAAATTACACTACTAAAACAGCAAGAGAACCACGAAAATTACACCAATAAAGCACCAATTGAACTGTGAAAATTACGCCGAGCACCATGGGAATCACACTAATAAAGCACCCTGAGACGTACTCAAAAGTATATTACAATTAACGCGACCATGAAGACTATATGACCAGTAAGATATTTGATGAGACCAATGACACTGAAATTTAAAGTATATTTTCAGCGTGTACATATACTTATTTCTTACTTTTCTTTAGCCAATAAGTACACGTGAGCCCCGACATGACTTGCGCCGGAAGAAAGAGATTCCATTTATAATGTATTTATTTCCCGGGCTTTTTACTTGTATGAAAAATATATTTTTCCAATTCTCATTCAACGGTTCATCAGTTAAAGACACGAAGGCAATGCAATCACTTTTTTTTTCCAACGGCCACCATTTGATCCCACGACTATTCAACATCCGACGATTGCGAGCAAGCATCAGTCGTTCATCCGTAACAGGGAACACCATATAAAGCAACTACCATCTCACCCCAAGTCACAACCAATTACAAGTGATCACCCTCCCGAAAACCGACCGCGCCCTATGTTGCTTAACTTAAGCGATTGGACAGTTGTGAGCCACAGCTAACACTTAAACCATAATGAAGGGTTCGGTCTCAGTCTGGTGGCCTGCGGACGCCCTTTTGCTGCGACCCAGGTCTGGCGGGCTTTGGTTCCTGCTCGCTTATGTAAGAGTGTATGGGACATTGACTAGGCCGCCGGATTGCGTTTAATGGATTAATGTTTGTGTCCGCTATTCTGGGTCCGGGCTTCGCTTTTCTTCGCGGACCGGTCTTTGTCTCTGGGGTCGTGCAGACGTCCTTTATTATGTTCCGGGCTGTTAAGCCACAGCCTTTACCCGTGTGCGGTGTCGATAGACCCAGGGGAGCTATCGTTTAACCGCGGATGCGACACCGGCTGGACGTCTGGATGGCATTCCGTGAGCCCTGGTTGCACGGCCAGCTCGCGCCATCCATCTACTCTCCGGGGCGGATTGATTTTCTGTTGACGTTAAATAATGACATCAGTGCGTTCCTGTACGCCAGTACAGATCGACAATCTCCCCTTTGCCCATTGGCTGTCAAGATCTCTTGATGTCAAAACATTTCTGAGATTACAGTACTGTTTTCCGGGAGCCACTCTTCTCATTAACATCACGCATACTCTACTACTAAACCATGATGTACAGGTCCATCGTGCAATCGTCGCGTTACTCACAAGGAAACTTGCCCGGAGCTCACATGCCAAATCTAACGAATTTAATCCAGCTGCATTGTAGTTAAAATAGCGCCAATTGCAACCCTTTTGGCAACACGTGGTGACATATCTAGTTGATCGAAAATGGTAAAAAGCGAGCGCGAGGACTATTCTAAAATTTTAGAACACGTCCAGTAATAGCCTACAGTTATTGCGTTATTTTTATTAGGTTAAACACATTAGATTTTGAAGTAGCTGCGAAGTGGGTGGTTTTTTTTTGTTTTAGTTTTTCCGTTAAATTGAAGTTCTATATTATTTTTGTTTTATTTCTGAAAGTCGCAGCAGAAAACAATTTACTTTAATTTTTATAATCACATTGCAAGTTACAATTCAATTCGTGCATAAGAGAATCATTTATTTTTATTTAGAAAATTCTGTTTATCTGTACGAGGATAACATGAAACAGACTATACGTGAATATATTTAATATTGTTTGGATACTTTTTAAGGAATTTATGAAAGAAATTAGAAGGCGCCAAATGGCGATAAAGTTTCCCTTTTGTCAACCTAAACTCATTTTTTATTTATTATTTTTAGCGTTAATCTGAGGCGATAGCCGCTAATTTTCACATATTAGAATTCTCATGTTGTATAGTTATGACTGAATTAAATTCGGCGTGTGAGTTCAGATGAGTTTTTTTTGTCAATAGCCGTGTTAAATCTGGTTCGAATCATCGACTCGTTTATGCTAGATGGGCAAATTCGTCCAGTAAATGCTTTGGTACACTTGTACGACTCGGGTCCGTGCATAGGATTTTAAAAGGAGAGGCGCTTTTGATGAAACGGCGGGGTGTAATGGATTTTTTTCCCCTCACTAAAGAATAACATCCTACACGTATATAACTTTTAAGATATTATTACTCTTCACAGGGATAACACAATTGCCAAATATTGATCAGCACTCGCCTCCGGTGCGAGATGTGAGTTTTTTCGTGGAGGAATTTATTATACAATAATTTTTGCCACCCACGTTTAAATAGCTCAAACTAGAGCTTTTTATATTTGGAGAGAAAAAGAGGCGCCGTCCTCATCCTGGATTCCAACCAGGACTAAACGCGGGGACCCTGGTTCGAATCCGGAATGAGGACGGCGCCTCTTTTTCTCCAAATATAAAAAAGCTCTAGTTTGAGCTACGTAAACGTGGGTGGCAAAAGTTACCGTGCAATAATACTTTTATTTAAATGAGGGAGTTACTATATCCCAACCTTGTCCGCAGCCCAGTGGCGGATTTCTAAGTAGGCACACAAGGCACAGGCCTAGGGGCGACACTTCTCGGGGAGAAGGCGGCTTCAAAAAGTTTAAAAATAAAATTTTCCAAACTGGACAATGTTGAAAATAATGTTTCTTTTTAATTATTGCCCTGTTTCCCCCAACAGCGATGATATAGGCGACTACTTGAACTTTTCTGCAAATAAAAACTACAGAATCGAAAGACAAAGAGATATGACCATATGATCATATTGTTTACATTACAATATCCGATACTTCCCACCAAAAGCGGATGTATCTGGTATCAACACGTGGAAATTGCCATTAATTGTTGACGCTAATTTTCTGACTTCGAGAAAAGCCGGAGTGGAAACGTTTTGCAAGGGTCATTAAAGGTAAACAAAATGATGGTCAATGTTGGTAATAGGCTTTCTGCGCAATATGAGCCGAATTTTATATCTATCACAGTTACTATGAGGCTTCGGGTTCCTATTTATTTGGGCAACAACCCTCTTTCATTACAATTTTATATTTATAATTTTTTTTTAACCAACCAGATCAAATCAGAGGTTCCAGGAATCCATACTAAAATTATTGTGGATTCAAAAAATGTCTCGAATCCACGAAGTTGGAGATTATGGTAGCAATAATTTTGAGTTGTATCTTATTAGTTTGAATAATTATATGAAAAATAGCCGTTACATACGAAACGTGGGTTGTTTTGTTTTTTTTTCGTAAAGGTAGGAGGGGGCGGCAGTACAGGCTGTGCCTAAGGGCGGCAATTTTATAAATCCGCCACTGCCGCAGCCTTAGTTTTACTGGTTTTAAATATATCTATGATGCGCAGAATTATATGGGCCCGGTCATCTTCTCCAATAATTTGAAACGTTACATACAGGGGTTGGACAAAATAATATAACAACTCGAGGGAAACCTGTCCTATACTCCCGCCCACAGGTATTGAAGGGTGCCACCTAACGGGCGAAAATGTACACACACACACATCGGCCTGTGAGTAGCAGTGATAGCGGTCAGATGCGAAATATGTATATTGCGGCCTTAAAACTTCGTTATGGCTGACGTATCATTTTGAAAAGAGGAATGATTGTTGGAACCCCTTCTTGCCGGAACGACATATGGTCACCACATATGGTCAACACAAGAAAGCCTCCGGGGCGAGAATTTTGTGAGTTTTCGTGGGGGAATTTATTATACAATAATTTTTGCCACCCACGTATTAATTACAGCTCAAACTAGAGCTTATGTAATTTTGGAGAAAAAGAGACGCTTTCCCCATCCTGGATTCGAACCAGGGTCCCTCCGTTTAGCCCGGAGTGTCTTGGACCGCTAGACGAATGAGGACAGGAAACAACGCTCTCTTTCTCCGTATGTAAAGGTGTTAAGGTATTATTACCTTGCATCTTTATTACATCTTTACATATGGAGAAAGAGCGTTGTTTCCTGTCCTCATTCGTCTAGCGTCTGGCGTAATGCCTTGAAACGCGTAAATGGTGTCGCGAGTGCAAAAACTGTACACCACAATGATGAGGAATGTCATCTGGTCAGATGATTCGTCGTTCACATTATTCCAGACCAATGGACGTGTTTACGTTTGGAGAACGCCAGCAGAAGCCTATCATGTTGACCGTCTCCTTCCTGTTGTTGTTCAGCATGGAAGGGGGGGGGGATCGGTGATGCAGTGGGATACGATGTCGCACTGTGGTCTTGGTCCATTTGTAGTCCAGCATAAGATTATATCAGTATTCTGGCGGACCACCTTCATCCAATTGTGACAACCTGTGCACTAAGACAATAATGCTCCCATTCAAAGTGCTGGAATTACTCAAGACTGGTTTAATGAACACAATGACGAAGTACAACACCTAGTGTTGTCCCCCCAAGCCCCTGATCTTAATATAAGGGAACCTTTGTGGGGTATTTTAGAGGGCAAGTTGTGTAGTTCGTTTGCACCTCCAAGAACACTTTCTGAATTAGCGACCTTTTTGCAGGAGTGTCTACGTATCATTATGACTGTTGTGCATGACTTGTATTTGTTCATCCAACATTGGATACAAACTGTAATTCATGCAAAAGAAGGGCCATCAGACTATTAATAAAGATTTTCTCTTTTTTTTCGCAGGTGTTCATATTATTTTATCCAACCCCTGCATATTGTGATCATAGGCGTATGCAGAAAGTTCATATGGGGGGTTGCAGAGCTATAATTCCGCATTTTCATTTGCATACATACAAAAGTTCATCGCAATGGGAGTTACAACCCCCATCAACATCCCCTGCATACGCCAGTGATTGTAATGAATAAATGTATATACAATATGTGCTTTCCCCCACCAATAACTTTAAAACTCTGTTGCTCACTTCATTTTATTCTAGTTCCTGACTGAGGCAATGTACTATATATATATCATGATTTTCCACATAATACTCAGTGTTTACATGATTTTCCCATGAATCCTATTGTAATCTAAGGCGATCAAAAACAAGTACACCCAATTGTCCCAAACACGAAGTTTGAATAAGAAAAATGACTTGAATTTTTGCCAATATGACCACACTTAAACCGCGATGCAATTCGTTGAATACTTGTTTGTTTGGAGGTTTACGAAGCAAGGACAGTAAAGGTCATGCCGACCCGGCACACACAGTTTTCCAAGAAATCCGAGCCTCTTAAGACGTAGAGGGCCACACATCAGACGAAGGCGTTACCATTGCACCACCTAGGCAAGAACTAAGATACGGAATAAAAGGCAAATTATCATTGGATTCGAATCCATGTTAATAGAATAACAGGCGAACGTGTATATATAGAAGGGTAGATCAGTGAACTACTGGCGTACGCAGGGGGGTTATGGGGTTGTAACCCCCACTGCGATGAAATGGTGTATACTATATATAAAAATACGGAGTTGTAGCTCTATATAATCATAGGCGTACACAGAAAGTTCATAAAGAGGGGTTATAGGCTCAATGGGAGG
>QLNU02014176.1:6761116-6773631 GCA_006491805.2 Dysdera silvatica
GACATTCTGACGGTCTCTTGCCATAAACTTCAAATGCGCCATGCTCCTTCTTGAGATCCAATACCGTCTCATCTCTCGAAACCCTTTCGTCTCTGTAAAAATTGACAAGCAATGTCAAAAGAACGTTTGATCGGACTTGATGTTTTGACAGTGCGTCCTCAACGCCATGTCTGCGCTGAGAATTCATTTCTCCGGGAGCGACATAAGAAAATCCAAATCATAATATGTCGCCCACCCGCTTTTGTCAGTAATCGGCCTAATACCACTCCAAGGCGTCTAAATCCTTTCTCCTAATCCGATCTAATTCCATTGTGGGTAAGGGGATGCCCGCCCCCGCCGTTGGCCCCTCTTCCTCTGCTCACCCGCACAGAAGCAAACATAAGTGCAGCGGCAATAATCCTCTGCTTCGCGGGGTACTATGTCCTCTCTCTCTCTCCGTTTTCTTCCCGAATACCGCGGTACAACAAGATTTTTTCTTTGCGTACTTCATTCCACGTTCTCTCATCATTCGTTTGCGAAGAACACAGAGCATTATTAAAAGGAACGGGAACTCCGAACATGCAATTTCGTTGGTTGCATATTTACGGCGCAATAATAAAAACAACAAAGGTCACTATGCGCCAAATAAGACGAAAACGGGGTTTTCTACCCAATGTTATGAAGTCTCCTCTCGATAGAGAACGAGAGATGTCGTAACAACAAGTACGTCAAATTCTGTTCGAAGGAGCGGCGTTGAAATGATGAATAATTGGCGGACCGGATAAATATGTTTCTGACGCCAAATGAATGCGGGACAGTTTTCGGCTGTTGAATGAAAAGTTAAGCTAAAGCGCATTTCCCACAACTCGGCTGCTGAATGAAAAGTTAAGCTAAAGCGCATTTCCCACAACTCGGTTGCGCGTTAAGTTCCTAAACAACCGAGCATTACGCATGAAACTGCACTCCTAAACGAAAAACATTAAAAAAACATTGAAATAATTTTGAAAAAATTACACATAAGCAGAAATTATTTAATATGCATATTTGCTTGCGATAATTCGCCCCAGTAACTTATAAGCTGCGCAAATGCATATTATAATCCACCTCGATCTACTATACATTCTGTAATTAGTTTCAGCTATATCGATGCTTTCCAAATTTCTCTATATTCCCATATTTCATTTTGTAATATAGTTTATGAATACGATGCAGTCGGAACAGGGAGAAATCACTTCAAAAATTTTCAAAGACCACCCCATGTACAAAACCGAGCTAAAAAATAAATAAATAAATAAAACACCTATCTTACGATATTTCTCAGTGACGGCTTGAATTGTCAAAACTTGACAACTTGGTATGGAGAAATCACGAATAAAATGGCCAAGCCCATAGGACGAAAGGGGCTGGCGAGTTCTAACCACACAAGACTCGGCCAGTGTTGATATAGATATTGTCATAATGCGTTCTCACCTGGGGTCCCCTCCCCCTCTGGTCAAAATACAAACAGATAGAGTAAGTTATTGAAAAGATAGGAAAAGGCAGAAAGAGAGACGACAGCAGTAAGGAAGGAACACACCTGCGCGGGAGGACAGCAAGCCGGGCTGACCATTACCAGAAGGAACCAGCACGTGCGAATGTCCGGAGGAACACGGCAGAAAAGGAGCCGGATCGACTCAATAGCCTCCGAGACTGTCGAACAAGTTAATCGGATCTGAAAAGGCCTTTGAGAAAGGCCAGGAGGCAAAGAGGAAGGAAGATGGTAGTCTTATGCGCCGGTTGACGTCGCCTTTTGCCGCCTGACTGACAGGTATTGTAAGCGCCTTCAGGGTGCCTAATGGACCGGAAAATGTCCGTGAATATTAGAAAAGGCGTGAGTGAAAGGGGTAAAACGGAGAATATTTTAAAAATGTCAAGAACGCGGGCGATAACTAAAATATTACATGGGCGAGAAAAATGAAAATGGCAAGAGATTGGCAACGTGGAAAAAAAAAAATATATATAAACAATTTTTTTTCCCACGTTGCCAATCTCTTGCCATTTTCATTTTTCCCCTCCATTAAGATGTTATAAACTATATCATTATTTAGAAGATTATTTTCCCCTCAATTAAGACGTTACAAACTATACCATTATTTAGGAGATATTCAACCGATGGCTTTGTGTGTTGACCCATTATTTGGCAACTGGGTTATCCCTGAGAAGGGTAGTCATGCATACACACACATACATGCATACATATATATACATACAGGGTGTCCCAGAAGGTCGTTGACAAACTTCTAGGGGTTGTAGAGGACAAATGAAACGTATCGGCCAATGGAACCTATGTCCGAAACGGAACCGGTTTCGCAAGAAAGTGAATTTAGTGTATACGTCCACCTCGCGGCTGCGTAACCAATTACATCAATTAAAATATTTTTTTCATACAGAATTTAAGTGATTCACCTAATAACACAGCAGAGACAAAAAATCCGGAATTCCCTTTTCTGATCCGGATCTGCGTACCACATAGTCAGCAATAAGCATAAAAGTGCCTTTTTTAGCACACTGGAAATGAATTGTGAACTGCTAAGTGTATGCAGCAGGTAGAGGACATGAAAATAAACAATTTTTGTTTAGTCACTTTTTTTTTTTAAATTAGTCACTAATCTGCTACAGTGAATTTGGGACGGGATTGGGGGGGGGCTACATATTCTAAATAAATTATCAAAACGTTTTGCTGGATACACAGTAGAGCCCTTATATGTTATCCGAATTGACTAGGGTCAAGCTGAAGTCAATAAATTGAAATTTCCAGATAATCAAAAATGAGTCAATTCAGTGGTTATATATATGGTGTATATTCAACTGTATTTCCGGCACGAGTTATACTTCTAATTAGAAGCATTCTTTTTCTTTTTTTTTTCCCATAATCGGCACATGCAGAACAAGAACTTTAAAAATGAATAGTTTCCTGATTGTTTATCTAATTGCTTAAAACACCTTTTACCCAATTACTTAAAACCGGTTACAAAGGCTTAACATTCAGCAACTGCTACGAAAGCAGGTGTTGGTGAACAGAGTTCTGGAAAAAAAGGGGGTCGGATTATCGAGGTTTTGCACATTTTCGTACGTAGGAAATTCGTGAGGGGGGGGGGGTGACAGAGCTACAATTCCACGCAATCAGATGTATATGTACAAAACTGCAATGCAGTGGGGGGTCGTAACCCCCCCCCCTCTATCAACCCATCTGCGTAAGCCAGTGTTTTTGCATTATACCGATTAATAAACGAACTGCTACGGCAGAAATGGGAAAGAGAAAGTTATCAAACTGGACTTCATTGGACAAAATCTGGACATACACACGTCTATTAATATAATTTACATTTTTCTATACTACAACCACAGAACAATAAAAAAAAAAATACGTGTAGATCAGGATTGATCAAAATACGGCCCGCCAGCACTGTTAATCTGGCCCGCCAATAGCTGTTTAAAATTTTAAAAAAAATCCAGGATTTCAAAACAAAAAATTTTAGATTTTATTTTACAAAAATAGTGAAAAACAGAGGTAACAGCATGAGAGTCCATGATAAATTACTGTTGAAAATTTTAATGTCCAATGGTCCGTTACATCGCTGAAACCGCTAGTCCGCGAGATTCGTAAAAAATTCTCAAGTGGCCCACTCCTCAAAAAAGTTGGCGGCGTAAGGACAGCAACGGTCACGTTGCCAGGACTCCCACTCAACGTAGAGGGAAAAAAAACTGACTTTTCTAGTTTTATCCCTAATTTTTCCAGGTTTCTTCCCTGACTGATCGCAATCAAAACGTTGAATTGAACTTCAGTTTACGGGGAAATAATCTGATGCCCGCATGAAATTTAACTATTCAGAATAGGTTAAATTCCCCGACTTTTCCAGGTTCGAGCAAAAGATCTCGTGTTTCCCTGACTTTTAGGGGCAATTTAAAATTCCCTGACAATTCCAGGTTATATGGGACCTACAGCTTTCTGAGGAAATTCAAGTTCAACTTCAGTTTCAGGGAAAATAGCCTCATGCTCGCGTGAAATTTAACTATTCAGAACAGTATAGAAAGGTTTTCCCTAACTTTCCTAGATTTGAGCAAGAGATGTCGTGTTTCCCTAACTTTTAGGTGCGATTTAAAATTCCCTGACAATTCCAGGTTGCGTGGGACCTACAGCTTTCCAAGAAAATCCAATTTTAACTTCAGTTTCAGGGAAAATAGTCTCATGCTCGCGTGAAATTTCACTATTCAGAACAAATTAGGAAGTTTTTCCCCTCTCCCACGTTTGAGCAAAAAAATCGTGTTTCCCTGACTTTTAGAGACGATTTAAAATTCCAGGACAATTCCAGGTTGTGTGGAAACCCTGCTTTGCACTGGGAGCCCCATCTTTCCGAAGAAATTGAATTTCTACTGCCAAGGGAATCAATCCAACCCATGACTACGGTAGGCAGGAAAACGGTAAGCGTTCAACGACATCGAGAGTTAAACCCCGGTTTATGGCACGGTAGAACAATGAATTACAACTACGCCGCCGTTGGACGGTAGACCAACGGTTTCTCCAGGAATCCGAACTACGTAAGTCCTGCTTTTAACCCACGGTCTATAATTAGCACAGTCGGTGTGAACTTCCTTCCCTGACCTTCGTGAGTCGAACCCCGAATTAACGAACTCGTAAGTGAACTCGCTATAACTGCGCCACTGCAGGGTCCGTGGACAGAGGTCTCTTTTTCCTTTTAGACGTTTTCACTTCTGCGTGTTTATTCTCAAACAGGGTGCTCACTCGCATGGGAGGGAAAAAAATTGACTTTTCCAGGTTTTACCCTAACTTTTCTAGAAAAATTCCCTGACCAATCTCAGTCTCAAAAGACCAATCAAATTTGCTGAAACACGTGTCAAGTGATTTTCAATAACCTGTCTTAACAGCTGCAGATAATCAAAATCCATCCACCGAATCATGAGCTATCAAGGTCTGTAATAAGGCTGTTTCGGGCTTTGCGGGGGTATCCTCGCCCGAAATATGGGGGCCATTCTGAAAAAGCTCGGATATGGGTCTAATAACTTTTGAGACCTTTCAAACGCGTCTACTTTGGACAATTCCTGTCGGGCACGTACGGGGGTTCCTCGTCAAGTCGCGCGAACTGCGAACGATGATCACAAACGAACTATGACGAAGAACAGTAGAAAGAAAAAGAAATATGTACGAACGGGTCATTTCTGTGAATAGATCAAAAAGACCCGTTCGTTCACGAACGACCCATCTTTAACCTAGAAGCTGCGCCTGCATAGATCTCGAAGAGCTCTCGGGGAAATCGTCTTGAGAAGAAAAAGGCAAAATGAGTATTTTAAATAATAATGATAGCAATAAAAAATAATCACTTTTCAAGCACTTTTTACAGGTCTTAGAAAAAAAAAATCCACACTTTCTAAGGTTTTTACGCACCGTACGAAACCTGGATATACTACACAGGCTAACCAAAGTAGAATTTAGTCATTACAAAATAAATTCTTCAATATTATTAACCATAAATTACCACAACCAATGTCGATCCGTGAGGTTCCGCAAAGATTCAATTTATTAACTTTTAATCAACTTTTAAATTATAAAATTTTGTTATTAATGTTTAAAAAAATTAAAAATACTAATCTATTCCAGTTGATTTACAGCAACCTACACATAACTATCCAACAACAAGTAGACATAACTACAGACCTCAATTTTCTCGTCTGGAGCTGGGTTGCCACAGAGTGGGTTCTTCAGGTCCTAAATTGTGGAATCAGCTGCCTTCTAATATAAAAGAGATAAATTCCTATTCTAAGTTTAAGTCTTTAATCCGGATCCTCCTTACTAATTCTATTTAATCAATCGCATACTTAATTTAATTTTCACTGTATTTAATTTAATTTTCAGTGCATTTAATTTAATTTTCACTGATGTCTGAGCAGTGATATCCCATGGGGATGAATTGGCCACAAGATGTTTTGGATGTCTGATATCTCCTGGGTGGTGCAGGCTTTGTCAGACTACGTCTTTACCTGCGCTACCCAGGCAGACATGAACAAAATTATTTCATAATATATAAATTAATGTATTTATATTTTTTTAGTCATTTTTAATGTATTCATATTTTTTATAATGTTAATATAATTATGTTTTGGTTAATATAATTAACTTAAACTAACATTAATTTGTAATGTTAATGTACATATGTGTTCATGTTGCTGCCTAAATAAAGTTGCTTAAAAAAAATAAGTCACTGATTGGTCTTAAGTTAACAGACACACACGCATAGGCGTACGCACAAACTTCATAAGGGAGGCTACAGGTTCTATATACACGGTGTCTACTAAAAATAAGAAACCCAGTTCCTTGACCTTTTCTTGACTATTTTTATACATTTCTTGACCTTAGAAAAAGTTCCTCAACCTTATTTTTTACAACTGATAAAATAGTTATATAAAAAATAGCTGAAAATCCGTAACTATTGCTGAAGTATAACAAAAAATATCTAGAAATCACTAAAAATTACCAAGTATTCAAAAAAAAAAGCAGAATAAATTAGTAAAAAATAGTTAAAATATCGTACGAAAATTAAAAATCAAAGGACGCGTAAGATCGAAAAAGACTGGCATAATCGTGGCCTACAACATCGATTTAGTGACCTTTTCCTTAACTTCCGTGACTTTCATGACCTGGTAGACACCCTGTACATAGTCATATGTATATACAAAATTTCATCGATGTGATTTGGAAGTCGCAGATTTACACAGGAGTCTTTTTCTTATATTGAGATAGGCACGTCCAACACTAGATGGTTCGCCACTCATCACTCCAAACAGGAATGAAAAGGGAAGGGGGTGAAAAGAGAGAGGCAAGACAGGGAGCTGGGAAGGGTGGCCGCTAAAGAGAGGGAGGATGGGGAGGGAAAAAGCGTGCGGAAGACGAATGGGAGTTTGATGGAGTCGTAGGGCATGTGCCACCCACAGGGGGTTGCTGTTTGGCCACTTGAAACAACCGCGATCCGCCTCCCAACGGTGTTCCATAAAAAGGGGGGGGGGGGAGCGGACGTACTGGGAACAGGAAGGCAAAAATTTCCAGCAGGGTCTGATTATTCCACGGCCCACCCATGTCTTCTAATCCACAAGTCCAAACTATAATTTAAAGGAGGACAGTAAAAAAAATCGATATATCAAATTAAACTGAACTGATTACAGCTCTTTCGAATATCGATACGTCACGAGTTTTTAAACTGTGCGTCACGTCCCCTTGGAGCGTCACGGCGTCCATTAACGTGTGATATAAAATGTTATATAAAAATATTTATATCATACGCTTTATATATCTTCGTATATTTGGGGACCGTCGACTATTTACGAAAGGTGCGGGGGGTCAAAAAAAAAAGTTTGAAAATTCCTGCAATAAAACATTTTGACGGATAATTTCTTCTGCAAAGAAACTACGTCACAAAGGTTTCTTTTTGGTTTTACGGCTCAAAGACTACAGTGGTCATGCTGCGCCGGGACCTACTGTTTTCCGAGGAATCCGAACCTCTTAAGGCCTAGGGAACCAAACCCCGGACTACAGTGAGCAGTGCGATCTTTATGAGATCTCTGAGTAAGCGTTCTTTGCACTGCTGGGAGTCGAACCCGGATTAGCGGCGCACTAGGAGAACGCGTTACCACACTGCGCCACCGCAGGGCCACGTCACAAAGGAATCTTTACTATAGAGTAAAGGCTTTCGCATTACACACACTGTGCGTTTTATATTGATATTACTCAATGTTAAAACTGCTGAGTACATTAGATATTTCCTATCGAAATATTAAAATCAATAGTTGCACTATTTAAATAGCAACCCTTCAAAATTTTGCGAATTAACAGACAGTTGACAAAGCCCTGTTAATTCGCTACAACAGGAGTTTGTTGTTACTATCAGCTCAATGACGTGTGACGGCTATTTTCTCTCGGCCAAGAGTGGTTCCAATAATGGGCGTTCTAAAACGTATGCTCAGTTTGCAGATTATTATTTAATAAACATATTCGTCAATGAAAACACATAACAAGACATTAAAATAAAGTGAGATGTGAACATTTTGTTTGTTTGTTTGATTTTTACGGCGCAAGGATCTAGTTTTCCGAGGAATCCGAACCTCGTTAAGGCCTGAGGAACCCAACCCCAGGACTACGGTAAGCCAATTTCAAATGAAATGTATCTTCTCGGAAGTAAAAACATGTGGTGGTGCACTGTAATATTAACAGCAATGAAGCAAATATTCCAAGTTCCTACTCCGACGTCATTTTTTCCTAGCCAATGGCTCGCCGCTTCTCGACGAGCCCAACCTCCCACTGGAAAAACGTGGAAATCGTTCAAGAAGCACGGGAGCGCTCACATTACTTTTATAATCAAAGCTCTCGCGAGCGTGGAAACTGATCAAATCGCCCTCGCGATTAATCAAGCTGATCAAATCGCTGTCGATGAACAACGCACTTACGAAAACGACAGCGCGTCCTTTTCAAAAATGAAAAGCGCCGGGCGTTCGATTTCAAATCGCAGCGCGGCGATATGAAAAGTATTGCGAGGTTTCACATGATACCGCCCGAAGTTTTCTGCTTCCTTTTCACTTGGATATATTCTTATTGGTTTAGGCGCTCCTTTTTTTCCACCCGTCACAGGAATTTGCTCTATTTTTTCTTTGCTCCCTCCCTCTCCTCTGTCTTCATCCTCGATTTTGCCTCCTCGGGATTTTTTTCCCCCCTTTTTTTCGCTGCCAAAGGATCTCTCTCCCTTCGTTTCATAATCTTTTACCGAGTTCATTACACTGGATGAGTGGCCGCTTGGAGTGCTTGCGCTATCCAATATATGGCTCCGTCGGCTCCCTCCTTTCCATTTCGGGTCCACGGTGAAGACCCAAGGAGTGTCTTTCGTATTATACGAACGGGATGCCGCCCGCCATCTTCGATGTTTTAGGGAAAAATTTTCCTCTTCCCGGCCTTCTTCATATCATCGGCAGAGAAATTGGGATTGAAGAGGGGTCAGCAAGAAATCGCGGCAACACTCTCTCCCGACGAAGAATGGGCACGACACCGTCCTACAACGTGCGCACGATCGCGACAAAAAATTCGAGGAAATGAAATTTGGAAGTGACCCCAAAGCGTCAGATAATTACACGGCGATGCCTCAGCGATGGCAAAAGCGAACTCCATGGACGAAGTAATGATGCAGACAACAATACAAAGGAATACGGACGACCGTACAAAGAAGATTATTTGCTCCAAACGTACTACCAGATTGAGAAACGTAGTTCATTTAGTTTTCATATAGATAACCGTTAGGTATAGACTACTACAGCCACCAGTAATTAAAAATCTATTCAGCATTTTACAAGGTTGGCGCAGTATAGCCCAGATGCTCTTGCGCCATAAAAAAGCCAAACAAACAAACCAACCATTTTACAAGGTTTACAAAGGAACTTCAAAGTCAGCATGGTCTTGAAAGCGTTTTCCGACGCAAGGACAGGTAAGGTCATGCTGCAACAAGACCTGGTTTTCCAAGAAGAATCTGAACCCCCTTTCACCAAAAAAATAAAGCCTATTGTTACGGACCTGGAGGAAAAGAAATCGGCAGGCACTGAGAACCAGCTGGAATCAAAACCGGCTCATCCATGCGTTAACCAAACAAGTATGTTACCACTAGAAGAGCAAAATTAACGTGGTAATTCGAACCCACTGGCGTATGCAAGGGGAGTTTAAGGGTTTATACCCCCCAAATTGCGATGGAATTTTGTATATATACATAAGAATATGAGTTGCAGCTCTGTAACCCACCCCTTATGAACTTTCTGCGTAGGCCCATGCTCGAACCCAATCACTACTCCATAATAGGTTATTTCAAACATTACATTCTGCATGCTTGACAGGTCTGGGGACGGGGCCCACATGACCAGCGGCCCGATGCAAAACTTCAGTGACGTAATAAACATGGCGTCAGCCCAAATTCTGTTTCAAACTACTTCGACTTTTCTAGACGAAGTCTTAATCTATTTCCAGTAAACAACACACAAAGCATTAAAATTTTCGAAATCAAAACGAGTTTCAAGACAATAAAATCTCCACTAACATAAACCCCAAAGCCACTTACAACAGGGTTGGCTTTCTGCCGGCAGAAACTGGTTTTAACCGGCAGAAAGTGGGAGAAACTGGCAGAAACTAATAAAAGTACTGAAAACAGTGTTGTATTATTTAGTAAATGAAAGATTACAAATATATATGTTTATTACAATAATTTAATATATCGTAAAGCTTTATATTAATTGTTTCAATAATTAAAATATTTTAAAATTAAAAAATAGAGCAAATCAAAGGTTTGTTACAAAAACCATTTCTGAAGGCCATATTACTTAACTAATTTAATTTAATACATAAATACTGTGAAGCTACAAATACCAGGCAATATAAGGTGGAAAAACCACGTAGATTTCTTGGAATTATTCCTAAAGAAACATCCATGTTACTCGCAGATCATGAAAATGATATGGATGATAAAGGAACTTTTCAGGTCATAAATAATCAGATGATTAATAAAGATGTAAAAAGACTTGTTGCGGCTCTTAAAACTTATTGCTCTGACCATAACTAGTAAAATTTGACACTGGTCGGAATATACGAAATACAAATGAAATTCTCGAAACATTGCGAATATTTTTGCAGATGGTGTCTTTTGCCTTTATTTGTATTTTGTACATTCCGACCAGTGTTAAATTTTACTAATTATGCTATTGCTCTGTTTGAGATTCGAAAAGGTAACTTTTCTATTGCAGATGCATGTGAAATTAATCCTAAGTGATAATGATAATCTTACGAAAATGAATAAAAAAAAAAAGGGGGGCAAAAAGTAAACTTAAACAGGCAATATCTCAAAATCATACATGCTTCACCCAAAGTACATGTGATCTAAATTGTCACAGGAGCAGGAAGAAAACACTATGAAATTCTTTAATGTCACTAACCCAAATTTTGTACTTCACATTAAAGCTTTTCGAGCAAATTCAGCTCCTTTTCCTGAAACACACTACTCCAATAAAATCTTAAAAAATGTCCAGACTTCTATGTGGTGATATAGTTTAAAGAAAACTATAAATGAAGATTTTGTACCTGTTTGTTTATGCACCGACGATATTGCTTACAGTATTGATGGGATTGGAAGAATATTTTTCTTCAGCTTTTTTTTTTTTATTATTCACTTTAAATTAAGAAATTGTTTGAATTAGGAAATAGCAGGAAAACTAATCTTTTGCTATAGACTGCTTTATCGAAAAGATCAGCCTGAACTTAAATGCTAGTGAATTTGCTATGATGTAACCTTTGAATAAATACTATACACATTGTAACTAAACCTATTTTACTTTAAAATACACTCCCTTTTGCCATTTGGGGTATTTCGGTAAGTTTTCAACTCACAAAATATTTATTTTCTGAGTTTCTGCGGGTTTGGCCACTTTTGTGGCAAAAACTATTTTCTGCCATGGCGGTTCTAACCACCTTAGCAGAAATTTTCCAACCCTGATTTGTAATCCAATTACAGTGAAATTATAAATACAAAAATTGTATTAGAAAAATGCATTTCACTGGGATAAAAACTTGTATTGATTAAATATTTACAGCAACATTTTCATTCGGCCCTTTTTGAGTTCATTATAAAAGAGTTTAACTATATAATCGCAAAGCTGATGCTTCTCCACCTCCTACTCCATTTAACCCGCGAGCAAATGCGCGGTGTGTTTCACACCCCACAACCTAACAATTTGTGAAAAGAACTGTCCACCCTTGCTTTTGGTTGGTTGGTTGTAGTTTTATGGCGCAAGGACAGCAATGGTCATTCTGCGCCAATCAAGGTGCGAACCCTTGCTTCTGAAACTGGCCAAACTCTTTCCTGTTGCCTTCAAAGTCACAATCTTTTGGGGTAGGGTGACAAAGAGAAAATTCCACTTATTGTTCCCTGTAAAATTGGACGTTTTTAATGAAATAATGCTATATAATCAGATGGGGTGCAAAGCACCCCGCGCGCGTTCTCGCGTTCCTCTAACCCGCGTGCCTGCTCGCGGGTTAAAGTTCATATCACGACTACACAGAGTTCCTAAAGAAGTCCGAATGCGGCCCATAGCTTTTGAATCAAAACGGATCTTGCAACGGAAGTTAGGTATTGATATAGTAAAATAACCATACACACTACAAAATCAGACGATCAGTAGAGCCCCTGGTGGCGAATTGAGGAAGTTAAAAAAGTTGTTTCGAAAAATAATGAAGATGAGGAAATATTTTCAATTAGAAAATTGTAGAGCATCCTACAGTTAGTAAGCAAAACATACGGCTCACATGCAATATGTACACGTACTGCCACAAAGTGAGGTGTTCCGGAAGTTTCAATGCATCGCTTTCAATTAATGCTTTCTAGAGCTTTAGAGGTTGGGTTGAAATTCTTAAAGAAAAGAAACCATGGTCTTTCTCCTATAAGAACCTCAACTCAACTTTTAAAACA
>QLNU02014176.1:6773731-6784278 GCA_006491805.2 Dysdera silvatica
GAGCCCGGATCACCGGCTTTATGTGACCTCTGAACTACAGCACTTTCGCCTACCTATTACCAAGCTTACTGGAGGGCGGGCCAACGGACCTGACTATGAAGATCATAACTTCAAAGACTACAAAAAACGTTAAAAGAAAGGAATATAAAATTTCAACATCAAAGTAATAGGAAGTAAAACAGAAACTTACCACATCACCGATACAAAACATATTTGAGACTGTTTTAGTGAATGAAGGTACGATTATGCGGCAAGTCCAATCTTAAACGCAAAATGTCCTTCACTATGACATGAAAAACAACGGCATCAACGCAATACATACAAGGCAATAAAGTAACAAATATTTCAGTGAGTGGTAAAAACACCCAACGATAAATACGGCAACTCTTCATCGACGATCATTAGACGATACAGATTCAACAAAGACTGAGCAGACAATTCTTACCACAGGGCCTTTTAAAAAAAAAATGGGGGAGCATATGCACAAGCAATAAAATGCAGCCCATGATGAGAAATCTGATGCTGTTTTCCAATTAAAGAAAAATCCCAAGAGGATATCCAACGATGTAGAAGGCAGCAATAAATTCCATCGACTTGTTGTCCAGCTCTCCACCCCATTGTTCCATGAAACGAAAAAATCCAACAAGTGAAACCTGAAACTATGAACTATCCATCTGTGCACTTTGCTTTGGCCCTCTCAAACACAGTAGATGCCCTTCGTTCCTTCTAGGTAATCACGGTGGGCCTATTTGCGAACAAACAGTTCTATCCCTGCCTTCCACCCGCCCTAAAAAGGACCACCACACTTTTGCCTACCGCCGAGTGCTCCAGCGTGCAAACAGCAAGTTCATCGGCAAACACAGTGCCGTATGTAAATCAGTTACGGGGGGATTCGGGGTTGAGTGAAGATGCCAAAATGGGAAGAGTAGTCAAAGCGTTTCAAATGGTGTAGAAGTCGTCTCAGTCATCCCACCGCAATTCAATTTGCATTTTGCAATTCGCAAACAGGGATTCGAGTTTAATGAAGGAACGAGGTGTTGCGGTTCAACCTCCCCTCCCCGCCATGAAAAGTACATGGGGGGGGGGGTATCGAACCCCCATTCCACGGAGAAATGTATTACCTAGGCTTTGAAAACGATCTACTATTGTCCATCACTGTGGAAGAACACGAAAACCATGCGAAGTACAGGATAGTAATACAGTTCAATACCTCTTTTCCTTTATCTCTTGCTTTAAGAATCCGTAATAAACGGGACATTCTTTCAAAGAATACAAAAGTATGTCCTGCATGTATCAACGAAAGTCGTTGCAACGTGTGGAGAGAAAACACATCCATCATAGTTACAGATACATATGAACCCTATCTGCCGTGCTTCGCTGGATGACGTACAAACGGATCGCCAGTGGTGGTGACACGAGGGTGGGTTATGATGACCAATAGCTGTGAATCAGATTTACGACACCGCGCCCCTGGTGTGGCCAAGCGCGCCAACTCCTTCTGCCCAACTGAAATGACCAACGGTCAATGCCAAATACATACGCTGAAAAAATTATTGATGATACTTCTTCCCGCCAAAGAGCAACAGATGGCGATAATAAATGGGCAAATAAACAAAAAAACAATTGCAGTATAAAAACAAAAACTGACTAATACACAAAACTGGGTGTACGGTACTTGAAAAAGGTCCGCTTTCTCATAATCATTCAGTCCAACAAAACTTAGTGTGAAATAGCCATTATTAACTGAATTACGAGCACTATGCGGACTTGAATTTATAATTTAGACACAGTCGTGTAACAGAATATGAGCGGGGAAGTTCGCTCTGTGCTCCAAGGATAGTTCGGGTCATGCTGCGGCCCACAGGGTCCCTTCAGAAAGCCCCCTTTTTATAAAACAGTACGACAATATACACTCATGTTTACATTAAGATTGTAAAGCAATCAAGCCGCGACCTACTTTTATAGTAACCAAAAGATCCGCGCGCCCTCCACAATTATTTATGGCCCCCAAAACACAGTAAATACAAAATTATATACATTGCATTAATTATGTAGAGTAGTCCATTTTTATTACATTTATTGCATTTTTATAATATTACGTACATTAGAGTCCATTTTGGAATTGTCCTCAACATTCAAATTGTTTCCTGTGGGCGGCCCACTGCTGCCAGGAGGTCGAACCTATAGTATAAAAGGGTTGAAATAAACAGAAACAAGCCGTGATGATGACAGCTGACGAAATGCACGTAACGACGATTAAAAATGTCATGCACAGTCGCAACTTGTGGTGAGAATGCCAAGCAAAAGGAGCACGTGCATAATGACGTCATGAAATGGGGGTGGGATTCACATATCAGATAGGTATATCGGTCGTACGTGGAATACAATATATTTTTTAACCATAATTGAGATAAGGTCCCTCTCCTCTTTTCTACAAAGGATTGGACTTCCACAATACCGGGCCATCATGGATAAAGGACGAACCACAATAGTTCGGTGATATAAGCAGTGCCCGCATTGGTAAGGGTGCTGACGTCAAAAACCCCTATGATACCAATGGGGTGCTTTAAACTACCTACCTCGGTGCATACGATAGTTGGAGATTTAAATCAGTATCATGATTTGAAAAGCCACGTCCTCCAGTACAACGGGACGTTTCACCACGGTAAAAAGCATAAACGGCCACAAAAAACCTTTATACGTACTATCACGTATATCTACTGCTAGATAAAGTGTGTCCTAAGTGTCCACAGCTCATATTGATATATCTACCTATGTATCTATCTATCTATCACAAAGCCATATTATCCTATATATATTGTACAGATATATTATTCTACATATAGAATTAAAATGAATAATAATTTTTATTTGTTTTCCACGTGTAATTGTAATAAACAACTACATGTAAGTTTAGAACTGTAATCAGATGTCTACATTAAAATTACTGGTGCTTTTTCTGGGGCCATAGCATCTTGCCTGTGAGCTTTATGACGCAAGGACAGCGAGGGCATACTGCGCCGGGACCTACAGTTTTTCGAGGAATTTGAGCCTCTTATGACTTAGGGAACCGACCTCCCCCCACCCACGACTCCAGGGAGCAGTTGTTCGGTCAGCCTTTTTTTTTTTAATCATTGAAACTCGAACCCGGGATAACGGCTCGCTAGGTCAATGCGTTACGCTGTAGGGCCAGAAGCACAGCATCAAATATATACCCTGTCACACAAAAAAAAAATACATTCAACAACACACCAAAAGCGTCAGAAGATAATATAAAAATGTGAAACACTGTAGTAGTGCGGTAGAGTTTCCGCTCACCATGAAGGAAAAAAGGAAATCCCCGACTTCGAATTGAACTTCCCTTTCGGAGAAAATAGCCTCAGGTTTATTTGTGGTTTTAGAGCTCAATGACTACATTGCAATTTTCCGAGGAATCCGAACCTCTTAAGGCCTAGGGAACCAAACCCTAGACTACAGTAAGCAGTGCAATCTTTATGAGATCTCTCTGAAAAGACGTTCTTTGCACTCCTGGGAGTCGAACCCGGATTAATGGCTCACTAGGCGAACGCGTTACTACACTGCGCCACCGTAAGTTGGCGTGAAATTTAGCCATTCAGAATAGGTTGGGAGGATTTTCCCTGACTTTTCGAGATTTAACTAAAAAATTTCTTTTTTCCCTGACTCTCAGGGACGATTTGAAATTCCCTGACGATTCCAGGTTCTCCAGGTTTTACTTACGAACCCTGCTGCGGTTAAAACGGCAGAAACTACGTAAAAAAAAGATAATAGTTTAAGTAGAATCCAATGGAAAGAAGAACAGTTTGTATTTTTTTTTTTTTTCTTAAATAGCCTATCGGAACTTACTATTACGAGGTTACTAAACTTAATATTACGAGGTTAGGGAATGATGTTCAAGTATTACGTAAGAACCTTGTGGGGAGGGGTTGCCGTTGGTCTTATTTTCCTATGTTAGCCAATGTTAAATTTTGTTTACGTAATACTTGGAATCTCCCTTACTAATCGAAAATCTGGCTTAAAAGAATAAAATCTGTCAGCACCCAAAAACTTTCCCATAGGATCCATGCATGGACGCCCAGAGGGGGGGTGCAAAGGGATGCACTTGCACCCCCGCTTGACTTACGAAAAAGGGAAGAAAAAAAAGGACTGAATCCACAAGAAACTACAGTCCAACAACATTATTCAATTGGAATTTTTCCTGGATACACCCCCACGCATATAATTCTGGAGAAGCACATGGATCCACGTTAAATTTCCCCGCTTTAATGAATAATATTTGCAGTCTATCTTCAGTTAATCGGGTAAAGACGATAATCTTGGAGAGAAAATCAGCACTCCAGCATGAAAAAAAAAATAATATCCGCTTGGACCGTCAATATTCATTTAAATAGGGATGACTATCTGTCCATATATATACAAAATACTGTAATATATACATTGCAGTATACTACAAATCTTATAATTTTCATAGCCATGCATGCATTAGAAAGTCCTGTCTTGTAAAGAAATACTACTCAAATAAAGGTTGTTCAAAATGGTTTCCATATCCACCATTCTTTATGCTGGAGAGGCTGAAAAATGATGATGAAAAAATAAGGGGGGGGGGCTACCTCAAGTGCAGCAATTTAACCGGTAGCCCCAAATGTCCCGAATGAACGGAAACTGCATTAAGGACGATAACAGGAGAACAATCGGGTCCGGCTCTCGTCGAAAAGTCCCCGTTTTACCAACAAGGCAGACCTCGCTTAGTGCCTAATTACGTCCAACATCGCTGGTGACAGCCCGGAGGCCCCGACGTTCCACGCAGCAACAATAAAGGAAGAGACGGCGGGAACAATAAGAGGTGGTAGAAGCAATCGGGGGTGCCGGCAGGTCGGGGTGGGGGGGCAAGTGATGTCCCTGATTTAGCCGTCATCGATTAGGACAAGATAGGACACGCGCGGCCCGAAAAGCCAATCTGCAGAACTCGAGATCTTGAGATGACGATAAGGCCCCACACCCACCTCCATTTTTTTTTAATAAGGTATAAAATATGTTTCGCATTCAAACGTTGACAGCGCATATGTAGATGGTTCAATACAGCAAGGCAGGTAAACCTGATATACACCCTTGTGCAAATTGAAACAAACAATGAATTTAGTAGTTTGGTGTACAAAACTCATATATACATGTACAAAATTCACCTATACATACATTAGTAACGGATATGACCTCCTCTATTTTTAAGTAGCATTTGAACACGGTTTGGCATGGAGTCTACTAGTTTCGAACAGTCACTGTTGATTTTCGGATCATTGTACCACACTTGAATGAGCTTCTCCATAGTCGTACGGTTTACAGTACGTAGGAGAGACTTTTGCATACAGCCCACAAATTCTCATTGAGATTTACGACCCGGAGAATTCTCTGGCCAATCAACTACCCGTGCTCGCTGCTCTGTCATGAATTTCTTCACCACTTTCGATGTGTGGCAGAGGACTTGGTCCTGCTGCAATATCCCATTACCCTCAAGGTATCTCGTTTCCAGCTCTGGAATAACTTTTTTTCGTAGAATCTCAATATATTGCGACGAGCACATAATTCCTTCTATTGGCTGCAGGCTTCCGACACCATAGTAACTTAAACATCCCCAAAACATCTTCTTTTGTGGGAGCTTGATAGACTGATTGATTTGATGTAGCAATCACGAAGCTTCTCTCGATGTGGCCTTCGAACATGCTGACATCGTTGACCCTGTACAAAGAAATGGCTTTCGTCGATGAAGAGGACTTTTCTCCACTGGTCTTTCGTCCATTCCTTATACTTTTTTGCCCATTTATATCGCTTTTGTTTCATTGTTGTGTTTAAAAACTGTTTCTTGACAGGTCTTCTGGCTTTTCGCCCGACCGCAATAAGGCGCCTGCGAAGTGTAGGAATGATTTCGATTCCTTTCTCCTTCAAATCCGTTTTCAATGCGTCACTCGTCTTGCGGGGATCCTTTTTGCTTTGTTGAAGCAAGTAAGCGTCATCTCCAGGAGTTGTTTTCTCCTTACGACCACACTTTCCATTACGTTTAGGAGAAACCGATCCGGTTTCTTGCTTCAGCTTGATGACACGACTGACAGTTGCCAACCTCCCACCAATCACTGATGCAATCTCTCAATATATTTTAGCTGTGTGTTCATGCAGAGTTTCGATCTTCGTACGTTTTCTAGGTGTCAAATCCATCTCGAACAGCAGTCGAACCACATCTGGTCAAGTTTCTAAAATCTGATGAAATACTGCAGCTGCTTACGTAATGATGGTATCAGACAATGAACACTACGGCACCGGACATGTTTCTAAAATCTGATGCAATACAGTAGCAGCTGACATAATGATTGCATCAGCAGACAAAACAAATGATCTGACCTTTCGTGTTTCTTTTGAGTACACGATTACGAGTAATAGAGGAAAACATACTTTGTTTCAATTAATTTGCACAAGAGTGTAATTAAAGCAAGGTTATTAAAAAAAAAAAGAAGACAGTTTTTAAGGAAGATAAAAAGGACACGACTCCAAGACCAATATCTCATGTGTTACAATATCCCCTAGAGACGCCTTTGTTCCGGACAATCCGTTCCTATTTCCACTTATGTCAACGGTTATTGGTGGCAGAATTCCGAAAAATCCTACGTACAGCACAGTCCCTCTTCCTCATTCACAACGCGATGGAGGAGTCTCACTGGCTGGCGATGTCGAGTGGATCTTGTTGCGGGGAGGCCAGGCCCATCCGTCCGTGAAAAGATATATCGAGTGGGTCCGCAAAGTTCCGACTTCCGATAATTACGATCATTACGTCGACGAGCGCTGCTAATTATCGTACGTTACGACCGATTTTAATGCACGTTGCGGCTGACTGCACCCACTGTACTCGCGACTCATTTCCGCACCTCAGCCTCTGTAAGTACCCAATTAGAAAGCGTTTTTCTGGCTTTGACATAGATTACAAAAAAAAATCTTCAGGTAATTGTCGCTTTCGGGAATACTTTTCCAAAAAACTTAAAAAAAAAAGAAAAAAAGATAATAATCAATCGCACATAACATCGGATTCAATTTACCTAAAGAAAAAAGCAGACATATTTAATCCCAGCCACGCCTTCGGACCTAATAGAACGATGTGATTGGTTGCGAAGCTGTCAGAGGCGGGATAAGCGACTCGACGCCCCGCCCAACCGAATTGTTACAGACTAATAAACAACAATGGCATACAAGGTGACGATCTCAAACCATGATTACACATACCATACACAAACACGAGCTCTACTCGAAATGTCGTTTACCTTCGGCAACCCACCAGAAAGTAATTAATCAAAATACTATGAAGCAAAAATCACACACGGAAAACAATTTCTAACAGCAGCAATCATATTCTGATCCCCCTTCCCAGCTCTTTCAGGGCCGCATAGATCGGATACGAATATATATATACCATAATACCCTCTCAACAAATTAATAAACAATCAACAAACTAAGTCACATTAACAAAAATTCAAAATATATTTAAAGATCGTTTTGAAATACGAAAAATTCGCGAATAAGTTACGAAGAATTCCAAGACCGAAAACGTTACGTAAAATTAACGGACGACCCGGGTTCGAAAAGCAGGAAAAGAAAAACAGATGTCCCTTTGTGGTTTCTTCAAACGAATTCAATCCGGTGGCTACCGATCCGGCTACTCTCGGTCCCGGAAAAAATTACTTTAACCCAATTTATACAATAGCTCTGTCTTTCCTGCGTCTAGCTTGTCCGGGGAGGGATGAGCCAAAAAGTCCCTACCGTCCCCCTTATAGGGAAAAACAACAGAAATCGGGGAAAAAGAACTAGAGGGGAAATAAAGGAAAACCAATCGTTGTCTTAGCGGAAATCGATATAGCCGGTATTCTTTTCAAGTTCTATAGGGAAAAGTTTGTTTACTGTCCCATCGTCCTTTTCCGTCCCCATTGAGGCGAACTTCCCCAGCTTTTGAGGACAAGCAATGAGCTACAGATATTAACAATATCCAAACAATTTCTATAAAGTTAGTTATAGGCACGGCAAATGCCCCCCCCGCCTGAGCAACAATTGAAGGGGGCGGGGAACCTCGAAAATCGGATTTTATAGGACCCCAAAAGCATGAAATAGCAAATAAAATACATGTACCTTAATAAATGCAAATTTTAATCTATAGCAGGTTTCTTGGCTAACGGTGTTGAAGCTGGCGTCTCGAGCCTGCATATACAGGGTGTCTACTAAGAGTAAGAAATAAAATTTCTTGACCTTTCCTTGAATATATTTGTACATTCCTTGCCCTTAAAAAAAACTATCGACTTTTTTTTTACGATTGATAAAATAGCTACGTAAAAAAAATAGCTGAAAATTTCTAAATATTGGCAAAATATAGTGGAAAATTACTAAAAATCACTAAAAAGTGTCAAATTATGACAAAAAAAATAACTGAAAATCCCTAAACTATTAAAAGAAAATGTTAAAATATCGTACGAGAATTACAATTCAACGCAGGCGTAAATTAAAAAAAAAAAAAGGAGCAACCGCGACCAATAACATTAATTTAAGGATCTTTAGGATTGATTAAGGACTTACATAACCTTTTCTTTATTTCTTGACTTCCACGATCTGGTGAACACCCCGATATAAAAAATTTGTGTTTTTACCGCGCCAGGACAGCGAAGATCCTGGTGCGCCGGAACCTACAGTTTTCCGAGGAATCGGAACCTCTACTATGAACGGACCCAAACCTCGAATTACGGTGGATAGAAAAAGGCACGCGTTTAACAATATCTCTGGGAATCAACCCCAGGTTCATAGCTCGACAGACAAATGTGTTACCACCGCAAGGCAGTGGAACAACTTTTATCCGAGAGATCTGAACCTTTTGAGTCCTAGGGAACCAATCTCCAGACTGCAGTAAACAATTATTCAGTAAGCTCCCCCCAGCATTAGGAGTCGAGCCTGATTAACGCACCAGATGAACGCGTCACTGTTATAATCGCAGTTACTTACGTCTCGACTGCATACACACAGAGTCTCAAGAAGGAATGCCCCTTCATGCCCCAGAGAAATGCCTGAGCGTAGAGGAGTAGCGAGGAGAAACGGTTGAAGGATTTAAATGTCGAATTTTAACTAAATATAAAAAATTTATATTATTACATATTATAATTATATATCATATAAGCTTTAAAAAGAGTAGAGAAGTATATTTGTATATATGAGAGTGACGTAACCAATCAGGGATGGGATAGATGTCTTACCGTAACCCACGATATATATTTATATATATAAAGCCTCTTAGTGGAGTGAAGGACCCAATCCAATCAACACAAAGGTAGTAAAATTTTCATAGACCTTTAATCTGTGAGAAGAGGTGCATTGATAGAAGTGGCTGATTGATTGTTTGGATTTTTTATGGCGCAAGAGCATCTGGGCTATACTGCGCCAATGATAGAAGTGGCCTGTTGCGTTTATAAGTCTTTACCTATGCAATTAATAATAATAATGTATAATCACTAATCTAATCTCCCCCCCCCACACACACACAACATCTAATATTTTCATTTTTAAAACCCTTTCAAAAAGGTACGTTTTTTAAAGTTTAACTGCGCAACTAACATTTAAAAGGTCTATCACACGTAACAACATTCACGCCTTCAACGTTTAAAAATTGCGAAGATATCGAATTCGCAAAAGGTGTTTTTCAGATGTTTTAAAGAATTTTGAAAGGGCGTTTCTAAGATGTCGAGTTGGCCAGAAAACAAGAAGCCTGTTCGTCACACGTGATGACCGTCGAAAAAGTACATTTATCAAGAAATTTGCTAAATTTCAGTTAGAAAAAAAAAAAGGCGGGAGGGCCGGAGGGCCGGCCATAAGGGCGATCGCCCGATATACTGGCAAAGCGATGCATTTCGCATGTATACTGTATCAGCTTTCGACCTCAAAAATGCAGACTCTCATATGGGCGTCATTACTTCGCCCGGCGCAATTGTCAAGAACACGTCATCTTACATTTCTGCAACTAGAAAAATGACTATCGATATTTTTTAATAAATCAAATGATTTCGAAGTCGTTGAGGAGCAAGGGTGCGGAGAGCCAAAGAGGCCTCTGGCCGTAACAGGAAAACTGCCCTCGGCAGGTGGCATAGATATTTTTTCAGGGTGGGCGCCTCCATTGCAGCATGGTTATATAGGTTCCGCACAGCAGCAGCCCCCTGGATCATCCGAGCCCCTGCCGCTCTCTCTCGTCGGCTCTGCTGAATCCGGTAATGCGCTTATAATAGTTTCAAGACGAACATTCGTCCAAATTGTAAAAGTAGGACATATTAAAAAAATGCTTTAAACAAAACTTTCTAATTTTTTTTATGAGCAAATAAATTACCAGGTCATATACCCAAAGAAATCCTCAAATACAAGGGTAATCCACCTGCAACTCCTGCCAAAACCTGACCAATACTGTCAATTTCCCAATGGCGAGCGGGTCAAACTTGCCAATTAACAATTCCACGTCAGTAAAGCAT
>QLNU02014176.1:6784378-6808626 GCA_006491805.2 Dysdera silvatica
AACGGGTCACCAACCGACGACCACTGATCTACATGGAACCCCTTTCACTATTCTCAGTTTGTTTGCATTTTACAGCACCGGGACAGCAAGGTCATGATGCACAGGGACCCCCAATTTTCCGAGGAATCCACACCTCGTAAGACCTAGGGAACCAATCCCCAGACTACGGTGAGTAATCAGTCGATAAGCATTCTTTTTTTAGTGCAGTTAGGAGTTGAACACAGGAGAACCACACATTATCATTGCACTATGACAGGGCCCTATTCTCAGTGTATGACACATTCTGAAACATAGTAAAACAAAGAGGAAAAATGAATTACTTTGTGGATAATATGACGATGATGAACGGCCATAGTTATTTCTTCTATCCATTGAGTTATCTGGAGGAGGTACTGCACTATAGCCTGAATTAAGATTATGACTGAAAAATAGAAAATAAAAAATTTTTAATATTACATATAAAGGCACAAATTACGTATATTACAAGTATTTGCTTATACATGTATCGTGATTTTCGCAAATGAGACACAAAAATCATTAAATATCATTACGTATATATATACATATATAATGATATTTAAAAACTGGTACCTTTTAAGGAATTGTTAAAATACTATGAGATGAGAACTAACGACTAAGAAAAATATTATTGAATAACTTATTTTGAGGACACTGTACACCGAATTTAATAAATTACACACAGAAAATAATGTGTTAAATGCACATAGCAACATATTTAATAATTAAAAAAGTCAGTGCATTTCGAGAAAAGAATGTGCTGGTCTTCACTGGGAAAAAAAAACAGTAAGTAATTTTAACTGCATGTTGCCATTCTTTGGAAGCACTGTTTACAAAATGGTACAGTCTGGTTTCTGGTATCAAAATGGCCCAGGTGGAGCTGAAGTATGGCGTGGTATAAGCAGCACATGCCTGGCTCAAAATATGTATTGAGTTTAGTTATTATACACATACACACGACACATTTTCTGTATTCGATTTATTAAAACCTTATCACTTTGATAAAAACAGGACCTTTCACCCTACATATAACGCTCACCATTCTAGAATCAGAACTCTTAACAAGCTATATCATCACCATCAGCGTCAACTATTTTTTAATCTACACCGGAATAAAGGTCTTTCTGTCATCGCACATATATATATGTGTGTGGTGAAAGAAATACAAAGGGAATAGTTCTTCAGCTCAACACGCTGGTGAGGCATGTTGGCAAGCTGGGCCTACAATTTAACGAGAGTCTCGAATATCAGTCACAGCAGACAAAATTCCTGCGCTAAGGAGGGACTCGTTGTGTCACTCTGCCAACGAGTGACCACTCTCCAGCCTGCTTCAAATTCAGTGCTCTGTCAATTACCAATATTCTTAGCAGAGGCTGGATATGGGACAACAAAAGATATATATATATACACACTGAAGAGCAATTAAATTAGAGACAACTGGAATTATGCAAATTTGGTGCTGCAGGTGGGTATGTGAACAGAAAGGAAATGACATAAGTGGTGATCCGACAATATAAGGTGAAATGCTCATGGTATTACTAATAGTCAAGCATAGTATGGTTAAGACAAATGATCCAAGTGCATTTGATCATGGAAAAATCATCGGCACTCAACAAATGGGTCCCCCATCTTGGAAACCATGTAGGCACTGAGGTTTTCATGAATCACTATATAAAGAATGCACTATGAGTACATTGATTCTGATAAAATCATCCCTGCCAGGGTACACTGCCATGGGTAATGGGGTGTAGATTAGCAGAATCATTACTGACTAACTTGCATTGCTACAGTGCAAGCCAATTACTCAGTAATTTAACGTCGGTACACAACAATGAGTAAGCAGCCACACCATCCTGAACCACCTCCTCACTGTGAGATACAGAAGTCATCATCCCATGAGAGCACATTCTGCTGACTGTGCATCACTGGGTGCACAGATTAACATGGGCATGGAAACATCGCCAATGGACCCTAGAAATGTGGAAAAATGTTACCTGGACTGACGAGTCAAGATTCACATTGGAAGATACCGATAGCAAGGTACGAATATGGCACAAATCACAGGAAGTGGAGGTTGGTTGTATTTTTATGGTGCAAGGACAACAAGGATCAATCTGGGCCATAAAGCGATAGATCCTTCTTGCCTGCTGTATTCTTCAAGATGGTGGAGGTAGCATTCTCCTCACCTGATCCCACCCTTTATCAAATTTTCGTAAACTGTGGGAGATTCTTGAGGAGTTGTGCATTATTTTGCTCTCTATGCAATTCACAGGGTTCTTCTGCCTTTCCAACTCTCTGTTTATCTTTTCCCTTTGGTTTCATTTACCTATTCTGTCAACTTCAGCACTCTACTTTTTTGGAACACCCACGTTTAGGATTATAGCAAATTCCATTTCCTCTGATATACCTTTGCCTGATGCCCCATCTTTCTCCACCCCTGTTGCCTTTCCATGTCCATTCACCATGCTGAGTATGTCATCAATTTCAATCAACCTCCAGTTTTTCATTTTATCCTAGCCTTCTTTGGGAGCTGATGATGGGAAGTTGTCAGTTTCCAGTTTCATGCCTCCTCATCAGCTCTTTTGTGGGAGTTTTTTTTTTTTCCATCCGAGGTAATATTACTCTGCTTAATCACTCCCACGCTTTTCACATCAAGCCTCATCTTTTGGTTTTGCTCCTACCCTTTCAAGGAATCAGGTGTTAGGCAAATATCCCATCACGTAAAATCATGTTCGGAGTGTGCACAAGCTAATGCTCTCATCTAAATCTTGTATGAAAATGCAAACGGTCCATTAGTGGCCAATTTTCTCAACGTCGCTTTGCTCAATAACACCACTATAATATCTGCAGTGATGTAGAAACGACTCTAATGCTGTGCTCTGACTGCTCTTTGGACTAATGATGAATCTTCTCGACTAATAATTAACGACTCTCTGATGACTTTCCTAGACTCTGAGCTGCTGCTTGACTGTGAGAAACGATTTCTAAAATCATAACTCATAACCAAATTAACTAATGACCCTATATTGCAAATAGCATTGACAAGATCTGCCGAATCTAACATGTTATCAGTAATAACTGAAAAACGAGATGGAAGAATCTAACCAGTTCACTCACTTCAACATACGATGGCCAGAGTCATTCACATACGCCCTTTGCCGGGCAGGTGCCATACCAGCTTGAGGCCTCCAATTTCTGTTGTTACCCATGTCACCAGGTTTTAGAACTTTGGGTGGATCTCTGAAATAGTTTACAGCTTCGTTTATATGTCATTCACAAGAACATCAAAATACACATAAAGTGGATTCATAAGAACATTAAAATACACATAAGTCATGTTCATACAAACATTCCAATACACATTAAAAAAAAAAAAGACATTGAAAAGTATGTCAAAAATACCAATAATGCATTTAAAATGGTAAACTACCACCAAGCCAGTCAGTGCAAAGAAAAGTGAAGGGGGGGAGGAACTATGGCGGCAAAACGAGAGAAAAACAATTTTTTTTAAGACAAAAGCCACAGCACACTGATGTATATATTATTGCCATAAGTTTGTATGACACAGTAAAAATGTATCGAGGACAAAGCTTTCAAGACACACAAACTGATATAAATTAGATTTATATAAATTAGATTTAGGGGACGGGGGCGATCATAGGAACAACTGAAAAAAAATTCACTGCAGTGGCAAAGCAACGAATTGTGAAACTGACATTTGTAGCAATTTTGTTCTTATACTTAATAATTTCTGACACCCATGTATAAGAAACTCCATTCAGAGATTTTTAGGTACAGGAGAAAAAAGATACCGTCCCCATCCTAAAGTCGAACTAGAGTCCCTCTATTGAGACCGAAGTCCCTTGACCACTAGACAAATGAGGACTGGAGCAACGCTCTCTTTCTCCACACATAAGGCGATGTAAGATATTATTACCCTTCACAGGGATAACACAATTACCAAATAATAATTGCTAAATAATTTTATTCTTCAAAGCTTATTTACTAGAAGCCACCACAGTAAATTTACAATTCTTCATGCAGGCTTTTAGCCTCTTGTAACTGTAAGGTAAACCTTTTCTCTCGCTGCTTGGTTAAATTTTCATGTGATAAGGACAGTAACAGTCATGTTGCACCAAATAAGATAAGATACGTACGGTTTTAATTCTCTGGGCTCTGTAAATTACATTGAAAGCTTAGAGCCTGATAGCAAGGACTCGGGGTAATTGTCTACGATAGATGCAATTATGATAAGACAACTGCCACCACCGACCTCAATTATTTTGTTATGCTTCCTCAGTACCAATGGAATAAACAATAATTAATACAGAATAGATATCCTACTTACACAGCATTTTTCAGACGCCTGGCAGGGAAAATAAAATCTTCTGGGAATTGGGGGTCGATGAAATTGACACTAGAAAAAAAAAAGAGAAAGCATTAACAGTTGATTCTACCAAAAGATTACAATGTCAAAAACTTCCCCTCATTTTCACTGATCAATAAATAATTAATAAATTAATTCATAAAAAGTCGAATGGTGTTTTAATTAACGAACCAATGTCATAAAATGATCGGATTTTAAGATTTCACTCTCCGAGTGGATTACTTCTTCAAAAGCAGGTAATGCATTCAAATAAGTGAACGTTATGCACATTAGGAAGCATTATTTAACATATATTGTGTGTGCATGTACATATATATACATACACACACAGACTTCCTTTTAACCGGTCCAACTTTAATCGGCCATATTTTTTATAATAATGCTATGACATTTTGCTCATGTATGTCTGTATAATAATTTTATCATTTTAAAATCATTTGAATGGGTTTCAGAAAGGTGGAATAGTAGGGTTGTAGGAAGTAGAGTGGTTTATATGTCGCATCGCTGCCCATATGCAATGAAATGCATAAATTGCTGCACAAACTGTTAGCATCAGAGACAACACAAAGGCTTGTATGTGCATTGTAGAGACAGCGAACCAATCCAACAAATGTCAGCATGCCTTGACAAATAGTTTGGCATGTTAGATCATCATCACAAAACACTGTAAATGATATTTGATGTGCCATGTCATTATCCATGGACGTTGCCATAATGCCCTGAAATGGAAACTGAAGGTTATGGGAGGCAAACATGTGCAGCAGACAATCGTTACATTGACTGCCATGGCCTGCAGGGTATCACAGAGCTTGTCTGGCTTTAGGCGGAAGTCATAGAAAACTGGGATCACAAATGGACCACTGTTGCTTTCAGTGAGGCCCTGCGGTGGCGCAGTGTGGTAACGCGTTCGCCTAGTACGCCGTTAATCCGGGTTCGACTCCCAACAGTGTACAAAGAACGCTTACTCAGAGATCTCATAAAAAGATCGCACTGCTCACTGTAGTCCGGGGTTTGGTTCCCTAGGCCATAAGAGGTTCGGATTCCTCGGAAAACAGTAGGTCCCGGCGCAGCATGACCATTGTAGTCTTTGAGCCGTAAAACCACAAAACAAACAAACAAACAAACAAAGCTTTCAGTGAAGAATCCTGTTTCCGATTGGGTGCTGATCACCTGTGCATGGCAACACTCTGGTGAGAGGTCAAATCGAGGTTTTGTTCACGACTGCCATGTGTCTCTCCCTCAGGTAGGCACAATAGTAGGGAGGTAGTATTGTGCATGATAGCCGGTTACCTCATATGCACCACAGGCATGTTAACAGCTGCAGGATACGTTAGGGAGTTACTTCAGCCTATGATATTACCATTCTTGAATGGCCTGCGAGAACTCATTTTCCAGCAAAATAATGTCTGTATACACACACCATTAGGGACTCCATGAAATAATGCTCGCAACATGATCCAACACCGCCATGATCAGCATGATCATTAGATTTATCTGTAGTTGAAAATCTGTGGGACCACATTGAGCATTGTTTATCTGCAATCAAATAGGCCAGTGCAAAACCTTGATGAATTACGAGAACAAATCATACTTCACATTCCATCCCTCAGGACTATATGATTCAATGCCATGTTGTATTGCATCTAATATTGCAGTTCACAGTAGTGAAAACACTTACTGAGGCATTTACATAATACTGCATTATCCTGTTTTCTAACACCATACGTGGCTGAAATATAAAAATAAAACCATGGTCGACCTTTGTCTAGTCCTATTTACATTCTCGATTTCACCCTCATGTCTTCATTCCTTCTACGTGGTGCAATTTCCATGTAAAGTAGTATAGGTATCAGGTCCAAAAACTACATCGCAAGCCATTCGGGATGGGATGTAAAGCTTAAGGTGATCTTCAAACAGCGATACATTTACATGCAACTAAACTCACTTGGAGTCAACGAGGGCCCCTACACGGTCATCAAAAACGTCGATCAATAACTAAGTCACTTGGTATGCATTACTGAGCGTTAATTTATATGCATTTTGATACAAAAATTATTATTTTATATGAATTAGTGACAATATGTTCGTTTCTTCAAAAAACTAATAAATGTAAAGCAATTAAAAAACTATTTACCATATGGCCATGTTCTTGGGAATATGTAGCAATGAAGTAATTGGGCTCACGATTGTCCTGAAATTGAAAACATGAATTGATTGCAAAATCAATAATAAAGTCTATAATCGAGAGATTCGAGATATTAAAATCTTGAGAAACAAATGCTTACAGAAGTCTTAACTTATGAATAAGCATATAAAGACTTCATGTGCGCTAACCAAATTTTACTGAGAAATATTTTTACACATTACAATTACGCAGCAAAATAGTATAATAATGACATGACAACATACTTATTACATTATGGTCAATGGGGAAAATTCCGATAAACCATTATGAATATTATTTGCTTATGTTTTATGGTGAAAAGATAGCCAAAATCATGCTATGCCAGGATCTACAGTTTTCCAAGGAATCAGCAACCATTCCATCTTGACAATCAAACCCCAAACTATGAAGTCATAGAAAACAACTAGCAAATTTAGGGTACGTGCTAAAACTAAATACAGATTTTTTGCGTGGTAGCTACAACATATCACCACTGCCGCAGGGCTATAAAAATTATATTCCTAGATATATGAAAAGGGGGGAATTCTTACTCGTTTAATCCAATAACGTCATTGGCAAGAAGAACTTTACCACCCATGCCAGAAAACAAGTTGGAGTTCACGTCAACTTCCTAAAACAAATAAAAGATTAAAAAAATTACCAAAATGACAATAAAAAGTAGTCAAATCAAACAACAATGTCAATCAATCAACGTTTATTGGCGTAGTGATACCAACGCCGATGGTATGGCGTGATTAGATGGTGAAACGTTCGAAAGAAAATAAATATTTCTGCCTTCGGTGGGACCTGAACCCACGACCTTCCACTTGCCGGGCGGAGGCTCTACCCACTGAGCTACGAAGGACAATATATAATCTCTTTACGAACGTATATAATATTGTTGCCAGTTATTTCGCAGAATGGTGTAGTACATGGACTACTATTTAAACCAAATTGCAAAGAGACTGGTATTAAATTGATCGAAATGCACGTTGCAGCATAATTATTCTTCGTTATTAAACGTTTATATAAACGTTGATTTATATTGTTGTTTAATTTAATCTGCGTAGTGTCCGATTTATATAAATACGTATGCTGCAACGGGCTTTTCGATCAATTTAACACCGGTATCTTTGCAATTTGGTTTAAAAAGTAGTCAATGTACTACCCCATGTTGCGAAATATCCGGTTTCGGAAAATAGTCTTTAAATACGTTAGTAAAAAATTAGTTGTTGTTCATAGCTCAGATGGCAGAGCTTCCGCCCGGCAAGAGGAAGGTAATGGGTTCGGGACCCACCGAACACAGAAATATTTATTTTCTTTCGAACGTTTCACCATCTAATCACGCCATAACATCGGTGCTGGTATGCCAATAAATGTTGATTTTGTTGTTTGATATAATCTGTATAATGTTCAATTTACATAAATAAAACAATAGTTATTCGTAAAATGAGAAACCTAGTGTTATTCACATGAGTTCTATGACACAAGCACAGCAAGGGTTGTGCAGCGCCAGGACCTTCAGGTTTCCGAGAAATCCAGACCTTTCAGGGCCAAACCAACACCCAGATTATGGTGAGAAGTTAGTTGGTAAGCATTTTTTTTTTTTTTAGCATAGCTGCGAATCGAATCCCACAGAACCCATTATGTGTGCAATAAATAATAAACATTTAATGTAATGAACATTCAGGTATTCAAATACAGAAGGGGGAAAATATTTTTAGAATCCCCCCAAAATAAGTTGGTTGTATTTTTATGACGCAAGAACAGCAAGGATTATTCTGCACTCCCTCAAATTAGAAAAGCATCATTTATATAAGCTACCCTAACTCTAAATACGTATTTTCAACCCTGATCCCATTTCGTCATCAAAAATGAAAAAGGTTAATTTTTATAATTACAGCAAAATCACAAATATCCGAAATAAAAGTGGCAAATCTGATTTCAAATAATCCGGGAATTCAATTTTCCATGTAAGGGTACAATTGTTTGTTTGTGGTTTTTATGGCTCAAAGCCTACAATGGCCATGCTGCACCAGGACCTATAATTTTCCAAGGAATCTGAACTTCTTAAGGCCTAGGGAACCAAACACCAGACTATAGTGAGCAGCACGATCTTTATGAGATCTCTGAGTAAGCGTTCTTTGCACTGTTGGGAGTCGAACCCGGATTAACAGCACAATAGGCGAATGCGTTACCACACTGTACCACCGAAGGGCTATAAAGGTACAAAGAGAAAAACTACAGCATTCATTAACTGCAATATATTTTTAATTATAGGATAATGAAAATATCATAAAGTACATGTGTGTATTAAATAAGATATCAACTGATTTGGAAATAGTCACGTATCTTTGTATAAAAATGTTTAATATATATACAAGGTGTTATGTATTTCCGATATCTACAGCTTGTACTGATTTCTTCCATAAAGCTGGGTAAACCAGGAAAAAGTGTTTTTGATAAATAAAAAAGACGTTGAATTTAAAATAATAATTAAAAAAAAAACATATAGCAGGTAATTTCAATTAAGTCGGATTTCAGTTATGCGAAGCTGAAATATCCGTGGTACTACCACGGTACTGTTAGGAGGGGGGGGGGACCCACCCCCAATGTTGGTATTGTTCCACATACCTCTCAAAATTTCAAACAAAATGCCTTCTACTGGTATATTACCGCCCCCCCCTCCAATATTTTTATGCCGTCGGCACCCATGGTGCTACTGCACTTAAATATGAATTTAATTTTTAAGACTGGAATTAATGTTCAAGGACTTTTAAGATAATGGTTAAGTAATCTGCTGGCGCCAACAGTTCTTCTAATACAGTAGGACTAGATATTTCATTGTCTCATTCACCTTTATCAACATTAGAACTAGATTTTGTCGTTTTTCTTCTGAATTGATAATGTACTGGTGCAATTACCTCTGTTTTGTTCCTGATGTTGTCGTATAACCCCAGAAGGTAGTCGAAACCAAGGTGACCTTGACGGACATAGAGTTTATTTTTGCCGAGTACATTTCTTCTTTCTGGGAATAGGAAATTTATGTAATATTACTAACACAGTTTAGGGCATAAAAATTCTATTTTTTTATGCAATTTCTCTCTATGACGATAAATGCAGTTTAGTATATCAGTAAATGAAAACAGTACATACTTTCATCATCTGTGAGGAGAGGGTAAACACAATCTAGTGCTTTAAGGAGTCGTTTCTCGTCCACGTGTGGCAATAAGGCAACACCTGTAAAAATAAACACTACAATTATATACCAAGTACTAAATGAAGATTTTTTCAAAGCAAATTAAAAACAAGGCATTGCAAGGCAAGTTAAAAACTGGTATTAAATCATGAACAAACATAATAAATTTATTTCATACCTTGCCAAGCCCATTTTTTCCCATTTAAATCCACTTTAAAGTCAATTGGGTAAAAATCGATGATGGGGGATTCCTTGAAAAGAAAAATTATATATGCAAGATTAAAATCAACTCAAATCATTTATTTTTAATAGACGAATCATTCAGCAAGAACTAAATTTGAAATCTCTATTCCCACTACACATATGGGATGGTGTGAAAAAACTACAACATGTAGAAAGACAATTTAATTGGTTTGATAGGTAATACATTTAATGTAAGGGGAAAATACTTCATTTAATCATAGTGTCTAGCCAAATTCAGCTTCAGACCTCCCTGACTTTTTCAAATTTTGAGGAATCAATTTTGTCACTAATTTGTAAACAACAAACTAACATAGTAAACAATACAATTAAAACAAGTTTAACAACCATAGCATCTACTAACACAAATCAAAGCCATTTATAATTTAGATACAATATATATATTTTTTTTTGGGGGGGGAGCATTTCTTCAAACTAAAAACTTAAATGTTTAAACACTTCAATGTGGTTCCTCCTTTGAGTTCATTAAGAATGGGTTCAACTGTACTGTACAACTGCACAGTCGGAACTTTACGTATTATTACATTTAAAATATATATATGACTAAACATAAAAGAGAGAACTAGTGTGATCAGAAACCCTTACAAAGGATACAATTTAGCCAAAAACACCATCCCCCCCCACCCCCAAGTTCTAATTTGGCAATTTTTTTTTCTTTTTAAAATATGGACTTAATAATTGTAAACAAATGTTATTACTATTATTTTGTATGTGATGAGAGGGTAGAAAGTTAAATTTTAGAAGAAGTTTAGTCAAAAGAAAAAGTTTTTCAAAAATTTCAGTACACAATGTAATATGAAAAGAACAGTTCAGGAAAATATTTTACTAGTCTATTTGTTGTAACGCTGAATTTTATATTCCCCTGGCTTAGGCTTTTGCAATTCAAATTTCCCTGACTTTTTCAATTAAACAAAAAAAAAATCCTAACTTTTCCAGGTTTTTCATATGACCAGACATCTTGTTTAATTAAAAAAAACAAAAAAACAAAAAAAAACCAGTTGGCTGAATAACAGTGAAGCTATGAGATCATGCTGTAACAGGACCTACAGCTTTCCGAGGAATCTGATTTTTGTTTTGCTTAGGAAATTAAATCTCAAACCACGGACTTGTAGAAATAAAACCCATCAGGCACTGGTACCCACTGAAATTAAACCCAGAATATTTGCATGGTAGCCCAGCATGTTACCACTACAAGACATATGGACTACCAGAAATATGGTGCAAAGGAGTTGAATTTTTACAAAAACTGCAACAAAACATCCCCTGAAGACCCCAATTGTACAATTTGAATACTCACTGGATCCATCATCAACTTTCCCCACGGTTCAGGTACATGTTGCCGGCTCGCTGCAGGAAACACTCCCATTAGCTGCTCCAAGGGCTTAAACTATAAAGAATTTTTATATATAATCAATGAATTAAAAATTCCAGCATCATAACATACATACATAATATAAATCAATATTTAATAAATAAATAAAACTTCAAAATAAATATTTTTATTGTATATTATTATATTGGATTTAAATATTACATGATCAATTGTTTTTTCAATATGCTACACATTAACTTCAATTGTAATGAGCCATAAATCAAGAAGTTAGGCACTTCGGATCTAACGGAGAGTGCCTAGTTTGACTCTGGGTCAAGGAAATGACTCTTCCATATACAGGGTGTCTCAGCACCAGGGTTGCAAACATCTAGGAGGGATAGGGTACACCTAAACGAACAATATTTGTCATAGAACCTAGGGTCGCAAACCACTCACAGTGCCAATTCTAAAACCGTCCAGCATGCACAAATATTATACAATATTTTTTTTTCACCCACATTTAAGTAGCTCAAACTAGAGCTTTTTTTTGTATTTGGAGAAAAAGAGGTTCCATCCTCATCCTGGATTCGAACCAGGGTCCCCACGTTTAGCCTGCGGTGTCTTGACCTACTAGACGAATGAGGACAAGAACAAACGCATTTTTCTCCGTATATTAGGATGTAAGATATTATTACCCTTCACAGGGATAACACAATTGCCAAATAATGGTCAACACAGAAAAGCCTCCGGGGCGAGATTTTTGTGAGTTTTTCGTGGGGGAATTTATTATACAATAATTTTTGCCACCCATGTTTAAGTAGCTCAAACTAGAGCTTTTTTTATATTTGGAGAAAAGCGACCCACGAAAAACTCACAAAAATTTCGCCCCGGAGGCTTTTCTGTGTTGACCATTATCTGGCAATTGTGTTATCCATGTGAAGGATAGTAATATCTTACACGCACAAATATTTACAACCAGTGCGTAAAAGCGCCAGATAAAACTCAGGTCAGCTGCTGAAGTGCATAGATTATTAGGACATCTCATTTTGCGCTTCTCATGCACTGGTTGTGGTGTGTTGAGTGGTTTGCGACCCTAGGTTCTACGATAAATGTTATTCATCTATGTGTATTCTACCCCTCCTATATGTTTGCAACCCTGGTGTAGTGACACCCAGATACAAAAGTTCCAGTTGGTTGGTTCGTTGCATTTTATGGCACAATAATAACAATGGTCATTCTGCACAAGCAAGGTGATAGAAAAGTACTAGTTTGAGCTAGTAACGCAGGTATTAAGTGATTAGTCATGTAAATTAAGATGTTTCAACCCTCATTTTAATTGTGAACTTGGCACTCTTCTCCCATTTCTGCATATTACAAGAGAGGAAACATGTTATTTCTGTGACGCTGATTATATGTATTTGTAGAGATACATGACAAATACAAAATGTGCACACAATAACAATTTGTATGTTTTACTCCCCGAGACTGCGGTGCGGATCATATGGAAGAAAACTACCAGCTCATTATGACCTCTAAACTAGAACATATTTACATACAAACAAGCTTATTGAAATTAGTATGATGTCACACTATGCAGTATAAATGAGAAGTAGTACAATATTTTAGGCACAATGTCGGTGGATACTCCAGTACTGACATACTCCCACTTTTTCACAAAACTTAGCAGCGCTCTCGTGAAAATTCTCAAACATGCTAACTTTAAGATCATTTCCTCTCTGTATAACAAAATTCATCCCTCTAAACTTAAAAATGAAATACCTGCACTTGAACACTGGGAAGTATACCAAATATTTTGCCAATGTAACCTATCCTATATTGGAAGACTAAACATGGTCTATTTAACAGAATTAAGGATCATCAACGTTATGTTCCAAAGGCTGAATTTAATGAATCTTACATTGCAGCTCACTGCTTGGATAAAAACCATAAATTCAACTTCCAAGACGCTTTGATCATCCGTCAACTGAGGTCACCAGCTGAAATGAATTCTTTGGAACCCCTTTTCATAAACTTTCACCCTAAAAATATTGTTAATGATCACAGGATGACTCCGGATTTCAGCCAGGCGTGGAAAAAGTTAATTTCTGCCCTCCAAGTATAAAATATCTCAATCTCTTCAAATTCTCTTTTGTCACCAACAGTTGGAGCAGGCATCGCACGAATTGGTAACAGACATGTAAATGTGACAACACTTCAGCACTGTTCAGTTTTGGACCACCGGCATTCCTGATGAGGGAAGGACAGCCAACGCCCATCCAAAATGCACATGGATTAAAACTGGTTATTATTAAAATTTTACCAAGCTTAAAACATTGTATTTCTTCTCTTCACACTTTTAGGGAGTCGAACCCAGCCTGATTTACGTGCACAATATATAAAATTAATTAGAACATTCGTAAATAACACTAAATATATTTTCATTAATCAAATTGGGCTAACACATTTTGTACATTGCAATGCACAGTACATTAATACACTACTAAATTAAATGATGAGAGAAACCACAGTGATACCCAGTTTTTGCTATCGACAAAAGAGGGGCTATGCTTCTCAGCGCAATGTATTACCTAAGTAGAAATATTAGGAAAATTAAGTTTGAGCATAATTTTATAAATTGTGTTTTTCTCTTCCCCACCCTTTGCTTCTTGGCATAGGGTTGACAACCCACCATAAACACTTCCACTGCTTATATTTAACTGTATCAAGCTCTGTGCAGATTCTCATATCATAAAAAATTTCCATGATTATCACAAGTGGTGGGTTTTCTGTCTCAACATGTTTTCTCAACATGTAGATTTTTAACGTGCAACACCATGTCTGCACTTACGTCTCACCTAAGCCTACCTACCTTACACTTTTATTATACATTATTACCCTATGCCGATTACGTCTTTTTTTTCTTTTGGTCACTCAGTCTCTTAACCCAACACCATGAAACACTCTCAACATATATGCTGGTGTAAGATATTATTACCCTTCACAGGGATAACACAATTGCCAAATATGGTCAACACAAGAAAGCCTCCGGGGCGAGATTTTTGTGAGTTTTTCGTGGGGGAATTTATTATACAATAATTTTTGCCACCCACGTATATTTAGCTCAAACTAGAGCTTTTTCGTTTTTGGAGAAAAAGAGGCGCCGTCCTCATCTTGGACTCGAACCAGGGTCCAGCATTGAGCCTGCAGTATCTTGACCTACTAGACGAATGAGGGCAAGAACAAATGTTTTTTTTTCTCCGTTGTTGTTAATTTTTCTCCATATATTAGGATGTAAGATATTATTACCCTTCACAGGGATAACACAATTGCCAAATAATGGTCAACACAGAAATGCCTCTGGGTCGAGATTTTTGTGCGTTTTTCGTGGTGGAATTTATTATACAATAATGTTTGCCACCCACATATATTTTAGCTCAAGCTAGAGCTTTTTCGTTTTTGGAGGAAAAAGAGGCACCGTCCTCACATATATATCATCAATATCTTACATTATACGGAAAAAAAATGTGTTTGTTCTTGTCCTCATTTGTCTAGTAGGTCAAGACACTGCAAGCTCAGCGCAGGACCCTGGTTAGAGTCCAGGATGAGGACGGCGCTTCTTTTTCTCCAACTATAAAAAAAAAGCTCTAGTTTGAGCTACATAAACGTGGGTGGCAAAAATTATTGTATAATAAATTCCCCCACGAAAAACTCACAAAAATCTCGCCCCGGAGGCTTTTCTGTGTTGACCATTATTTGGCAATTGTGTTATCCCTGTGAAGGGTAATAATATCTTACATCCTCATATACGGAGAAAAATGCATTTGTTCTTGTCCTCATTCGTCTAGTAGGTCAAGACACCGCGTGCTCAATGCGGGGACCCTGGTTAGAGCCCAGGATGAGGACGGCGCCTTTTTTTCTCCAAATATAAAAAAAGCTCTAGTTTGAGCTAAAATATACGTGAGTGGCAAACATTATTGTATAACATATATGTTCTTAACACACAAAACATATTTGTTATTTCTTTTGCTCTGAATGGAAACATGTACTCCTGCCGTACAATGGCTGACAAGTTGTTTGCAACATTTTCTATATCCCTCATCTGATACCTTGGAAATATACCACTTTGCTCATCCTGACCACATTTTTTACATTCACTCAATCTCCTTCTAGAGCTTCTCTCAGACAGCCCAAAACTTGTGCTTTTTGAATCACTTATCTAATAACAACCCAGGTTCTCATTCACAAGTTGTATCACACGGTCTTGCTTGAATACAATTTTGAAAAAAAAGTTCTACTCAAATTTGCAAATACCGAAATAAAGCAAAAAATTTTAATACATGTTCCTTTAATTAAAAAGTGGAAAACAAACATTTAAATTAAAAAAGAAAATATGAATCATACTTACAGGTTTTGTGCCTTTTGCAAAATGGATGTCCAGGTCACCAATATTAAGAAAATCGGAAGCAAACGGTGCATAATGGTAAGGGAAATACCAATTCCAGGATGAGCAGCCCTATGCAGACAAAAATAAACTTGCAAAACACTACAGAACTTAAATATCACAATATAAACTATAATTTAAAAAAAAAACTATGCTATACAAACCCATGTCCACAATTAAAGTTACACTCACTTTAATAACACTGAAATTTAAATTTTAATTCTCATTGAAATAACGGTGTTAATTGCAAAAAGAGGTACATATTTTGCTCTTTAACTCTCGTTGTACTTTATTTATAAAAAAATCATTTTGCAGAAAGTTAAAGGACTATAAACACTTAACAGAATTACAACAAATTTTTTCAGGTATCTTATGAAAAATCCATAATCAAAAATGGTACAAAAATTGATGGTAGAAAACAAAAATTCATAAAAAACATACTTAGGATAACAAATTTGCTTACATAAACATCAACAATCATTTTTTAATAATTTTGCATGCTTATATCAGAAAATTTGTCATTATAAATCAGTTTTTTATGAATTTTCATTTTTGACTTTCAATGTTCGTGTCAATTCCAATCGCAGATCCCCTTTCATAGGACGCCAGAGAAAATTTGATTTGTTGTAATTCTGCAAAATGATTTTTTGTAAGTAAAGCACACCGAGAATTAAAGAGCAAAATATATACTTCTCCCACTGAAAAAAACAAAAACATTTAGAGTCTCCTTAATTTTGGATATGAGTTTATATCATCATCATCGTCCACTGGAAGTCTCTCTGTTATTACATATGCAAATAGTACGGTGACAGAGGACCCTTAAGCTCCCCATGTCGGCCAGACAGATTGGAAAGCTGGACTAACAGTTTAACGAAGAATCCGAACTTCGGTCACCACAGCCAAAGTTCCGTGCTAAGGCGGGACTTCCTGTGTCAACTTGTGTGTGCTTACGGAGTGACTGCCACTAATGCTGCCTCACAGCGGCACTTTGTCAAGCGCCGGTATTCTTAGCAGAGGACGGCTATCAGTTTATATATATATCACGGTTCCCATTTACACTGGAGAAAAAAAATTCTCAGACTAGTCGGAAACAAAACTTTGAATTCACTTTTAATTCCAGGAAAAACAGCTTCAAGTTTGTATGGAAGTTAGCTATTCAGAACAGAGATTAAGAAGGCTTTCCCCTACTTGACCTCCCCCCCCTCTCCACAACGATTGACCCAAAAATCTTGGGTTTTTTTCCCCGACTTTTAAGGACAATTTCAAATTCCAGGTTCTCCAAACGCATGGAAACCATGTGTACATTGCTAATCATAAAATAAAAGATATCAAAGCTATGTATATTGGACACATGGCTAGTGTTACAAGGTTGAAACATCTCTGTCACACGCGATTTGCATATGCACTGCACTTTTAAGCAGTTACACGTTGTCTCATAACCCACTCACCTTAAAATTTCATGGTGTAATATTTTTAATGAGCCGTAGTGTGTGCACATTAAATTTTAAGAAACCGTGAAATAAAATTTAATTTAGAAAATGGCTGGTAGCCAGAAAATTACTCTGAGGTCCATAATTACTTCTCTAACAGTAGCAGTATTAGCAATAATGCCCCTTACTGGAAATTTTCTTAAGGCAAAACAATTATACATGATGAAAACGACAACCAATTATTGTTTGTTTGTACAGCTGTAGCACAAGAACTACACAGGTCATACTTCACTGTGAAATAATGTTTTACTTTGCTGCCAATCTAACCAAACCCTGGATTATGGTGAAAGGAAAATTGGCATGCATTCTATAATAATACAACTGAGAACTCAACTCAAGTTAATGATACCGTATACTATGTCATTGTAGGGCCATGGACTACATTCTTTCCAATTTCTACGGAATAAGAATCTCTTAAGTCCTAGGGAATCAACTCATAAACTACATTTAGTTAGTCAGTAAGCTTTCCCGACCTGTGATTGGAAATTGAACTCTGATTAAATGGCATAATAGGTGACCACGTTATTACTGATCCCAGCACTAATTTTAAAAAAAAAAGACATTATTATAATGGCACCATTATTCATTATTGAGTTAATCATTTTCAGTAATAATAATTAACCCTGTTTACTAATTTTCAAGTATTCAACATTGAAAAAAAAAATCTGTTATAACTTGTATATGCAATCGAACTTGATTAAAATGACAATTCGGCATACAGGTCAAAATTCTGAAGTCCTCTTTTGGATTATTGGTATATACACATCCAAACTGCAACACCATGAAGGATGAGAGCTATCAGCCATATTTGCTGGACAAACAATGTAAGGTGCAAGTGGGGAAAATTTTTAAAAATACAGCGCCATGCGACTTGCGGAACATGAAGAAATCGGTATTTTGTGCAGCTGCCATGGACAGCAATATCTGCAGTGACATGTCTCAACATTAAAAGAAAGAGGTTTTGGATGTGTGTGCTTGAGGAATTCCATTCTGCTTCCACAGATTGCCGAAGTTCATCTAGCATAGCCACAGGTGATGTATGCTGGGCCACTCGTTTGTTAATCATCGATCAGATAGATTAGATGGGCGACAGATTGGGAGAAAGGGCAGGCTAAGGCATGAGGGCAACCCTGCGGGCAATGAACGTATTGTTGAATATCGCATGCCATGTACAATCAAGCACTATCCTGTTGAAATTTGGCCGTAGACAAGCCTTAAAGATAAGGGAGGACAATAGGCCCTAAAACTTCAGAGACGTAACGCTGATCGTTGATTGTGACGACAATGTATATCAGGTAGGTGTGGGGATAAAATCTAATGGCACTGCAAACCCTAACGCCAGGTGACAGACCAGTATGGCGATGCATAATGCAAGAGTCACGCACCTGTTGCTGCAATGCCATCAAACTCATATACAACCATTGTGTTGTGGTAGGCAGAATCGAGATTCGTCTGCAAAGACAATGTTGTGCCATTCACTTATCCATGTCCGATATTCAATGCACAACTGCAGCCATATATGCCCGTGGTGTAGTCAAAGGCAAGCACAATGATGGACGCCTTGCAAAAATTCATCCCTAATGCAGATGAAGTCAAATGGTACATGCCAAAATAGGTTGTTGCGCTACAGACCCTAATTGTGATGGTAGGGTTCTTGATGTTACAGTGGGATCCATCGTTGCCATGGGCACAACATGCCCGCCCTCTCGTTCTGTAGTATGATGGGAACAATGCAATCGTTCCTGCTGGTTGGTCCATCGCTCTTGTACACACCAATTCCATATGTGCATCACTGTTGCTCCATTTCACCCAATACAAGCACCAATATCTCGGAAAAAGAATCCACATTCTCTATAAACCACAATTCTTTCTCTGTCAAACACAGAAATACACACAAATAACTGCTGTATTTTTTGATGAGGCATACTGGTTTTACATACAAAAGAGCGAAAAACACAATTCCAGTACTTAGAACGAGATTTCTGTTATTCTCTATTTATAATGCTTCCAGGTGGAGTTACTAGTGTACATGATTTGCACATGTGCTCCGAAGTTAAGCATTTGCATGTACTATCAAAATCTACTTATGATGCAAATTTTAGGCCTATTGGATGGTTTCTTCATGCATGGTGTTCCATTTTGGATGGCCAGCAGCGTAGTTAATACTGCATATTGGTTACAGAGTCAAATTTCATGCAATCTCTTGAATGTCGTTATAATCGACTACACAATGAATTAAAAGAAATCATTTTACATAACCCTTTCCAAATTTTCCTAATTTTAGAGAATTCCTTCAAAAATTGAAAGCATTTACACAACTTCGATCGAAATTTCTCTGCACATGAAATTTTCTTCTGAAATTTTATGCTGTAAAATAGTCAGATATTAGGGAGTTTTCCTGTATATTAGAATAAAATATTGAATTCTGATGAAAATATACATTTAATAATCAGTCATGAGTAAGAAATTTACGCTATTAAGCGGACAGCTAAGCGATAACTTTCTGCTACTGAATACACTAAAGTACGCATGAATCTACGATAACATACCTGAAAATAGTATCTAAGAACCCAGCACAGCCCTTCAACATATGCTGCAGCCTACATAAAAGTTACAAATATGAGTAAATTATCATAAAAAAAAAAATCATAAAACGTGAATTCAAAACCATCTATGCATTGAAACTGATTAAAAAATTATATGGCTGTCACACGGGAGAATTGTAATTTATGATAGTCATATATAGGTGAGTTTTGTGGAACAAGAACAGCAAAAGGTAATGCTACGTCAAGACCAAATTTTCAAAGAAATCTGAGCATCTTGAGACCTACGGAACCAACCCCTAGACTAAAATAGCTAGTTAATCAGTAAATATTCTTTTTACAAATTATTTTACTAAAAAAAAATATTTGGCATCAACTGGGAATCGAACCCGGGATTATGGAATACTAGGTGAAGGTGTTACCACTGCACAACCGTACGGCTTAGTGCTACACGTGTGGTCTATAAGACCTGAACCGTGAAGTAGAATTTGATTCTCTCTCTCATTGTAATCTACCTGAATGGATTTTAGTAAATCCCAATAAAATTGTACTCGAATTTTCAATAAATCCCAATAAAATTGTACTCGAATTTTCAATAGATCCCAACAAGATTGTGATCAACCTAAATAAATATCAATTGATCCAGAAAAGATTATAATCTACTTAAATGTGCATAATTAACTTAAATACTTAAATGTGTATCAGTAAATAATACTTAAATGTGTATCAGTAAATAATACTTAAATGTGTATCAGTAAATAATACATAATACTTAAATGTGTATCAGTAAATAATACATAATACTTAAATGTGTATCAGTAAATAATACATAAATGTGTATCAGTAAATAATACATAATACTTAAATGTGTATCAGTAAATCCCAGCAGGATTGCTATCTAATTGAATATTAGTAATTACTGCTTCCAAGCGTTAATGGAAATGTTATAAAATATTGAACCAAGTTTGATTTTACTCCATAGTGAATTATTTAGAATATAACGCAAAATCAAAATACAGTTACATACAGGCAAGTTTACCAGGAATAGAGTTCAGCTCGGTAAGCGCAAAACACACATTTGTATTTTTACACTATTAAGAACAAAACCTGTGGGGATTTCAACCTACAATTTTCCGAGGGCTCCAAAACACCGCTACCAGAGAAACCAAACCCTAGACTCTGGTGGGAAGAAAAACGGCATGCATTCTACAGTACCATTAAAAGTTGAGCCTAGGTTAGTGGCATAATGGCACGATAAACACATTATTGTTATGCCATGGTAGAGCAGCAGACCAAGATCCCCACAAAGAATCTGGGCTTTCAAAGGTTAAAGGAACCATACCCTGGAGTATAGTGGGCAGAAAAAATGGCATACATGCTCCGGTACCATTAAGGATTGAGCCCAAGTTAATAGCACAATAAACAAATGCATTATCGTATACCATAGTAGTAGACCTAACTTTTCCCGGACTTCTTAAGATCCAACTCATGGACTACAGTGAGCAGTCAGATGGCAAGTATCCCCCCACCATCTCCAAATTGAAAATTGAAACCACTAGGTTAATACAATTACCATTATACTACCATAAGACCTCATTTTGGTGCAACCAATAATGTATCAGGAATGATAATAGTGTAATAATAATAATAATGTATGACGATAGCGGTTTTAAAACATAATACTGGATACATACAGGGATTAAACTGCTGCTAGCCTTTTCGGCGAAAGGCAGCGTTAAGCAAAATTTGGCTAGAAAAACTGCCGAGCAATTTGCCAAAAAGCTCTGAATAAAATTGAAAGGGTGATGATGGCAAGATCACACGATTGCATGGAACGGTATGGTCAGAGTTATCATGTCAAGGAAAACTTGAAAATAATTTTTCTGATTAGGATACAACTTTCCTAATTCAGTTAGAATTTTTCGGTGCAAGTTAGCTGAAAAGCTACAAAAACTCTTTGGTAACTTATTCCTTGAATACATACCACTTTATGCCTAAAGGCAAAGTTATCCTGAGCCACTTCGAACTTGACTTCATAGTATCTGTCTTTCCATCCATCTTCCCAGAGTCTAAAAAAAAATAAAATACATAAATTTGAAAAAGAAACAAACAAATAATTAAAAAGTCTGTCATTAACATTAGTAAGATTAAACGTTTTCTTACCGAACATCATCGGCAGGTTCTTCATCCGATTCATCCTCATCAATTTTCCGTTTCTTTGAATCGGACTCTTGTTCATTGGGCGAGTTTTCCTGCATTGTCACAAAACGATTCGATTAATGCAAATGTGTCAAAAAAAAAAAAACCTTTTATCATTAATTATTATTGATACTACTTTCTATAGAAATTAATTTCTGATACTCCACACCTTTTAAATAAAGCTAGAATCTTTTTTTTTCTCCCCCCCACAAATAGTTTAACGAGAAAAGAAAGTTGCCGATGTACTCAAGCTGGGATTGAACCAGTGCTCCTTGAGTTTACACTCCTGATGCTTTGATTACATAACAATCAAGTACAACAATACTTCGTTCGTTTGTGGTTTTGTGGCTCAAGGACTACAATGTTCGTACTGCACCAGGACCTACTGTTTTCCAAGGAATCCAAACCTCTTAAGGCCTAGGGAACCAAACCCCTGACTACAGTGAGTAGTGTGATCTTTATGAGATCTCTGAGTAAGCATTCTTTGCACTGTTGGGAGTTGAACACGGATTAATGGCGCACTATGTAAACATGCTACACACTGCGCCACCATACGGCCATACAACAATGCATGGAACTTTTTTAATACTCACATTCGTTGAAGGTGGGAAGTCCCGCTTCCATCAGTATTTCATATTCAGCCATTACTTATTGACTACTAAACGTTTTTTCAAATATCATCCATGCATTTCTATTCTGAGCAATTTATCTTAACATTACTACAATCTGTTTTCTTACTTCATCCCTCTTGTCAGAGAGGTATTCTCTAATTTTTATTTGATTTATTTGTGTTTTATTTGGTTTATTTGTGTTTGCACAAGGCGGGCTAATTACACTATGTCAGAAACTACAGTTTTCCGCAGGAAATCTCAACCTTTCTAACCAGAATCAAACCCCCAAAATACAGATCAGCAGAAAAGCAGTAGTAAGTACTTGGTACCAGTGAGATTCAAACTCAGGTTTTCTGCTTGCCTGAGCACATATTCTCGGCCTTTGGCGTTTTTTTTTAAATCTAGTTCATTTGTCATATACAGTAAAAGAAAAGAAAATGATCACAAATATGGAATGAAGAAAACAGATAAGAAAGAATGCGTGTATTCAAAAATAACAGAACCAATAAAGGGTTTATATTTATACAAGTCGAACACTACGCAGATTAAATTAAGCAACAATTTTTATCAAGGTTTTAGGCATAGTAATATTAACGCCGATGTTATGGCGTGGTTAGATGGTGAAACGTTCACAAAGAAAAGAAATGTTTTTTGTGTTCAGTAGGGCACGAACCCACAACCTTCCACTTGCCAGGCGGAGGCTCTACCATCTGAGCTACGAACGACAGCATCCAATCCCTTACGAATGCATTTAAAGACTACTTTCTGATGCCGGTTATTTTACACAATGGGGCAGTACATGGACTGCTTTTTAAACCACAAAGAGACCGGCACTAAATTGATTATATGCTGATATTATGATTATGATATAACGCTGACATTCGTAGCTCAGTTGGTGTTGTCTACGCCCGGCAAGTGGAAAATCATGGGTTCGTGCCCGACCGAAAGTAAAAAACATTTTTTTGCAAATGTTTCACCATCTAACCATGCCATAACATCGGCATTAATACCACTACATGAAAAACGTTGATAAAAATTGTTGCTTAATTCAATAAAGGGTTAATAGTCATAGAATATATATTCATAGAACGAAACACCCATCAATTCAACTTACAGGTTTCATCATAGCTTGAAGGCCTGCCTTGCCAGTAGCTTGGGAAGTGCTGCTCATCATTCTCATCTGATAGGCTTCTTGGCGAGGATTTTGGATTGCCGACGGAGAACTTCCAGCCCGCTGATCGATAAAATGAAAACTTTATTCACAATACCATATTGTATATAAACATAATCACCTGACTTTTAATATATAAATTACTAGTTTTTTATGTTTCGGCAATAAACTTAATACAATAATATTTTAACTGACATAACTTTATCAAACAATGGCATAGGTGCCAACTTCTAGAAGTGAAAAATCTGTAGTCAATTGCACAAGTGCGGGAAGGCCACTATTTTTTTTAATTAAACAAAATCATACATACTTAATGAGGAAAGGGCACAATGAGGAAATTAAGTATTTATTAAATTAATAGAGGATTAAACTGTATCAAACGCAATATTAATTTTTGGAATTTACAAATGCTGTAGTGCAAGATTTTGATTTTTTCGAGAAAATTTTTGTCA
>QLNU02014176.1:6809626-6833333 GCA_006491805.2 Dysdera silvatica
TTCCAACAGACAATCAATGAGTGCTAACGTGTTTTAGTACCTTTTTCACATCAATCTCATGAAATTCTCAACCTATCTTTTCGTTTCAAACTATTTTGTAAGTATTAGAAAATGTCTACCAAAATTTCATCGATTTTAAATGGCAAACATGCAGCACTCTTTTCAGCTGCTAAGTTAATAAGGTGGCAGGAACAGCCCATAATTTCAATATTTTGGTGATGATTCTTTAACACCGCTGCTACACCTGCTTTTTTTCCTATCATAACAGGTGCATTATCACAGCTAAAGGCAACACAATTAGAAATCGCAAGGTTTTTAGATTGTAAAGCACTTACCAGAAGATTTCCAATATTTAACCCAGTAGCATCTTCTTTCAAAGATGGCACAGATAAAAGACAATTCACAATTTTTTCACATAAAGGATCGAAGAAAGTTACCACTATTGGATACAGCTTTGAATCAACATTGGTTGCATTTGAAAATGGATAGCACCTTAAATTTTCAACAAGTGATGAGGATTCCTTTGCGGACATTTCTTTCATAATTGCAGAAGTTTTGGTCTTTGCAGATCCATATTGTTTTGCAATACTGCTGTCAGGAAACATTTTCCTAAAGAGCATCCACGTGTGATCGCTGCAATTCATTGGCAAATTATGTTCAATGAAAAACAATGTAAATAAACATTCAGCGTTAATAAAGGAGGTATCGTTAAATGCAAAAAATGAAGGCTTGATACTATGATTAGACTCTACAGCCTTGAACGCCTTATATTTAACGGTATCTGACTGCAAAGTAATATCACGTTTACCACCGTGAGTAATGCTTATGTCTTTACCGCAACACGTGCAGAAAGCATATTTTAGATCCAGTTTTGATTTTTGAATAAAACTAAACATCTTCATATATTCAGCTTTAAACGTTTGGTAGTACCTTTTATTAACGGTCGACATCGTTAACGTTGTTTTCAGAAACACCTAAAAACAAAACTTTCTTTCCGGAGCAAAGAAATACCAGCTATGTCTAACACGTGGCTTCCCTACACAAAGTCACATGCTTGACTAAAACCTTATCGATGTAGAGCATTCTTTCTTTCCTCCCTCAACAACTACAAATCCCGATGCGCGATTTCGTTGCGCAGGGGCATCACTCTACGTCATAGCTGGAGCTAAAATTCCACGTCACGCCACGCATGTGCCATCAACGGCAGACGAATTTTTTCGACTTTTTTACCGATATTTGAGTTTATTTATGCATATTTATCATTAAATATGCACATATGCGCAAAAATTTAAATAAACATGCATCAAGAAAAATAGGTATTTAATTTTTTTAAAAAAAATCAGTATTTTAAAAAACACTGGGGATTTTAGATGAAATCTCCGAAAATCGGACGAAATCGTTTTCCGACCGGAAAATCGGAAGACTGATAAAAAATCAGAAGATTTTCCAGATAAATCGGAAGGATTGACACCTATACAATGGTAGTAAATTAAATATTGTAAAAGAAAATAATGGGTAAATGCATAGGGAAAAAAATCATAAAATTGATTTTAAAATATGAAATATATCACCTGTGGTTTAAACTGGCCACCTGGTGTCCATGCTGGTCTGTCATTTTCCTTAAAAGAAAAATTGGAAATTTCAATACACAGTGAAACCTGAATAAAGTGACCACTGAGAACTGGTAGGGACTTAGTCATGCCTATGCAAGTGTCTGTTGTGCATAGTGACCGCCTGTCTATAGTGACCATTGCAGTCCAGTCCCAAAGGTGGTCACTTTACACAGTTTCTACTGTGTGTATATCAAAGTTAAATTATCAATTAATGTGCTTCATACAGGCTTATGCAAATTTTTATGAAATTGAATGTTCATTGCTGCATGTAGTGTGTTTTCTCAGGCATTAGTCCTGAGCTGAGTTCAATTTAAAGCCATTATTTTCAAAGGTTCTTTCTTGAATCTAGCACTGGCATAATGTTAAAATCCAAACTTTACCATGTTCCTTTTTTTTTATAATTTATTTGTAGGTTCGTTAGTTATTAAATTAGGGTATTAACAAGAAAATTTATCCCCTCAAATTTACTTCATTGAGGTAATTATCCTGCACAATATTTTCCCTGTTGTATGTAACATATTTAAATGTTTTTGGTTTTTTTTATTAAGACATTGTATAAACTGAACTCTATCTATGGACTTAACAATCACTTACTGTGAATTGCTTTTACTTAAATACTTTCTTTAAAACCACAATTCCATCCTAACAGTACATTACACCAGCAAAGTAACATACCTTCAATCATAACCCAATTCTTTCATGTTGAGAATGTTATATTTATTCTACACAAACAACGAAAGGCTTTACAAATGTCGCTCAAATCTACTATCTCAAAAATGTTTCAAATTTACTTGCCTGTAATATAATAACCAGGGATTTTCAATTACATTCAACTCTAAAATCCATTCATTGCTCCATGGTCAGTAGATTTCTGAAGCCATGAGCAAATGCACTTTATATATATATGTATACCTTAACAAAATCATTTACATAGAATATATCCCAAGTAATAATTTACTTTAATATTTAACCCAATACTTCTTTAATTAGTACTGGTTATTAGTTTAAAGCTATTTTAAGAATGGTTTCCTTCTAAATATTTACTCCTTCACTTCAGAAATTCTCAAGATATGTTTTCTATTATGAAGCAAGGTTGTTTATTACAGAACTCCAGTATATTAAAGTTTCGAAGTACGGATTTCTATTCCCCCATGCAAATTTCAAATACATAAATTCTGATCAAGATATTTTGATTAGATTCAGGCCATGACTTTTAAAAAAAGCAAATTATACCAAACACATTCTCTTCTTTCTTTCCTTTTGTCTTGATCTAAATAGAAGCTGAAAAGAAACAACATTATATTAGCAAACAACTAAAGAATAAATGAATACAAGGGCACAAACGATGTTTTCACTTTGTTACCCACATATATATTATATTATTATATACTTACTTCACTCTCTTGTCGTCGTTTAAAAATTTCATCTTCAACTTTACCAAGTTCTGTAACAGAGTGTGAAAAACACATTTAATGGAAAAAGAATTTGCGATGCATAAAAAGTACACTTAACTACCCTAAAAATCATATTCGGGGTTCCCCCCCCTCTCATCAATGCAAAAAAAAATCCCCAGAGTTCACCAGTGGCTTTTCCTGGCTGTTCCAGAAAAATTCCCCGATTAACTTCTTTGACTTCTCTCTCTGGGCATTCCACTGAAATTCGACTGAAGGGAAAATTCACATTCATGAAAAATTTATCTATTTGATACACGAGTTAGGGAAGTTTTCTCACAGACTTTTTGTAGTTTGACAATAAAATCGAGTTTTTCCCTGATTTTAGGGATGTTTTTAAATCCCCTGATAATCCCAGGTGCGTGGTGACCCTGATACTATATAAATACGCATACATATATCTGACTGTTTTCTGGTATTAATTACCATCACTGCATATGGCACATTAAACAGTACCTTGCAGCAGCATAGTGATAACATATCTGGCTACCACATAATACAGATTTGATTGTAGTATGCATCATGTTTGTCATTTTTCTTCCGCGAATCCGCAACCTTGGGTTTGATTCCCTGAATGAAAGAGATTTGGATTTGTCCAAACACTGTAGGTCATTAAGTGGAATAACCTTAGCAGTTATTGCTCCTTAAAACACAATCTTTTGTAGTAAGTAAATTATGTAATTCTAGAATGCTTATATTTGGTTACAAAGACTTTTCACTCTGAAAGATACTGTACAGTTAATTGATAAACAAAATAAGAAAACTACCTTTTTCTCTGATTTACTTTATATTAGTTAAAAAAAAAATAACTGGTTATTGATAAATCTATGATCAGGGGATACAGTGGTCACTAAGTTTGTAAAGGCTGGATATTTGAAAAGTGCTCCCACTTTAAAAAAAAATCAACACATTCACAGAATATAAAAAATTTAAGTGACTATGGAGGTTTTCACTAACAGCTACATTTACAAGTTGAGAGAATGCACCAGGCAATCCATGAATATGTATGATTTAAGTGGACAAAACCACAGTTTGTTAGAAATAAGGGTTTTTTTTTTTTGGTTTTTTTTTGAGAAGATAGCTACGATTATAATAGGCCGGAATGCAGATTCACAGATGTAAAATACTGCACCCTGTACAATATTTGATATTAATGTCAACTGCACTAAGAATTATCAATACATGATTCATCATTCAAAATTTGTCACTATAAAATGATCAACTAAAGAATCAAATATTAATAAAAACATACAAATACAATTATATAATATAGAATTTCACTCATTTCTCTCCAACTTTTCAATTTAAGTTTTCAAAACTTTTGTCCAGGATTGGTAAATTTCTGTCAAGGCGGTTAAAACCACTGGTTGTAACTGGCGTGGCAGAAACTAGCTTTTGCCACGAAAGTGCACTGATTATGTGTGCGCTACTATCATCGTGTACAGACTACATGCGACACTACTTTAACATTTGTGGAAATTAAAACTTTTGAAATACAATATGTTTGTAATATAAAAAATTTTTGCCACCCATGTACATACAGCTTAAACTAGAGCTTTTTTTTTTGTTTTGGAGAAAAAGAGCCGCTTTCCACATTCTGGATTCGAACCAGGGCCTCTCCATTTAGTCCGTAGTGTCTTAAAAGTTTTTGTAACTTTTCTATGTTGACCAATATTTGGCAATTGTGTTATCCCTGTGAAGGGTAATAATATCATACATCCTTATAAACCAGAGAGCGTTATTTCCTGTTCTCAGTCGTGTAGCGGTCTAAGACACGCCGGGCTAAACAGAAGGACCCTGGTTTAAACCCAGGACTGGAAAAGCGTAGCTTTTTCTCCAAAACAAAAAAGCTCTAGTTTGAACTATATATATGTGTGTGGCAAAAATTGTGTAATAAATACCTCCAAGAAAAATTCAACAAAATCTCGCTCTGAAGGCTTTTCTGTGTTGACCATATTTGACAATTGTGTTATCCCTGTGAAGGGTAATAATATCATACAATATGTTTGTATTTTACGGCAATAAAAACAGCTAACGTGGTGGTGTATCAGAATCTACAATGTTCCAGTGGAATCTACACCTCTTATCTATGGAACAAAACTGCAAAGGGCAGGAAAACAGTTCAATTGTACCACTGGAATCAAATCCAGGTTAATGGATGACAGATGTATATGTTAAAATTTTACAACTGTAGTGCTGAAAAACAACATGAAATAGTGACAATACTACTTTACTTTTCTTTAATTATACGACCTAATGTGTGAAATAAGGATTCACATAAATTACCTGACATGATAAGTTGAACTCTTTCCAAAAACACATTTCCGCTGTCAGTCAAATAACCCTAAGGAAACAATAGAAAACGAATAAATATCTGTATCGCACATTTAAAAGTATATTCCTGCTAAAAGAAACAGACCATGTTAACGTAGTACGTTAAAAATCATTAACATTTTTTTTGCATACTCAAGACATTTATGATAGTGCAGCAAATATGAAATTTCACGTGCTTATCGTGGTCAGTTTGTTGGATTTTAATGGCGCAAGAATAACAAAAGGCACACTGTGCCAAACTTTTATTATTGTTAATAAGAAAAAAAGTTTAAGAAGTTATAAGATATTAAATCAGGTTAACACAAAGAAGTTAGAAACTTACAAGTAATCTGATGACACAGTACAGAATAAATAACAAACATAGGTGCAACATTTATGGACATAGTAGAAACTTTTATCATACAAATTTTAATACATTTCGGACAGATTTTGGCCATTCCTCATCAGAAAAATGTGTATTCGCAGTTCACTGCTGAGACAAGAAACAAATTCTGTTTTCATGCCACTATCATTCAGAAACCAAATTTCCAGTAAAATTGGATCCTTTTGAAGCATTTTTTACATATAAACATTCTGATGACATTGCAAATGGTCGAGGGCTCATTCTGTATTTCAGCCCAGTGTGGAAAAACTGACTAGCTGTGCTCTCTATCTCTCGATCCACATCTCCCACATCATCTGCTTCAACACTTGTGTTTGATCAACAACAGATGGAGCAGCAGTGAACAATAACTGCAAATTTCCAGCGGGAAATAGGTTCCAACCGATAACGTAACCATCAGACGGAATAAGCAACACTTCGATGTTTGTACAATTCCAGACCACGTGTTCCCTGACAAGGAACAACCAAAATCCATCGAAAACTTGAAGTTGGTACGATAAAAATTTCTTCTATGCCTATAAACGTTGTACTAATATTTGTTAATTAAGTTACGGGAGGTTATATCAGATGTATACTCGATAAACAGGAAAATCGATATGTAAATGAGGAAAGAAACATGTGCATGCAGTTGCCAGAGGGCATGAAGTAATCGGTAGAACAGTGTGTTCGCAGAAGAGATCATGTACCAGACTGGGAGGAACTATACAGAAGTTTTAGATTAAAACATGATGAACCTGGGTAGTAAAATTATTCTGGAGTTATAGAAGTCACACGGCTAAAAAAAAATCATTCCATCCACATTTCTAAACCTTCATCAGAACCTTACACAAGACTTGCCAAAACACAAGATGGAAGTGATCAGTTGGCGAGAAGACTTCCCCACATGGACATTCCGAACGAACATGTATATAAATCTAGGACTTTCATCATACCTTCACTTGCCAAGTTGACACTTGGTTACCAAAACATCATGTTCCCAAACCTTACACTACTGTTGAAATAACAATTGATGGGAATCAACTTTAAAATCTTGTTAAATCAAGTTACCAAAAGAAGTTTTAAAAGTTATTAAATAAAGTTAACACAAACCCCAGTTTTGTAAATGGCATCTTTGTACAATCTTACAAGTCTGTCAATGGCTCCTTCTCTGCAACGTACAAAAAAAAAAAAGAACATAACAATATTATTAAAAAATATATTTCACATTGCGATTGTTAAAAGGGTATTTTTAAAACTGGCAGATAAACAAAAGTTACAGTGTGGGAAAACAACGCAAACGTATTTTTACACACATGATTACTTTTAATTTACATGCAAATGAAACTCAACCACAATGTGGAAAAAAAAAAAAAAAATTGTAAAACAACTTTAATTCTTTAGGTGAAAGGGGTGGGTAATTAAGCACATAAGCGGGCCAAAGGATTCAGCCTAGGGCTCTTTGTTTGACTTTCACGGTGCATAGAGGGCAAGGGTCATACTGCATCAGGACCTACAGTTTTCCAAACCCCAGACCATGGTGAACAGTCAGTCGATTAGTTGTATTTTTATGGCGCAAGGACAACAATCAGTTGGTAAGCATTCATCTGTTTAAGCACAATTGGGAATCAAACCTGGGATAAACACATGTAATTGAAAACACTACCACAGGGCCCCTCCGACTTGCGAGGGTCTGAGAAAAGTTAAATGGCCCTCTCGAGTTGGCATCGATCCAGTGACCTTCAAGTTTCCGTCCCGATGCTCTATCCACTGAGGCACATGTAATCCTACCAATGTACTAAGTTTTCACTTTTAAATTATGCATTATAAAGACTATTTACATATCCCACATCAGATATATCTAACACAAGGTTCCGAATGTTTACAATTGGTTTGTTAAACTGCAAAAAACTTTGCACCCAGATCCCTGACAGGCAAACGGTTAAATTTAACGGATAATGGAACAGTTAGTTGGTTCTTATTGTATGTTTGTTTGTGATTATTATGGCACAAGGTCAGCAAGGGTGATGCTGCACCAGGATCTAGTTTTCTGAGGAATCCGAACTTCTTCCGGACTAGGGAATCAACCCCAACTCTACGCGGAGCAGATAGTCGGTAAGGGTTTTTTTTTTAACACCGTTGGGAGTCGAACCAAAGGTAACGATATGCTAGGCAGATGTATTAACACTGACGGGCTAACTGGTTTTTGTTTGTTTGTTTTGTGGTTTTATGGCTCAAAGACTACAATGGTCATGCTGTGCCAGGACCTACTGTTTTCCGAGGAATCTGAACCTCTTAAGGCCTAGGGAACCAAACCCCAGACTACAGTGAGCAGTGCCAACCGACTGTTATTTTCAACTTAGTTTAACAACTAATTTACATGAACCTGCTCCAATTGACCGCTGGATGTATCGAATTATTTTAAAGAATCATTTAATCTCATGAATTCTATATCTGGCAAACTAGAAAGGGGATAATTATTCAAATCATATGTGCTTGTTGATCTTTCATAAAGCCCCCCCAAAAGAAGCCCGTGTAACAGATTATCCCATATAAGACAGACAGCCAACTGTTGTTTTTACGGCTCAAAGAATACAATGCTCATGCTGTGCCGGAACATTCTGTTTTCAAAGGAATCCGAACCTCTGGACCTACAATTTTTCAAGGAATTAAGACCTAGGTAACCAAATGCTGGACTACAGTGAGCAGTGCAATATTTATGAGACTCTGAGTAAGTGTTCTTTGCATTGCTGGGATTCGAATCCGGATCAACGGTACACTAGGCGAACACGGTACCACACTGCACCACAGCAAGGCACAGACAGCCAAATAGGACCACCAAAGTATATTTACACATAACCAAACCTATTACAAAAAAACTAGCCCCGCAAATTTAAAATATACCAATGAGGCCTAAAAAAATAATATGGATCGTACTCCATCCTTCAGATTTACATACGTACAATGACACAAATGTTACATATTGAAAAGTCCACATAACTTGGAATAATGGAAAAACTTGCCTGATTTCCAAAGATGGAAGATGGGGCAGAAAATCATTACCGACAAAGAAACACATGAACAGCCAATCATCCACAGCTCTCTAAAATGAAATAAAAGTTCGTTCGTTAAAATGTATCCCAAAGAGCGAAAACTAAGGCAAATTAGCAATAAGGAAATTAAAATATAAAATATTCATGTTAAAAATATTATCTAAATCCAGTTAAGGTGAAATTTACTAAACACAGCAAGCATTCTTAATATTTCATAGCCACTTTTCCCTAAACAAACATTTCTGCTGTAGTGGCTTTACATATGGTGTCTACCCAAATTCTATTTCAAACTTCCCTGACTTTTCCAGACCAAATCTTAATCGATTTCCAGTCACTAATTTCAGTAAACAATACATTACAATGCATTAAAATTTGCATAACTAAAACAATTTTTAAGATTATAAAAATTTACTAACATAAACCCCAAAGCCATTTATAACTCAATTACAGTGAATTTGAAAATACAAAAATACAAAAATTGTATTAAAAAATGAGTTTCTTTACACTAAAAACATGCATTAATTAATTATTCACAATAACATTTCCATTCATCCCTTTTTGGGCTTATTATATGTTTATTCATATAATCGCAAAGCTGATGCTTCATCTTCCATTCCATTTAAAGTGTGTATGACTGACTATATGTTAGGGAAAGGAAAATTATATAATGAAAATCCCTTATAAATTAGATAATTTAACTAAAAAGACTTTATTTCAAGCTTAAGTTATATCATAGGTGCCAACTTCTAGAAGTGAAAAATCTGTAATCAATTGTGCATGCGTGGGCCGGCCATTTTTTAATTAAACAAAATCATACATAATTTATGAAAAAAGGACACAATGAGGAAATTAAGTATTTATTAAATTAATAATAATAGAGGATTAAACTATTAAATGCAATATTAATTCTTAGAATTTACAAATGCTGTAGTGCAAGATTTTGTATTTGAGAAATTTTTTGTCAAATACATTCTCATAACATTTCACATGTTGACATTTAACTATTAATAAATTTTCTGATGTGTCATGCAGACATGGTTGACCTGACTTCAGTCTTCAGTCAGTTCTAATTTTCTTTCTTCATTTGACTGAAGACTTTCGCATGCTGAATTACTGTGGGGGATTGTAACTATTGACAGCATAATCTGAGAAAGTCATTTCAATTTCAATTCACTAGTATCATTTTTTATTTTACCTCTGGCCGCCCATTGTGCATCAATGTTATCTTCATTACTCGCAGTTTGTGGAACTTCGAAAGCCTGAAACTTACTAATTATGTTTGTAACAGCTTCATCTTCTGTAAAATATTTTAAGCTGGAAAATGATGCATTTTCAGAATTCGATATTTGTGTAACCTCTGCATGATGTAACACTTCTAACTCAAAAGGAAATTTATTGTGCATGTAGTCACATGCTGCTATGAAATAGCTTCTGACGTTTTCATAAAATTCATTTTTATCATGGATGTTAAAATCTTGGATTACTTTCAGTGTTCCATTTCCAATTAAGATATCAACATCTTTTTGATTACTCCTCTCATGATAGTGGACTTTCAAAATATCACTACATAATTTTGTGACGCTTGGTTTTACAAATTTCACTAGCATTCCCCTCTAAAATTTTAAGAGACAAGATTTTAGCATATGAATATGCGGTTCCGCAGACTGAAATTGAGCATTCGCTTTTTAAAATACAGGCACAGTATAAGATAAAAATAAACAGAAAGCCTTATTGATATCTTCCGACAGAAAATAAAACAACCTTTCTTCACGAGACATGGAGTTTTCAGTTTTTTGTTTCTTAGAAATATCCACATAATTTTGAGCTTTCCTTTTTAATTTCTGCGATGCTTTTTTGCTGTTACGTTCTTTTACTTTATCTGCATTTTCAACCGAAACTTTGATAGAGGGAATAGTAAAGAAAGAAAGTGGGGTGATTTGATTCCTTTTCATGGCCTCTTCCTTAAAAAAAACTGATCAAAGGTTGGCACTGCTAGATTATATGCTTTAAGCACTTTCTAACAGACAACCAACGAGTGCTAACGTGTTTTAGTACCTTTTTATATCAGTCTCATGAAATTCTTGAAGAATTTTCAACCTATCTTTTCTTTTCGAACTCTTTTGTAAGTAATAGTAAATGTCTACCAAAATTTCATCGATTTTAAATGGCAAACATGCAGCACTCTTTTCAGCTGCTAAGTTAATAAGGTGAAAGGAATAGCCCATAATTTCAATATTTTGGTGATGATTCTTTAACACTGCTGCTGCTACACATGCTGTTTTTCCTATCATAACAGGTGCATTATCACAGCTAAAGGCAAACACGATTAGAAATCGGAATGCTTTTAGATTGTAAAGCAGTTACCAGAAGATTTCCAATATTTAACCCAGTAGCATCTTCTTTCACAGATGGAACAGATAAAAGACAATTCACATTTTTTCATACAAAGGATCGAAGAAAGTTACCACTATTGGATACAGCTTTAAATGAACATCGTTGCTTCAATCGGTTGGAATTGAAAATGGATAGAACCCTAAATTTTCAACAAATGATGACGAATCCTTTGCGGACATTTTTTTCATAATCTCAGAAGTGTTGGCCTTTGCAGATTCATATTGTTTTACAATACTGCTGTCAGGAAACGTTTTCCGAAAGAGCATCCCCGCGTGATCGCAGCAATTCATTGGCAAATTATGTTCGATCAAAAACGATGTAAATAAACATTCAGCTTTAATCACGGAGATATCGTTAAATGCAAAAAATGAAGGCTTGATACTATGATTAGACTCTACAGCCTTGAACGTCTTCTTATGTTCAACAGTCTCAGAATGCAAAGTAATATCGCGTTTACCACCGTGAGTAATGCTTATGTCTTTACGGCAATACGTGCAGAAAGCATATTTTGGCCCCAGTCTTGATTTTTGATTAAAATTAAATATCGTCATACATTCGGCTTTAAACGTTTGGTAGTACCTTTTATTAACGGTCGACATTGTTAACATTGTTTTCAAAAATACCTAAAAACAAAACTTTCTGTAGCAAAGAAATACCAGATACGTCTAACACATGGCTTCCCTAAACAAAGATACCACACCTTATCGATTTTACCAAAACCTTATGGATGTAGCACATTCTTTCTTTCCTACCGAACAACTACATATCCAGATGCGCGATTTCCATTGTGCAGGGGCATCACTCTACGTCATAGCTGGAGCTAAAATTCCACACTATGCCACGTCATGCATGCGCCGTCAATGGCAGGCAAATTTTTCCGTCTTTTTTACCGATATTTGCATTTATTTATACGTATTTATTATTAAATACGTATCAAGAAAAATAGGTATTTAGATTTTTTTTTAAAAAATCAGTATTTTAAAAGACAGACGATTTTAGATGAAATCTCCGAAAATAGAAAGAAATCGTTTTCCGACTGGAAGATCGGAAGACTGATAAAAGATCGGAAGCCTTCCGAGTAAATCGGAAGAATTGGTACTATGTTATACGTTGTACCAAAATTTTCCCCCAAGAAATATATAATCTTAATAATTTTATATAAATCACATTAGTTTTGGAAGAAGTTTAGGCAAAAATACGAATCTGTCAAAATTTTCGGCAGCAATGCAATATGCAAAGTATAGCTCAGGAAGATTATTTTAATGAGCCTTTTAATATAACAATGAATTTCAAATTTGACTGACTTAGGTCTTCCCACTTCAAATTTTGGTGACTTTTCCATTCATTAAAAATACTTGGCTAATTTTTCCAGATTTTCCATATTGGTCGACACTATGTCCACAGTATTGCATATTCAGCTTTGTATTAAAAATAATGTGTACATTAAATACTTCATCTATTATGAAAGTTACAGTATTGTAATAATAAAGAAATATTCTTTTAAAGTATTTATGAGTTAACAGTCATCCCACATTGCCTACTGATCAGTTAAACAGAAGGTTTGCAGTATATGAAATTGGCATTGTGAAATGAAAACTGGGAAACACGTTGCAGATTTTCTGAAGAGAGAAAAAACATGGATTGAGTACCTCGAAATCATATTTAAATGGAAGTCCAGGCATCTCCAATTCTTTGACAAGATATTCTCTCAAAACGTTCAATCGAATGAAGATGAATTCAACTTCACATTCGAGTGGTTTCTCAAGTTCGTCAAACTATAAAAGTAAAAGTAATAATGTTTTAGAAACCTCTTATTATTATAATCCAATTTCCAAGAATTAAAGGTGGTCCACTAACCTCTCCTTGCTTTTCTTTAGCAGCTCCAACGCAGTCCTTCATTTCATGTCCTACACATGTCGAAATTAAAACAAAATCCATAATTTTCCAATATCTACAATAAACAATATTTCTAATGCAATATTTAGTTTAAATAGCTGTTTTGCCACAGTAGTATTAGTTACACTACATTGAATGTTCACCATTACATTAAGTAGTAATTACTAAGTAAATTAACTGAAAAACATCCCCAAATTGCACCAAATCCAGTCCTCTTTCTTCACCACATCTCATTCGACAATGATAATATCCGTGCAATTCAAATACTCCTATATATTATGGTACTTCTGCTGCAAAGTTACATCCAACCCCCAAAACAGAATGTTTTGCAATGTCTTCAACAAGTCTTCAGCTGATCAAAAACGTTCTGCAGAAAATGTATTATCTGCACTTTTAAATTCTATAAAACGTAAATTCCTCTTTTTAATAGAAATGAAGAAAACATTTGTCAGACTGATTTGTTTTCCTTTATTTTAAGAAAAAGAAAAAAAAAAAAAGATTCACCCTGTGATTATTTTGCAGTGAAGCTGTCTGTTCTGCAACATGTGTTGCGCTTTTTAGCACATTCTACTTTGGGGCATCCAACATACAGAAATGAGACAAGACCTGCTTAACATAACAATGTACATAATGTATCTTGTTAAAGAAAATTATGAAAACTTATATCCCCATTTGCCGGCTATATTATATTTTAATCACGAAATGGAAGTAACATGAAATTACGTTACCATCTACCAACACAAAAAAAGGTAGAAAATTATACAGAAACTTTAAAAGAGTATTTCTCAATTTTCAGACAGAAAAACATCTCCATATAAATCATTTATTCCTTCCCCCTCCCATTCCTAAACTAATGCTCTTTCTCTCGAACGAACAGGGTCCTAACGTTTTATCGTAGCCCTTGGTGTTACAGTGGGGCAATGCAAAATATCTTGCATATACATAATTTAATTACATTTTTCTGCCACATTTCATTCGAAAGATGTTCTGGTGATGGCAATATTGAAGTTAATTAAATGTAAAAATAAATAAAAAGTTAAAACAGAAATTAGTAAATAATGTGAAAACATACAAAATTCGTAAAAGTTAAAACAAAACAACCCTAAAATCTGTGAAATCATTGAAAAAGCGAAACTCTAAAAGCCATGGGAATTCGTTCAACAGAAAAGTTACTGCCCTAGTTATTATAACCCTGGTGTTATAAATTGAAACTTACCCAACTGAGAACAGATCTCGCATGGTCTTGGCTGGTTCGGTTTGAACTCCTCACGCATGATTGTAAAGTTTGGTTCATGGCATGAGAGACCTTTAAAACATCAGTAATAAAAAAAACTACACTTTAAATACTATTAGTCCTTCACTAAACTTAAAAATGCAATAAAATGTATTTAAATACAACTACTCATGCAGTAAGTAGTCAAATTAAGTTAAAATTTTTCACTTCGCTCACCTAACTTAACTCATACATATTAATAAACTTTTACATATGTTGAATTAATTTTACGTACACATTATATATGCCTTTGAGCCAAAATAAAAATACTTACCAAGCATGATTAAGTCCGCTAAAAAGGAATAAAGAGAGAAAACTATTAATAGTGATTTATTTTTAAACACAGAAATGTACAAACGTCACTTATCTCGTGGTCCCCACTCGTTTGTCCTGATAAAATTCAAGGACTTTTCATGGAACAGACAATTTTTTTTCAACGACATTTCACTGTCACTTGCAATATACATGAAACTTAATTAAAAATGCAAGACATTATAAGCATAATATTGAAATGAGAGTATTTAATTGTAACAATGGAATATTACAAATTATACTGTTTTATGTTATTTTCATTTCACCAGTTGCATTTTCAATTTAATTTTCTATTTCTAATACTACTACTACTTTCTCTTTTTTTTTAGCAGCTGATCACCTAAAACTGTACAATAAACTTTACACATTCAGTTTTTTATACTTTCTCTGCCGAATTATTTGCAAATTGTTCCAATTTATCTGCAGATTTTTATAGACGTAGTTTCTTTGATTTTAATTCATCGATCCGATTACACACTTCTTTCCTTTTTTTTTTTACCAGACATTATACACTGATATAAATTTCACGTAGGCTTTAGTGTTTAAAAACTAAAACTGATGATTGAATAACTTCAAAATTCCTGTTAAAAACTAACATTTCGAAACAAAAACTGCTAGATTTCAGAATTATATTTTTAAAAAAAGGTAGAAAAAAATAGTACAGAGTTCATACGGCTTTTGGAAAGTAAAAATTAAGTACTTTCTAAGGATTTTTTACGGACTATTTCAACGTTTTAAAGGACCTCTCAAAAAACTTTTTTTAATGATGTAAGGCATTGGAAATATGACTTAGACAAACCTATATTTTTCATTGCATTACTCTTAAGGTTATAAAACAGATAAAAGTTGAGATTCTCTCTTCACAGGGTGGCTAGTAAAACAACCTTTGAAAATTTCCAGACTTTCCCACACCTTGTCAATAAAAACATTTATAAAATCCCCGACTTTTCCAGACTTTGCCAGCAGAAATATTTTTAAAATTCCAGATCTCTTTTTAGACCTTACTCATGCTGTACCACAATACAATCATGTATGCACATATGTAAAACTTAAATCGTGCTACATATTTTTAATGCACATAATTTCACACATTTTATCATTCAAAGCAAAGATGTTACACATTTTTTACTTTAATCATGTAATGTGATTTATTATATTTTTTGTTTGCAACTTTTACTTCATTTTTTAGAAACCAAGTCCTCTCACTCCCCAAATCTCATATAATGCAATTTCATTTTGATAAATCATGCACGCTTGAATAGCAGTCAATATATATATATGAGTATTTGTAAGTAAAATTTTCCTTTCACTAGTTTATGAAATAATAATAAGCACTTTAATTACTAGTTAGTAAAATGTTCAAGGATATTTTACTTAACTATTGCGTGACTCAGTGAGCAAGATTGCTCACTGGGTCACACAACTTAGATGGCCCACTTACTTAGATGGCCACAACTTAGATGGCCACAACTTAGATGGCAAAATTCATCTGACACAGGCTTTATGATTTATCTGTCAACTTTACACCAATAATCGGGGTTACCTGTGGGTGGAGATCCCCAAGTTCGATTCTTCTCTTTGCATAGGTGAAGCTGCCAAAATCTAACAATTTTGAGTCTGAATTCCCATCATAAAGAATGGCCCCACCCACTATGAGAATCGATCATCTACAACTCAGTGAGGTGCCTACAAGATGGCTACATCTAACATTAGCCTTAGAACATTTGAATATAGGATGCTAAATCACAGATGGTTGACCGTTACACGTGCAACTCCATTCCGTATGAGAGGAGCAATTCAAATGTTCTTGCCCACTGGCTTGTGCGACCCAGAAAATGCCTCTCAAATGGCACCATCTCTAAAGAGCCAACCCAACTTTCATTTTTCTATGATGTCTTTGAGAATGGACTATATCCACTGAGACGTCATTATGAGTTCCGAAAAGCAAAATACACATGGTTCGCTCCATAACATACCGGACCCAAGGAGAAATACCTAATGAGTAAGAAAACGACTGTAGGTCACACAAAGTCAGACAGGCCCACACCCGTTATTGCTATACTGGTTCTACTGAAAATACCGTTTTTTTAGAAATTCCCTGATCTTTTCCCCGTCCACTAAATTCCCTGACAATTGCCGGTCTGCTAACGACCTTGATAATACTTGCAAACCATTCTATGAAACCAGAATGAAACGTGTTTAGAAATAGCTCATACTTTATTTCACAAACACCCTATTTTCACGGTTAACACAGAATACACATATGAGGGAGGGGCCAGCACGAACAACAAGACCTATCCAGAAACTGGGTGGATGCAAGCCATACAGGGAAATCTCGCTTAGCGACTTACATCATATTTGGTGACACTATACAAAATTTGAATGTTCGGTTCAAAATTAAGGACTTTGAATAAAAAATAAGGACTTTAATGGCCCTTTCCTAAGGACTGATGAAAAATAAGGAGTTCTTAAAGACTTTTAAGAACCATATAAACACTGTTGTACTTGTGATTTTCAATGGTTTTTTTTTTTAACTAAATCCACCTAAACTAAAAGCCACTAAATCTAATGAAGAAACTGTAAGAGTGACACTGCGTTCATTCTTTGTTGCTCCTTTTCAACTCGGCACATTGCCAGAAAAAAAGCTATAATTTTTGGCTGCGTTCAGCAGGTGGGGACATGTCGGAAGCACTACAGGCTTTGTCCCAGAAATAAGGAGAAATGACCATTTTTCTTTCTTTTGCCAAAACTTGAAAAAAAAAAAGGTTTTGAGAAAAATTAAAAGACTTTTCAAGAACTAACCACATTTTTGGCAGTTTTCCAAGTACTTTTCAAGAGCCCCAATTTGGCAAAAAATTTCAAGGACTTTTCACGGACCGTGAGAACCATGATCTTCCTTTCTTTTTGGTTTTACGGCTCAAAGACTACAGTGGTCATGCTGCGCCGGGACCTACTGTTTTCCGAGGAATCCGAACCTCTTAAGGCCTAGGGAACCAAACCCCGGACTACAGTGAGCAGTGCGATCTTTATGAGATCTCTGAGTAAGCGTTCTTTGCACTGCTGGGAGTCGAACCCGGATTAGCGGCGCACTAGGAGAACGCGTTACCACACTGCGCCACCGCAGGGCGAGAACCATGATCACAATTTAATCTTAGTAGAACCTTGATAATCCCAGATAATACAGACTATATCCCATTCATTGCACTAAGAAACCTTGAAACCTAGGAAGAGGAACTACAGCAACCCCCTCCTCAAACTTTGATCCTTTCCATTACGCCTTTACAAAACAAAAGAAAGAAAAAAGTTTTTATTAATATTAACCTATATTGGAATTGTCTTTTTATGTAGACCAATAATATGCTTAGTTTCGAATTGAAATGTGAATTTAATAAAACACTGGAATTGACTTCAATTTGAGAAACTATTAAATCTTAAACAACTCAGATTATCAAAAACACAGATAATGGCATTTACTGTACGTAGATTACTCAAATCTGTTACTTAAAAAAATAAAAATATTACCATCAGCACCCAACAAACAGTGTCTGGTATTTGGATCATGATTTGTGCTCGCTAAAAGAAAACAATAACAAATTAAGAAAAAAAATCACTGAATTAATTTAGAAGTGAATATATACACTCGTATGTATGCATTGTCAAAAAATACCATGAATTATACAATAAGACACAAAATATTGGTTTAATCATCCAGATTTATCTTGCCAATTTCAAAATAAGTCCCATTTGATGTGATACATTTACGCCAGTGGATAATCCAGTTGTTGAAACACTTTCCTTCAGCTCCTGTGAATTTCGTTTTATGTCTTCAATGGACTTGACATTTTCCATGAAGTGGTAATTATTTGAGTTTGGGGAACAAAAACGGTTACACAGGCTGGTGAATATGGTGCTTGGTCCCATGACATTCATTGGGTTTTGACATCTGGTGATGACATTCATTGAGCTTTTGGTAAAAAATTCACATACAAGGGTGGAAGTATGGGATGGTGCATTATCATGCTGTAAAATTCAAGAATTGTCCTTCCATCAATCTGGCCTTTTCCAGGAAAAACATTCTCTCTCAAACACCACATAATGCCCAGATAATATTGTTCGTTGACTGTTTGCCCCTTCGGAATAAATTGTGAATAGATAACACCCTGATAGTCAAGAAAACAGTCAACATGACCATGACTTTCCAGTGACTGACATGATTTGTTCAGTTTCAGCTCATTATCAAGGCATTGTTCCCAAGTTTGTTGGCTGGTTTACATGTCAAAGTCATAAATCCATGTCTCATCACCTGCTCTGATGCATTTCATGAACATAGAGTCCTAACTGGCTTGTTCAATGATGTCTTCAGCAACCTATTTACTGTGCTCTTCTTGAAGAAAACCCAGCTTCTTCAAGCCATGCTGCGATGTGCCTCACGAGGAGAACATCAACAAAAATGGCACAAATGGATGTATGAGATTTCTCCAGATTGTGAGTCATCTCTCTCAAGCTTGAATGACAATTTTCCATGACCACTTTCTTCACTTTGTCGGTATTTTGTCAGTCTAAAACGTTGAAGGTCAACCAGAATAAGGCATTTTTTGTTTGTGGTTTTACGGCTCAAGGACTATAGCGGTCGTGCTGTGAGCTAGACCCTCCTGTTTTCCAAGGAATCCAGCTATTAAGGCTTAGGGAACCAAACCCCAAACTACAGTGAGCAGTGCGATCTTTATGAGATTTCTGAGTAGGCATTCCTTGCACTGTTGGGAGTTGAACCCGCATTAATGGCACACTAGGCTAACACATCACCACACAGTGCCACTGCACAGCCCAGAATGAAGGAAGTCTTCAAACAATTCTCAGCTTTCTTTGAATGCTTTGTACTGTTAGGGTGAACATTGAAAATCCCCTTTTTAAAATAACTAATTAAATCTAAACACCCAGGAGCAGATAAATAGATAATTAAATAAAAAACACATACACTCTCTCTCTCTCTCTCTCTCTCACTATATATAAATATATGCTTAGATGTTGTTAAGTGTTTTTGTTTTTTCGATATTCTGCCGCCTGTTATTTAATTTTTTCAGATGGAGTTGTACCTCCAATTATTTGTACACTGCGTCTACAACACTATGCCAGATTAATTAACGTTCAAGAGGAGACACCTCCATTCAAGAGGCGGCACCTTCGTCCAAAGAAACCTTCATCATGGGCATAATAGGAAGTAAACAAGTTTCCTGTGCAAGGCATGCTTCCAAACAAAATCAAATTCTTTGTAACTTCTTTTCAAGAACTTTAAATTTAGTTGTTTTTTATGTGACAAACGAAAAGACTTGTTAAAAATGCCTGTTGAATTAACAAAGGTGTAAAATTTAAATTAATTTGATTTTTACTAGTAAAAAACACTCTTAAAAAAATTCTGAATATAAATAAGGCACTTATAATTAAATTCCTTTTCTTTTTAAAAGTAGGACCCCTTAACATACAAATCCACCTTTTTGTTTTTTTCCTACCTATCATATTTAATTTTTTAAACCCATTTTTAACTTGCAAACAAAATAATTTTGGCCAATCAGTGTACCTAAAAACTGCTATTTCGCTCCCTACAATATGGCTAATATCCATCAGCAACCGAAACCTATAAAAACTTAAGTTCAGACGAAATCCCTGGTCGAGGGGAAGTAAATGAGTCATCACAGCAATAAATAGCCAACTCGTTGCACGTGCATAAATAGGTCACGCATGGGGGCTGTGCGTCCAGTTCCAGACCACCACAATTGGCCAACAATTGCAATTTAGGCAGGCGAAATTGCCGTCTAATACGTTAACAAAAGCCAAATGAAAAAGTTGGCAATATATTGGCGAGAATAAGGATTTTAGCAGTCCTTACACAAAAAAAAAAAAAAAAAGTCTTCAAGATGGTGTTACTTTAAAAACGCTTACAAGTCTCGCTCCGAGAGAGAGAGAGAGAAATTTTGAAACACGAAGATGTAATTCAGACCAGGGGACCCCAACCTACTCCAAACATGGGCCATTAAGGGTGTAACATGTAAGTTAAAGTTATCTTTCTTTCTCTTCTATTAATCGATAATTATAAGTGCCTCCTCCCTCATTAAACTTATAATGAAATGTATAAATTTTTTCTGGTGGTTTATATACCCCAGTATGATTCTCATAGTGAAATGAGTATTTGAATTATTTTGTTTTTTTAATTACTTATATAAGGTTTAAATACAAAAAAAATATGCCAAGTGAAAAATTGATAGTAGGAAGAATTGTTAATAGCTCCAAATGCTTATATAAATGGCACTGTTATATTCTAAAGGAATTGGAAAATATATTATCGTGTTTATAATATAAAATAAAAGGCAGTAATTATTGAATAATTGTTTCATGTCTGTTTTAAAGAACCTGTTTTTTTATTTTGTTTATGTTTAACACACAACGCGTTTAGAAAAATAACCCTAGTTATTCACTTAATTTTTACGGTCTTGCATTTGAAATTTTAGGTAAAAGTCAACCAATGTTTACTAACCAGTATCAACGGGCAATTTACAAATTTATTCTGGATAAACAAATTTAATATTTAATGTTATGGAAATTGTGTTTTAATGTTCTCAAATAGTAAAAATTAAATCAATAAGTAAACTAACTAAAAATTTAACCAAACTAAAAACTAATTATAACATACCTTACTTCATTTTCATTTCATGTTAAAATCATTTTAAATTATCGTTATAATTATAAAATACCTATAATAAATCATTTACATTTCATTAATTATAATTATAATATACTTCATTTAATTTTCATTAATTATTAAAGTTTAAAAATCATTTCAAATCATAAATAATATAACAAATAACTTTATAAATAATATAAATAAATCTAATCGGCAACATATTTCCCCCATAACACCAGAGCTTGTGTAATTTTGGAGAAAAAGAGACGCTTTCCCCATCCTGGATTCGAACCAGGGTCCCTCCGTTTAGCCCGGAGTGTCTTGGACCGCTAGACGAATGAGGACAGGAAACAACGCTCTCTTTCTCCGTATGTAAAGATGTTAAGGTATTATTACCCTCCGCAGGGATAACACAATTGCCAAATATGGTCAACACAAGAAAGCCTCCGGGGCGAGAATTTTGTGAGTTTTCGTGGGGGAATTTATTATACTATAATTTTTGCCACCCACGTATTAATTATAGCTCAAACTAGAGCTTATGTAATTTTGGAGAAAAAGAGACGCTTTCCCCATCCTGGATTCGAACCAGGGTCCCTCCGTTTAGCCCGGAGTGTCTTGGAACTCTCACAGTCACCTCGCTTGACGGCAGTAAAAAAATCGATTTTTTTTAGAAATTTTAAAGGTCCAACCCCCTCTTTAAAGAAGATCATGCAATGCGGCGTGAGCAAAAATAACGTGTTTTGATATCCAATAAGGGGTTTGAACCCCACTTCCTATGCCATTGAGTGCAATTAAGATAACTAAAGAAAATTTAATTTCCGTTCCTTATTAAGAATAAGATGTGAAAGAAAATTGGTTTTGAATTTATGTATTTCAATTCACATACTGCAATATTTAATAATGTTGAAAATAAGCCACAACACAAATTTCTTCCTAGAGTTTTATACATGAGTCGCCATGTTGGAATCGCACCCCGTATCAAAAATGTGAAGACGAAAATGAACAGAAATAGCGTAAAATTGTAAGTAAGAATAAATGAACTGTATCTTGTGAAGTGGGAATGTAAAGTTTTAAAGAATGTTTAGTTGTAAAAATGACAGTTCACACGGATGGTTCATAGTCGAGGATGAGCTGAATTTTCTCGTTATTCATATGTAAATATAAATTTTGCAACGTAACCAGATTTTCCGTCATTCAAGGATCAGACTAACGATTCGGTTACTGGATAATGGGTTAGTCTGCCACAAGAGCGGTATCCCTTTATACTTCGCGAGTACTTGAGAGGAAAACATCTCGAGATCAAAATATGACATTATCACAGTGATAAGAAAGTGAGACTCAAGGTAGTACAAACTAAGAAAAGCGGAATGCAAAGTCCGGAAAAAGATACATTCCTTGTTCCTGTTATCATATCTGTTCCGCAAACTATTATCCGAGATGTATATAACATAGAAGTGGCTTTTTGAGTAGAGGCATATACTTCAAACTTGGAAATTGAATGATTTCGGCACTTTTCACATAGATTAGTAAGAAGCGCGATTAATGGGCTGCGCAATTACCTTTTATGGGAAGAGTGTGTTGTGTTGGTTAAATATTAAATTTAAAAGAAATTCATAAGCGTGTAGTTAGACACTAGGTTTATTCAGGGAGGGAGAGCTATAACTTCAGTCCAATATCCCTTTATACTTTTTATTTTTATTAAGAGAAGCTAAGCCCCTCCCCAGCTTCCTAGTCACTACTAAGCAATTATTATTATTATAGTCTAAAAATGTAATTATATGTTATTTTAGGTGTAATTTAAATATAATTTTTGCAGGTTGCATTATGCACGGACATTTCTTGAATACACAAAAATATGAACGAACTCAAAATGAGTAACAAAAATCACATAGCCAATCAAATGAAAAACGTATTCATTTCTACTTTGAGAATAAATAGGTAAGTTGTTCATTGGATATTTTCTACGACAATACAGCAATTAATTCACTGGCTTAAGCAGGGTGGTGTTAATGGGGATTGCAACCCCTATTGCATTGAAATTTTGTATATTTAACATAGGAATATATGAGTTGTAGCTCTGTAACCCCCTCTCCACCTTGAGCCTACAACCCACCCTTAAGAACTTTCTGCGTACACCTATGCTTTTATAAAAAAGGGAAAACTCCCACTGATAGATCAGCAAATGAAAAGTTAACTTTCTTATGATGTCTCATCATCCCATCATCATAGGCAAAATAGACAAAAAATGACTGTGTCTAAATTAATGGCCAAATATTTTTGTAATTTGCGTGCGATTAATTAAAATAAAGATTAATTTAAGATGAAGATTAAGTTAAGATAAAGATTA
>QLNU02014176.1:6844132-6878440 GCA_006491805.2 Dysdera silvatica
TATGCTATCTGCAATAGTTTAGGACACCACCCTCGCGTACAGCTGACAGACTTGTTCAGTCTGACTCTTGACACCAGTGCTTTCTCATTGTTGCCATTCTAGATTTCTTTGATGGTTTTGGTGTGTGCAGTGGCGTAGCCAGATATTTTGCTGCCCGGGGCGAATAACTGTTATTGTTTTTTAAAGGCTAGTTACTGTCCCCTGAATTTTGATGCTACTGTGTGTGAACATGGTTACACTCTTCAACTCCAGATTGTGACGGCTGGAACTTGGACACCCTGACTGAAAAAAACTATGCTACCTTTGGCAGCTACTATTATCATAAATCCTGCAATCATCATCATCAGAGACTTAAAAAGTGTGTACATGATGAATGATCGAAATTTATTGTATAGTAAAACGTTAGAAAATGTATGGTATTTAATAATTTTGATACCCACGTTTCAGCTCAACTAGTGCTTTTTTTAGACATAGGAGAAAAAGAGACATATAGTCCCAGACCTAGGTTGGAACTTGGGTCATTCAGTGTCTTTCTCCTATACCTAAAAAAAACTCTCATTGAGCTTAAACGTGGGTGTCGAAAATTATTAAGTATAATAAATTTATCACCAAAAACTTATCTCGGTGGCTTTGTATGTTAACCATTATTTGGCAGTTGTGTTAGCGCTGAAAAAGATGATACCTTATGAAATTTATCATGCAAATACAAATAAATGTATACAACTATAAGTACTACATAAATATGTTTTCAGGCATGTTCAGTATATATTTTTTTATTTTCTAATTATTTATATGAACATAATTTGTGCATAATGTGATTCATGTCTACTTGTTTATAAATAAGAGTTCATTAATTAGGAAATATGCTTCTATAGTATATTACACATACTTCATAAACAATAAACGAGATTGTTTCTATATATTGAAAAAAAAAATTTTTTTTATGGAACCGTACACTTTGATATATAGAGGTTCTACTATAAATAACATAAAAGAGTGAAAGAAAATTAAATAATGGGAGCAAGTCATTTGCCCAACGACCATTTATAATTTTTAAAAATTATAAATCGTAATAGTTTTAAAATTATTTGTTTTAATTTTTTACACTTTCTTTTTACCAAAAAAAAAAAAATTATACTATATAACATTACATTTATACATTAATTTACAATTATTGATTTGTGAGTCAATATTATGTAAAAGCTCCCACTTTCTTATTCAGATTTGAGTTTCCCTGAACATCCAATCTGTGTGAGTGTCAGTGGTTTTCACCAAAATTCACAGCCAATGATAATTCAATACTAAGACTCGCTCAGTAGTTAGAGTAATGAATAAACATAACATGTAATATATTGTATACATTTTTGAGATAAAAATAAAGTATGAAATAAAGTGTTCAAAAAAAAAAGAAAAAAGCATACAAATTTTAGAAGTTATTACCGTTTATAATTGTTAAAAATGGTTGTCGGGCAAGTGACTTACCAGAAAAACGGTATCGGGCAAACATACCAGACCCGAAATAACCCTCCCATTGACATAAACATGTGGCCTTCATGGATTACAACTAATTTAATGTGGTCGCATTAGACTACAACTAACTTAATGTGGCTTTCTTAGATTACAGCTAACTTCATGCAATCTCTCAACGTGAAAAGAATCCCATTCTTGATTTAGACAATTCACTCACACAGTAAAAATAAAATATTCAAATTAAACTTTTAAACTATGATGCTTGTGCAAGTTTTACATAACGAACACTGCAAAAAGAACTGGTTTGAAGCATCATTAATTTTGAAAAGTTCGACACTTTTAAAATTCCAATGTAGTTTTCACCAAGCCTCAGGTCATGTCATCTTGCACCAAGACCCACAGCTTTTTGAGGAATCTAAATGCTTTTTATCCAAGAAATCAAACTTTTAACCTGTAGAAAGAGAAACTGACAAGTATTGAATATCTGTGTGAATCAGACTCCATTATTTGCATGGTAGCAATAAACGAATTACAATGGCGATCATACTGGTATAGTCTTATATTCGATATCGACACTTAAAGGTTAAAATTCACGGTCGCCACCGGCTGACTAAATATCGGGGAATGGCGATTAAAAATACGACTTCAGTCACCATCATACTCGTCACTTTATTGTTTCCCAATGCAATCCTGTCCGTTTTGACTCTGCACGGAGGTTACATTCTAAATCCGCAAACTACTTATTATTCTTAAGAAAAAATGTTGATCAAACGAACCCTTCTAAGGTTGCAGTATTTAAATGTTTTGTGGCCACGAGAAAGTGGCTACTAACTGAAATGCAGCGGTCTCTAATAAAAAGGGCCTGGCTGACCAGTGGTGACTAATCAAATACCTGAATTTTAAGCTTCGTCAACACTCATTCAACAAACAAAATTTATATTTTATTAAAACTACTTTAAAAATAATAAACCAACAGTATGATATTTCAATTAGAATGTGCACACATATTTTAAAATGAATATTAAGCATTTTTCCTGCTCATCTCTACCCCTTTCCTTCCAAGAGAACATGTTTCGAGTGAATGCATCTTTGAACCATTTTAAACTACCTTGTTTATATTTTATGGTGCAAGGTCATGTGACAGGACCTAGAGTTTTCCGAGGAATCTGAACCTGTTGTTTAAAGATTGGAGCCAAAACCTATAAATGGGCATGTTGAGGAAGTGTCCAGACAACAAATTTTTAGAACGCAGTAGATCTTTCTTCTTCACCACTTTTAGAAGAAAAAAAATGAAATCGAACATGGGATTCCACAGAACCAGAGAACTCTTCCCCTCCCAAACATAAAAAAATCTCATCGTTAAATAAAATATATTCATAGAAGTATCATTTTTTAATAATAATGCACATAAGGTAATTAGGTACATGCATATTATCCCGTCGACCATTTTTGCCACTTACGATTTTTATCCTAGATGCATTTTTACGATGATTTCCGCTAGCACAACGCAACTTCCGATTTTTTTTGTAGATGCATTTTTACGATGATTTTGCTGATGAAAAAATTGTTAGTTAACGTTGGTGGGGGATGTTTTCTGAGTTATCGTTAAAAAATTTATGGTTTTTATTATGTATCTTCAAAATTTTGCATACGAAAAACAACAAGAGGAGACTCCTTATCGCTTCGTGACTGTTCCGATCACATTCGATGTAAGTTGCCTGAATTAGTAAAAGGCTGAATCAATATTATGTTGCAATTAGTACATTTATCTGAATTACAGGGACCGAACTGGGGGGAGACCCCACCAGACCCCTCCGCTCGTCACTTTGCGACTCGTGATCGTTCTGATCACATTCGATGTGGGCTGCCTGAATCAGTAAATGACGTGAGGAGAATTTCTTTTTCTTGCAAAAACAAAATGCTCATCATTTGGTAATTACCGAAGAGTATAATCCATCTAAAATTATTAAAAACAAAAAAAAACAGGGTTCAGGCATGAAACAGCACACATTCTGCAAAATGTCAACAAACAAACAAAATGGCGTCTCGCAAATAATCAAGGATCGTAAACTTACGATTTTTTAGACAACAAAAATATCGTAAAGTTACGATTAAATACGAATAATTATGATCAATTACAGCGACCAAGAAAAAAATCATAAATAGTGTAAGTGGTTGACGGGATAATACATAAGTACCGATAATTATAAATGCCTCCATTACATATTATGCAATTTCCAGTCATATTTAAGGGTTCAGATTGAGGAGAAAAATATCCAAGTGTACAAAGTTCCTGAATTATGGTCGTTTCTGTTGTATACCTTAATTCGAAAGTATTTATTTAAAGAGTAGGCTCTTACTAATTTAGCCATGCCTTGCACAAAGAAGTGCTGCAGTCCTGAGAGTGTGTATGTAAAAAAAGTTTAATTCCTTATTAGGTGCTAGTACAGAATAGGTAAACGTTGGCGATTTTTTTAAAATATCGCTATTACGGCCAGGAACGTTCATTGCGATTTCATCATTTTAGAAAAATGTTTTTTAATTAATGAAGGAACGTTTTAGTGTAGTACAGGGTTCAAAATTAATGGGTGTGTTGTGTACCTAACTATTCCAAACTATGGCTACTTATGCTTATGTTTCAAGAACAGTGAACTACGGAATAATTTTATATAATTTTCTCAATGTATCTGCATTTGCTTTGAATTTTTTTTTATTACATACGAATGTTCAATTATTTTGAAAAGTTGCATTTTGTTGTAGCTTACATGCTTAAATATAGTTGCTACATATACATTTTTAATGTTGAGGTTTACTTTCTATTCTGTTAGTTACTTGTACACCTAACTAGTATTTAGTGCACCTAAGTTACAAGACTTTGGTGCATTTGTGCACCTGATTTAAAAAGTTAATTTCGACCTCTAGTGTAGTAGTAGTAACTAGAAAATGCAAGATATTTGAGTGCTAGTTCACAATATGGCAATGGCTTCCGTTTTGGTGATTTTTTTGTGATAAATCTGATTAATTTTTAATACGCAGGGAGATCTCTGTTTAATTTGTTTATTGTCCTATTTCATCTATTTTTTTTTTTAATTTTATTAATTCAACATTTTACAGATGCACATACAACTCGAAGACTATCTAAATGGGCAGCGAGGGCGTAGTCCAAAATGGGAGGTCTCCCCCCACCCACTAACCTTTTACTTATGCATGCATGTAAAATATTTCTTACAGTACAAAAATTGCAATTGATTTTTCAGAATGGCGGAATTGCAGCGCGGTTGCCGTAGTTGTGCAGAAGTTGGTGGGTTTACCATATTCTGTACTAGTTCCTTTTATTAAACCTCTTAGTGGTGGATATCACATGGAATAACACATAGACGTATGCAGAAAGTTCATAAGGGGAGGGTTATGGGCTCAATGAGGGGATTACAGAGCTACAACTCATATATTCCTATGTTAAATATACAAAATTTCATTGCAATGGGAGGTGTTACAACCTCCATCAACACCCCCTGCATACACCAGTAGAATAACCCTTGCTTTTGATATCACATAGAAGCATAACCCCACCTCTTTTATATATATTGAAGCCAAATTATTGAAAGGCTGAATTTGCGAGTCTACTGTATGTCTATTCTCCATATTTAAACTTGTGTCCGGAACAGTGCATATTACTTCCTTGTCGCCAAAACTCAGGCTAGAATCTTGAAATCAGTACGAGAATTGTACGTTGAGCTGTTTCAGGGCACGAGTTTATCACAGCGTACACATACAGCATTGCTTATTTTTTGGAACATTGCCAGAAAGAAGGCTGCATGTGGGGACGCATGCATCAAATACCTCAATCAGCAGATGTCTAGTGGAGGCTCAACCCCCATATCTCCCGACATAATATCGTTACTTTCTCGAAACGCTACCTGAATTATTAAAAAGGTTGGATCAGTCCAATACAAACAAGTTGTCTATTTGTAAATGGTAATCCATCAGGGCGACCAGAAATAAAGCGAACACGCAAAACGGCAATTCATAATGGAGTAATCTCAGAAGGAAGTAAAAAAAAGGACATAGTGGGGAGGAACCCCACCCATGACGCATAGTTAAGTATTTTTTAAGAAACAGCAGAATACAAATATGTTGTCCGTTTGCATGGTATTCCATCATGGCAACCGGAAATACACCTAACATGGCAATTCATGATGATGTAATCCAAGAAGGAAGTTGTTAGTGCAATTGGCAACAGAGACAAGGAAATAATATGTACTGATGGCTTTGTGTCTTATGATTACACCACTAGCCATCTGAGAAAAGACAAATAGCGTAATGTGACCTACGATATACATAACCAAAATTTTTACAAATTAAAAAATTTGACCAACAAATGTGCTTTAATTGGAGGCTGGAACACTGTAAAAATATTTTTAATGAGCACTTAACTAAGATTTAGATTAGAAAATTGTAGAATGCATAATGAACATTTACAAACCACCTTCATGTTTAACTAGATCACATATGATGATGAAGGCCCACCCAGCAGAGGGATTTCCATGTCACTTATTTTAACACAGAAACTAAGAAAATATATAATCCCAATTCAGCTATGCAATTATTACAGTATAGGTAAAATGATTAAGGGATACATAATTTAAAACCAAATACAGCAGCTGTATTTTTGAAAGTGGCTTTTACTGTGTAAAAGATAATTTCGTATAAACACAATGATTAGTTTCATCTTCAGTAGTATTTCCGATATCTCTTCTTTTAATGTGGTATTGATGTTACCGACAGGTGGTAACAAGTAGGCTGGCAATTCTAACGAAAAAGCAACAGTTAAGAGATGAACTAATGCTCTTCTGCAGAGGGTATAATTAGGAAATGATTTCCCAACTCATCAGTACTTATTAAGTCGGAATTCAACTGCAGAATGGTACCAGGAGGGATCATTATATCTTCACCATCAACGTTAATCGTAGTGATGCCATCTTGTTCGGAGGTCTGCAAATAATAATTGTCAGTATTCCCATTATTCACAGTTGTCACCTCGATGTTTGAAGCTTCATCAGAAGTAATTAGCTTTTGCTGATCAGGACAATCTATAGTCATCAATTCTTGATCGTTAGAAAAACCGTCCACAGCCATCATTTCCTCATGATTGGAACAAGCATCGGTAGCCATTAATTCTTGGCTGTTTGATCCATCATCAACGGACATCAATCCCTGACTATCAGAACCATCGCCGATGGCCATAAGTTCTTGGCTATTGGAACCGTCATTGATACTCATGCATTCTTGGCCATTTGATTCAATAATGGTGGCAACCCTTTCTTGATCGGAGGCAGTACTTTGCACACTTTTGCCGGTTTTCTTAGAATGATTTTTTGTAGTGGCTGAGATAGCAGATGAAGGAATACTGCCTCTATGCTTATCCCTGCTTATACTTCCTGCCATTTCACATAACACTTTGCCAAAAATGTTAGTTAGCGGTTGCCGAGATTCTGTGGACCTTACAGTCTTATCGTCAGTAGTTAAATCGGCATCCTCTTTATCAGAAAGGCGAGGCTCACAGTTGGATATGACAGGAGATGAATTCCGTGCAGATTTCGAGGGTGGCCTGTTTTCAACAGGGGACTCGAACTGAATACCGCTCGAAGACCGGCTATCTTCACCGATAGGCTGAGGAGGACAGGTCAAAATGGTTTCAACAGGAATAGAACCTTCATCTGCATTTTTGGAGGGTGGCATATTCTCATCATCACTTTCGTCAAAATCAAAATCGGAGTCAAAATCTGAAGAGCTGCTGCTTTCATCCGGAGCCCGCTTTCTGCTAAAAATTTTATTTTTAATTTGCAATCTCACTTCCGGGTTTCGCTGCATGAAGCGCTTTATCGTGTTTTTAGCCGGGAGCCGGAAGAGATCATCCTTTTTAAAATACTCGTATGCATATGGAGCTTTCCGACACCATATGCTGCACTGAACAAGCGTTGTGTCAGACCAGTTAACTCGAATATTTTTTCCAAAATACCCACGAATTTGTTCCAAAATAAAAGCGGCATGCGGTACCCCCTTTTCCGCATCTTTCTTTATCGCTTTCAGTTTCTTCATACTGGCAAAATTAAGTTGTCGCTCTTGCACAATACATTTGTTTTCTAACTCCTCGATTTTCTTTTCAAGGGCCTTGACCTTGCTGTTTAGTCTACAAATTTGGGTAGATTTCAGCTTTAATGCTTTACAGTATTTCATTCTCACATTTGAAAAGTTATGCTGCAATGGTAGAGTCGTCGTGACAACAACAGGTCCATTTGCGATGTCAGTACTGTTTGTAATATCCTCATTTTGAGAGGTACTGTCAGGCACATGGGCATCTGCAAGACCAGAGTTTTCCGCCAAAGATTGCTCACCTTCCCCAGTGGTACCATTATCCGCAACAGAACCACCATCTGTAAATGAAAAAAGGGGTTTCTTAAGATCGTGTCCAAGTACATTAGGATTCATGACGAACTGCAAGACAGTGTTTCCACTTGGGGTTTGCTTTCGGGAGACTTTAATGATATCTGGGTTAATTTTCATGAAAGTGTTCGGCCCAATTTCAATGAGATCTGGTGTCTGTGCTTTGGAAACTTTCTTTTTCTTCACCACAGATGGTGTATCTGACCTATTCAAAGAGCGTTTTTGAGTGATACCGTCGCCCTTTAGACCATTTGTCCGCTTATTAGAGGAAGTTATCTGTGAATGCTCAACCTCATTTTGTAAGGCGTTACTTTGTATCACCGAGTTATCATCATTACATCTTGGTGCTTCAGAACTTGCTTCACAAATAAGATCTTCAAAATTGTTAACAGGGCTCGAAGTTGCACTCCTACTCGGTCGTATATCACCATTTCCCGATTTTTCCACAAATGTTTCAGGATTTTCTTTATTTTGATTCATTAGCAGACTTCTATTCGTTGCACTATTTTTTGATGAAAGGGCGTTCGGTGATTGTTTGAGTTGAACATTTGTATTCGCAGCAGATGCACCACCTCTTGTTGAAACCTGAACATTTCCGCTTAGTGGAGGAATTGGTTTTGGTGGTTTCCCACTGGGAAAAATGATGTAGCCACCTGGCGGAGGAAACACTTGTGGTAAAAGTATGAACTGGCTAGGATTTAATGGAGTTGAGCACTGAAACTGTGGCATGCAGACAGAAATGTTAGCATTGTTTACAGAACTTTGACCATCGGCTGAAGTGCCTTTTTGTAAGTGAGAAGAATCAAAGTTGCTTTGTGGCACAGTTACATTAGATGACAGGAACTGTAAATTTCCTGATGGTAGGTTTGCCCCAGAGAAACCAATTACTTGTGAAATTTTAAGAGGCGTAGGTGTGCTGCTGGGTATGGGCAGTGAAATGGGAGAATTATCCCGCGAGCGTGCAGGGGACACTACTGGAGCCACTTCCTCTTCACTTGTTGCTGGTTTTATGACTTTAACGATCATAGGAGACTTGGGTTCTGTTTTTTTCACTGGAGTTTTCTTACGCTTCTCTTCACGATACACAAATAAAGATGGTACACTCCGCCGTTTCAGAATTTTACGTTTTTTAGACGGGTTAAAATCGCTGGGCAGAAAATGAGAGCTACATATCACTGAATCCGTCTGGGGAAACCACGTACCACCGTTTTTTAAAAAGAAATTAATGTTCTGTATCCATTTTGCCACCACATCTGGATTTGTAGGAAAGTCGTGCAAAGTTACTGAAGGGTCTTCTTGCACTTTGCGGCAATTTGGGACACAACACTTTTTTTTAACCATGTTTCCTGTAATACACTTCACAAAGAAGATAAACACAAACACTAAAGTTGAGCTATTGTAATTATTATTATAAATCTTACTTTCGGTATAAAACACATCTTTAGATGTTTCCTTTAGATAGAAGTCGAAAACCCCAAAAATCGAAGATCTAAACGGCTTTCAGTTTGGGTTCAACTGGTTTTCCTTGGAACTAGCAGCGAGTACCACAAAACCTTAAACTCCAAACTCTTCGACACAAACTTCTTCCACAAAACATCGATCTCCAAACTTTACTAGCTTGACGAAAACAAAGTTCTAAAGGCGCTTAAATTTTTGTTTTTCAGATATTTTTTCTTCTCAGAATTGAAAAGTTCGAACGTTATGGAGTACAACAACACAACAGGGCGTGCAATACGTCATTGCTTAAGTTGGAAATTGGAGTTCCTTCTTTTTGGATCTGTCATCACCTTTTAAGAAGATTGGAAAATCCGGTGACCAGGAAGAAGTGCGCACGAAAATTTCGTACGGAGCAAAACGGATGGTCATAAATGCGCACATGAAAAAATGTGAGCAACGAAAAATATACACGAGGAAAAATACGCATATGGAACATAGAGCACACCGAAAAATAAACACATTGAAAAATGACGTGAAAAAAGGATGGCTATAATTTTCGTCTGTCTGTCTAAACCAGCAGTTCCCAACTCTGGTCTGTGGACCACTGGTGGTCCGCCAAAGAGTCCCAAATGGTCCGCGAGACGGGTCATTATTTAAAAAGAAATAATAATTAATAAAAACGCTTATAAAATTATTTATTAAATATTAAAATTAAATATAAAAATGAAATTGATTGCATATTTGTAGTATTTTACAATCTGACGGAACTTCAGAAAACGGTTCGTATTAAAAGTAATTCGTCTTAAGCGTGTTCGTCTTAACGAGGTTTGACCGTATTCTCGTTAGATTTTATTATTTCTTTTTCTGTTTATATAAATGTGTATATATATATATATATAGTGATATTTTTATATATATATATATATATATATATATATATATATATATATATATATATATATATGTACAAGCACATTTCCTCGAAAAAGGACCTTGCTCCCTTTTTTACTAAGGCCTTGCAGCCAACTCGTAAGAATTTTTCATAGTGGTTCGCGGGCGCAGTTGAAATGGAAAAGTGGTCCGCTGCTTCAATTCAGTTGGGAATCACTGGTCTGAACTAATAGATTTCTGTAATACTATATATCAATCATAGTAGAAATAAATGAAAATTATTATTATGGATATTGTCATAGCACTTATTTGATTGGTTAATGATGAATGAAATGATTATTTAAGAAATTATTGGTGATTGGTTGGTTTGTGCGTTTTATAATTCCGTATTCATTGGTAAATTAGTGAATTTTGTAGTTACGTATTAATTACGGGTCAACGCGTTACCACTGGGATAACAAGGCCTGACCGCTGCTGTCATGGCGTTAGGCTAGTAGTCATAGGCGCGATATGAACGACCAGCTCCGTATTGAAATATTTAAATCCTTATACAACGAAATTTGTCTACAGTGATACTTAGGGACCTGGAAATAATATTCGATATTAAATTATTTATTATCTTCATAGACAAGGTTGAACATATATTCCATACTCGCCGAGACCACAGGAAAGCATAGTTATACGTTAATTGCAAATAATTATATCAGTTTGTAAATATGGTTTTTTCTTTAGTCAAAACTATGATAATCTCAGAATGAAACTTCCCCACCTTCATGTCTTTCTTCCTTATTTACTAACGATAACAGAGAGCGTGCCTAAATAGAAAAAGTACTAACTTATTGAAAAAAACTAGCCAAAACTATATCCTAAATTCAATTAAAAAATAGTGAAAAAACTCGCTTAAATCAACAAAATAAAATGATATATATAATAGTATATGTGTGTGAATATATAAAAATATAATAAAGATAACTTAAAACCGAGAAAATTCCTTTTTCATAGTCTAAAGAAATCCAATTACTCTCCCCTTCATCATTAAATCTGTAAAAATGGGAAATCAAAGCAATTAAACTGTAAAATATGATTTATGTAGTATGTTACAGGGGTGCAGCCAGGATTTTCTCGGGGGCTCGATGTCAAAAGGGTGTATCATACTTTCCCTTAAGTTCAATTTTCACATATACAATATATATATGTAAAGAGCATAAAGCACCTTTGATTATCATGTATTTGATTACAGAAAGCAAAATTATTTGAAATATGTTTAAATACTTCGTTTTCTCAGATGCAATTTTTCACTTATAAAAATGGTGTGCTCAATGCCAATAGGTGTGTTTCTGTGAATTGACATTATTGCCAAGCCCAATAAACTGTTCTAACTCATGGTTGAGCGCATATACATTCTGTGACAAAAAAAAATCGACGCACCAAGAAGTTGTCCGATTATAATGAAATTTCGTATGCAAAGACATTTTGACCGAACATGCAAATGATTAAAATTTGGTGTCCAATGAATGAATAGCGGGAACTCCAGTGCATCGGAACTGCGCATTCAGCAGGTGTATATAAGGAGCGATTCTCAATATGTGGTCAAAATTTCTGTTGCATTTTGACTGCGGATATCTTACGTCGACTGTAACAATGCCTCGCCGAAAGATTCGTGCTCATTACGAGCATATGTCAGAGTTTGAAAGAAATCGTTCTATCGGATTGAAAGAGGCTGGTTGGACGAAGCGATGCGGCGATTGGACGGTGCTGGCAAGAGTGGTTCAACAACGGCAGATGTCAGCGGTCGACCTAGGGCCACAACAGAGCGGGAAGACAGAGCGATTGTCACAGCACCGGATTCGTCATTATCAACTATCCAACAATACCCTCTGCAGACGACTGAGAGAGCGGAATTTACGCTCGCGCCCACCGTTACGCCGCTTACCTCTCACGCCTTTACACCGTCAAGTCCGATTACAGTGGTGCCGGGCTCGATCAACTTGGAACTGCGCTGACTGGGGACGTATAGTCTTTAGTGACGAGTCCCGTTTCCAACTGTGTCCTGACGACAACCGCAGACGTGTCTGGAGACGTCCAGGGCAGCGTGGGGATCCTGCCCTTACTATCGCACGCCACACATACCCACAACAGGGTGTTATGGTCTGGGGTGCCATCTCCTTTGATAGCCGGACCCCTTTGGTGGTCATTTCTGGCACACTTACAGCACAGCGGTACGTAGACGACATTCTACGACCGGTTGTGTTACCGTTCCTTTTGCGACACCCTGGACTTACGTTTCAACAAGACAATGCCCGGCCGCACACGGCACGTGTTGCTATGAATTGTCTTCAAGCTTGCCCAACACTTCCTTGGCAAGCTAGATCTCCTGATCTCTCTCCCATTGGGAACATTTGGGATACTATGGGAAGGCGATTGCAACCATCCCGGAATGTTGACGATTTAGCCCGACAGTTGGAGACAATTTGGCAAGAAATTCCGCAGGACACCATCCGGGATCTTTATCAGTCTATGCCACGCCGGGTGACAGCTTGCATCCAGGCCAGAGGTGGACCAACGCCTTATTGACTTCCTCCCTTTGTAACGGTCAAACTCTGCAATAAATCATTCAATTGTTCTGAAATTTTAATCGTTTCTTTTTCTATGTATGTTCTTCACATCCACCAATTTTTATCGCAATCGGACAACTCCTTCTTGGTGCGTCGATTTTTTTTTGTTATAGGGTGTATGATTTTAACTATCGTAAAGTACTGAAAGTTCAGATTGAGGGAATTGTTTATCCAGAACGAGGAGAATTCCTCAATTAATTAAAATTTTATGGAAAACACAGGTTTTTCCCCATTTTTTGAGTTGTTCTTCTCCTTCTTCGATACTTCACCACCTAATATTTTTCCTTTACGTATTTATTTATTTTTTAATTTTATAAGGAATCCCTCTGTTATTAGGATCTACGGAAATTTTTTGTTTGTTCGTGGAGGGAAAATTTAAGATTGGATGGCGCAGCAGATTGGTAACGCGTTCGCCTAGTGCGCCGTTAATCTGGGTTCGACCCCCAACAGTGTAAACTGAACATTTACTTAGAGATCTCATTAAAGATCGCACTGCTCACTGCAGTCCGGGGTTTGATTCCCTAGGCCGTAAGTGGTTCGGATTCCTCGGAGAACAGTAGGTCCCAGCGCAGCATGACCGTTGTAGTTCTTGAGACATAAAATCCCAAACAAAACAACATTCTTTTAACCTCAAAAATCAATATCAATTTAACATTAGAAATAACAGATAATAATAGTAACAAATGTATCACAAAAAAACTGTACGTAAGTTGAATAAATTTATTATTCTTCTATTCTTATACACATATTTCACTGTAAATGAGGGTTTCCTGTTTAAACAGGGTTGCCAGTCGTGAACTGAACCTGCAGTCACACCCCATTGGATTTTTTAATAAAATGGAAAATGAAATTTCAAAGCAAACCATTATAGAAAACGATTTTATTTTTATCAGTATTTTTTACGTTTGTCAAAAATACTGATAAAAATAAAATTACTTACTAGAAACAGTATCCAGCTTCCTTTTTTTTTTTAATTTTTGCCCAATCTATCGTTGAATTTTTAACAATAGTTTCTCAATCAAGTGTTTGTTGTGCTATTAATAATGAATTTTAAAATGCTTTCATGTTTATGATTTGCACACGTATTGAATTTGTACTGTTTTGATTCACTGCCAGTATTTAAAAACAGAATTTATGACAAAATCTTTTTTGTGATGGAACACATCTGCATAATATTTAAGTAGTTTGTTGAACAATATATAACTATATCACAATCGTAAAATAACATAATGGGCACAGTTTTTTAACTATATACTTTAAAAACGTTTTCTCTAAGGCTTTTAGACCACTTCGAAGAAGCTTACACAATACTGGAGCTATTGAGATTAAACTAATAATAAACATAATTTTCAAATGCTGATATGGCATATCTAAATTAAAAGACATCATTCCGGACCATAATTTATGGGGAATTTATGAAATCCTTTTTTCCTGCTATAAATCTTATATTGGTCAAACCCGTCGTGCGCTTAAGTTCAGGATTAAAGAACATGAAGCGTACGTCAAAGAATAAAAAACAAAATCATCCGTAGCTGATCATTGTTGGGTGTATTGCCATAAATTCAATTTTGATCATGTAAAAATAATCTTTAAACCAACCTACTCCGGCTGATTTAAATTTTTTCGAAACTTTCATCATTCACCAAAACAATAATAATTTGGTCAATGACATGGATATTACCACAAAATTACATCCGGCATGGACTAATTTCCTACACATTAAGTTACACTAGATTTCTCGATTTTAGATTATTGTTTGTGTTTGGTTGTTTACTTTTTTTTCTTTAAGTGTATTTTTAATAATTTTATTAAACTCATTTGGTTTTAGTCAATTGTACGTGACTTTAGATAGTGTGACAGTATGTGAAAATTTTGTTTATTATTAGTTCAGTCTTAATAGTTCCAGTATTATGTAACCTTCTTTGAAGAGGGCTAAAAGCCTTCGAGAGAAAGTTTTAAAGCTATATTAAAACATATAGTTCAGAAACTGTGCCCATTGTGTTATTTTACGATTGTGATATATTCAGCACAGTGAGTCATTTTACTTCCAATACGTAACTAATTAAAACCACACGAATAGCACTATCATTTGGAAACGATAAACCACCCTGATTCAAATTTTTAATTAACTTTCTTAAATTTATTTTTAGTAACTTTCTTCAACGATCACTTGCTTATCATACACCAACCCTGTTTTACACAGTTCACACTTTATGTCCCTTAAACTTTTCTAACAACAATAACCTGCCAAATAGGTTACCATCGATATTTCATGTTCAACTTGTTGAAAATCACTTTCTTCGAGATATACGTCCGGATTAAATGAGTTCTCCCAATGGTTTTACTCTTCACAAGAACAATCTAAGATTTCTGAAAAACTGGTTACGGGTATATTTCCGAAAGTTTGTGATGAAAACGTCGAAAGAGGTTGAATTCTTAATTTTTCTCTCTGATTCGTATAATTGCCTGATCGATATGTTGTACTGACTACCTGATAATTGTCTGTATTTTCCAAAAACCGATATTCCAATGGATCTGTTTGAAATTTTCAACAAAGCATAATTCATTTTAAGTTCTTGTAAACAATATTGAAGAACAAATAAATGGATAAATATAATAATTAAATAAACACATTTAAAAATAACAGATAACATTTACCAAAATATATAATACTTACATACAGTGTTTTTATAAGCGGTATCGCATCGCAATTTGCGATGCAAAAAACGAAAAATGCGATAAAGTCAAGGTTTTGCATAGCAAACGGCGATACGAAATGGTTACGGCAGGAAAAAAAATCTCGGAAAATAAAAATTTAATCTCGAAAATTATGAACAAAAAGTCAAAAGACCGGACCATATGATTCGAAAAGACTAAGACAAGTCCGTGATAAACAAATGACGGCCTCTATGGCTTATAGCAAGAACGCTATCCACTGACAAAACACAGTTTGAAGTGAGCTATATGATACTATCTATAACAGATTTTCTGATTTATATAAATTTGCACATCAATTCTTTGCTGAAAATGATTCAAGATAAAGTACGGCCTACTAATTTAAATCATTTGACTTCATATGGAATAGAAGAATTACAATATTTATGCAAGCATTACAATGATTTATTGATCACTACAGTATTAAAGATAATGATGTATTGGCAGACTTTTTAGACTTCGAAACCTTTTGGCTTTCAAACATAACTCATTTGAGTGGAAGTGAAATGTGGAAATGTTTTTCTAAAAACTACGGTAATGTATATCCAAATCTTCAGCATATCATAAACATTTTCAGGTTATTTCCTGTTTTTTAAATGTGAGGGTGGAAAGAGCATTTTCTACGATGAAACGGGTTAAATCTGATTTCAGAAATGGGTTGAAAACTAGTCAGCTTAATCATCTGCTTTTAATATCGTTAGAAGGGGAAGCTTTAAGTGAGATCAGCACAAAAAGTGCAACGGTTACTGTTCTAAAAAAAAAATCGCCATCCTGAAATCAAACCATTTGACCATCAGCCATACAAAAAGCTAAAAGTTTCAAATTCCTCAAAAATTCAGTTTACTGATCCATCATTATCTTCTGATTCAGATTAAGGGATAATTTCTTACTTGTTTATTTCTATTCCACTTTTATATGTACAGCTACAGATACGCTGAATAGGTGGTTTGTTTTTTTGTTGTTTTTTTTTGTAAACATGTCTTTGTTAGTAAGTACAACATTGAACTGTGTAACTGTATAAAAAATAAAATTGCTATACATTTATACAGAATTGCTACACAAACAATAATGTGTAGCAGTTGGCTATACAAATGAATAAAAGTAGGAAAAACACTGCTTACATAAACAAATTTAATCCCAAAATCATAATTTGAAGGTACGAGTTACATGACAGCCCTTTTTTGTCAATGTGTGCTTGTTGCAGGTTATTGTAGTGCCTGCCATGTAATGGTTTTCCGGCCCAAGATCTTAGTTTCTGTTCATTGGCTGTTTCCAGGACACGCTCTTCGGTACTACACAGGTTTAGTGGCGTGTAATTTGCATCTGCTTGTATTATGGCTTGGATGAGTGGCGATCGGGGACTCTTCAACTGGAAGTATTGCCTCATGCTCTGGATCTGCTTGTCATGTAAGTCTTTGAGGTCCGCTTGTCCGCGTCCTCCTTCTTCCCGGGGTAGTGTTTGCCGTTCAATTGCCGTTGCAGGGTGTAGTTGTCCGGCTCTTCTCTGGATGGTTCTCATTTTCCGCTGGAGTTGTTCTAGTTCAGTGTTGTTGTGCTGTACTTCATTGGACCATAGTTTAAAGGACTATAGTTGCACCACCTCCAGAAGGTCTCTATTTCTGCTGGCTTTGGGGATTCGTATTTGTCTTGGCTCGCTGATGTCTCTCGAAGCTTCCTGTAGAAGGCCTTCTGGTTTGTTTGGAATTGCATGTTCTGTTGGTATAGTCTTTGTATCTTCGGAGTCTTCTGGCGTATACACCCAGTTTTTGTTTGAGGGTATCCAGATATTCGCTGATGTGTTTATTGGGCTCTTCGTGTCTTGTATGAATCCTATTTCTTTTTACTTCACTAACTTTTTACTTCTGTTTCACTGCGCATACTGAGTTATTCACCCTATGCTGCCTCAAAGCTCTTCTATTCTTTTTTGCAGTCTCACTTGCCATGGTGGTTGGGCTTTGCTTCCTCTGTTATTTCGGCCTTCGTTCCTTACTTCGTACCCATTGGCGCGTGATGCCGCTACAGTTGCACAGTATATGGCGGTGTGTATTTCCTGTAGGGAGTTGTGGTTCTGTAGGTGTAGTGGCAAGGTATGTTCATTGAGGATCTTGGTTGCTTTGCACAGTTTCCAAGATGCCGGTTGACGTGGTATTCTTGGCCTTGTTGCGGCATCCGAATAATTTACTAAAATGTTATATGAAATATCATTAACCCTTTGACTCCTTATGGGACATGTATGCCCCACTAAGATATTTAAAATTCCTACTAGGAAGAAAAATGTATTCCTATACTGGGGGAAAAAAAAAAAATCGTAATCAAAGGATTAAGTAAACATGCTCATATAATACAACAAAATTGTTTATTTTAAAATTATTCACTTTGCAGAGTGCTCCTAAAATGCACTAGAAATCTAATTGTTCCTAAAAAGCTTTCCGTATCATTGGCACATCTGATGCCAACATTACGGTTTTGATTAATCTTGTCATACTTTTTTTTTATGCGGTTTAAACTTGTGAAATAATGATCTTCAAAATCAATGGAAAAAGTTTATAATGCATACACATAGGTGAAATTTTAAAACAAATTAAAATCAAATTATGGGTACATAATAATCAGCAGATTCACATGCAGGACAAATTATGGGTCAGTAATTGAAGCCAGCGGTTTCTGGTATTTAAGTGTAGGGTAAACTGGGAGGCCAGTGGTGACAGCCAGAAGGGTTATGGAATTTAAGTGTAGGACAAACTAATAAAGAGTGTGGAACATTTAAGGCAGCCAGCGGTTTCCAGCATCCAAACGTAGGCCTGGTTATGTGCCATTTTAGGCAAACAGTAGTTTTTGGCATGCAGGTGCTTTCCCAATTACGAATTGGTGAAGGCAGCCAGCGGGTTAAGTGCAGGACAAACTGTGGATCCACTGAAGGCAGCCTGTGGTTTATGGCATTCAGGTGCAGGACAAAGTATTGGTCACTTAAGGCAGCCAGTGGTTTCCGGCATTCAAATGTAAGCCTGGTTATGGGCCACTTTAAGCGGCCAGCAGTTTTTGGCATACAGGTGCTTTTCCCACTATGGATCGGTGAAGGCAGCCAGCTGGTTATGGAATTTAAGTGTAGGATAAACTGTGGATCCTCTTAAAGCAGGCTGCGGTTTCCAGCGAATAGATGAAGGCCTGGTTATGGGCCATTTTAGGCAGCTAGCGGCATACATATGCTTTTCCAATTATGGATCAGTTAAAGTAGCCAGCTGGTGCTGGCATCTGCGCATCCTGCCTGCAACCAGCCACCGTTAGCAGCCAAAAAGTGCTGGCTGCCTTAACTTGGCCTCCTGAAGGCCAACACAACTGGCTGGCTGCTGTTTCACTTATTTAGGGTTTCCAGCACCGGATGCACCAGTGACGGCAATTGCGGTAATCGGCTTCTGGGCCGTTCACTATGTTTTTGTGGGTAATAGGTATATTTATCTGACTATCACGACAACTCTCAGATAATCACCTGACTCCATCTATATACATCTGATATATCAGTTACCATTAGAACCAAATCAAACCTGGAGTTTAAGAAATCAAATACTGTGTTTATAACAACTTCATCTTTCGTTCCAGGAAGCTAGATCAATAGGTTTGATCTTCGATGACTTTGATCCATAGCATCATCAACATCAACCTGGGCTTACTCAATATCCATCGGTCTGTTCCCCAACAGGCCAAGACTCACCTCAAATTTAGATTCAATAGCAGCCAATCTGGAATTGATCATATCAGCCTTCGATGCACGAAAAGAGTTAACATAAACCATCCCATCATGAGATGGACCTCATGAACTATCCTTTCGGTAATAAAGATTTTTCAAGTACGCTCAATGTGGTTCTTTTTTCCTTTTTACTTCATTTGTGTATTTAATGTTTCATAAGTAGAACATTTTGTATTAATTCACGATGTTTGACTAATTATGTTCACTTTTGTAACGAGTATGTGAACAAAATTGAAAATTTAACAAAAATAAAAGGTAAAAAAACAACAACGATAATTGTAAATTTTTTTCCTTTTATTTAGGGGACAAAATTAGGAACACTTTGTTTAGTTGTGTCAAAAGTGCAAATTTTCTATATTACACTTTTTTGATTGAATTTTGAATTTAAGGTGATGCAACGAAAAAGTAAATGCGGAAAAACATACAAACATAGTACCAACATTTTAACTATCTGTTCACTGAATTCTCGGAAAGAGTTTTACATTCGGTTCGTCAAGAGCCCACTTGATATTTGCAGCATATACCAGATTAAAAAAAAAGTTAAAAACCTTTAGAAAACCAGTTTACATGCGAACCAGCGCCAGCTCACCACTAATTACAACCATATAGCTAGTCAGCCCACATTGAATTTCAACTTTCTGTCCTTCATATTTCCTCGTGATTCTGAATTCAATTCCCATGGTGGGAAATTCGGGTGGAAAGTCGGAGTCGTTATAAAAACGATTCACACGCGAAACTAAGAAGATGAAGCCACGTAGGTTGGAAAAAATATAGTAAATCATAATATTAATTTCAATTTTTATAATAATTTTATTTAATATTTGTTTAGACAAGCATAATATCCACTCTACTCAGACAAGAATGTGCAGCAGCAAAGAAATGTTATTGGTCATGCACAATGCAGTTTAATTTTTAGTGCTTTGATATTTCAAAAAATCCGATTATTTATTCTACCGTTAATCTAAAGATCTTGGTTATCTATCTTTCTTGGTTAAAAGAGAATTGTCTTTATGTTCTTCGATAGCTTCTGGCAAGTAGAAACAAGAAAGCTAATATTTGATAGAAAAAAAACAAAACGAATATCTTGGCAAGATTTATCCAAATCGGTTCCTGAAAAAAATAAAATAAAATCATATTAAAATATTTTTATCCATAAGTTTAAATAATTTTAATGTGAATTAACGAACTTTTGGCATACTGCAGTAAGCATTCCAGTTTAATAAAGTGTAGTGTTATGGCACACTGCTGTAGTCATCTCAGTTTAATGAAAATATAGATGAAAGATTTGTTTTGTTTACTGTTTTATGGCAACAGTCATAGTTTGTATCACGTTATAGGACTTCAAAGTTATTTCTAACAAGTTTAGAGTAGGTAATTTGCAGTCAGTTACGTTCTACTAGTAGCGCTTTAGTTCACGGTTTGCGATACCGTTTTCTCTTTCTCGATGTTTGATAATCGTTGTCTGCAGGTTATAAACTGTGTACTTGATGTTCACTTTGACTTTTACGTTTCAATGTTGAGCGTATAATGTAAAACGATATTTACTGGCGGAAGCGACGTGATTTCTTTACGTCAAAAATTTAAACGTTTCTATTTTGTTAAATAAATTATTATTTGTTATTGTTGGCGAACTGCCATGATGAATTCATTTATTGCCTACGAAGCTGCAACAACTACGTCTTACTTATCATCATTTCTTCAATCATTACTTAGCCAAATGGATGACTTCTGCTTGCGCTATATATAGTAATTTGGAGTCACGTATATGCCGGAATATTGGAGTACAGAACGAATCGAGAGAACTACCTACTTTTCGATTGATACTACCCACTTGGATAAAGTGGTATCATACTCGATAAACTGAACAGATGAAGCGCTGATAAATATAATCAAGCAAAAATATAACTGCAACATGTACAAGACGCTCTCTATAGTGATGCATCAATTCCCACAGAAAACGTACAGTCTAAGCCTCTTCGCCCACTAATCATTCCCTTCCTTACTTCTTTCATCCCCCTCAACTTTGTTTATAGTTAAAATTATTTTATAAAATATTCCATGTCCCAAGACAGTAGCGACACTTATGTAACCTGTGAAACGTGGTGGATGACATAGTTTCAATCTTCGATTGCTGCAAACCACCCCAAGGTTAATAAAAGAAATGAAAAACAAAACCATTTAGCTTAACTATTAATGGCACAATCAGCACAAGTTAAATTGATTTTCTTAAGAAATCTTTACACATTAAAATGTAAAATATTTCCTAGTTACGTCTAGATAATTTGTAAACAAAGAATCCGGATAATTTTAGTTGTATCTCAGACATTTCTACATATAAACCCTTGAACAAAATTGGAAACACTACCCAGACCTCTGTTCTTAAGTGTGGACTATCGGTGGAAGGTGGGAAGCGATGATGTGGTGCTAAAATACGTTTGTTCACCTGCGGATAACCGAAGTTTGATTCTGAAGGGAACCGAACACTTCCTATTTTTTTACTGTTCCGAGGCTTGGTTCCCCAGATGACAGGTTCGTATCCCTTAGAAAGTTATCAGGCCTGGGTAAGCTCGATTTTAGCTGCCCCTTCCCCTAGTAAACAAACTTGGATCTCTCAAGCTACTACAATCCTGATGTAAATAAGCATCCCAGATATCAACATTCAGAGGTTGGTATATGATGATAATATACAAAATCTGTCAATAATTAAACTTGTAACATTTATCATCATAAGAAGCTTTAAGTCCATAATATGTGAATTATGGTACATAAAAGATTTACATATATTGTTTATACATAGAAGTAATAAAATGAGAGTATGTATGCAATGTGTGTTAAAGTTTTTTTCTACAAACCCCGTCAAACTCTAGTGACATCAGAACATCTTGTCCAGTGTGCATGCAATAAAAATCTTCATATTCACAAGCTATAAAAGAATTGCAGCAAAATGAAAATAAACCAGTAAAAACACCATGAATAGATATAAATGAATGAATGAGCGAGAGATGCCTGTGAACTACACATTGAATAGAAAGTAGCACAAATGCATTTTTGTAAGTGAGCACATCGTTTACAACTGCTTCAACAAGGATATGTTCCACCTTTGTTAGAACCTACATCCAGACTGAGTGTAGGTTCTGAAGAAGGTAGAACGTATCCTTGTCGAAACGATTGCAAACGACAATTTAATGCACTGTGAGTAAATCTGAATCCTCATGGGTATTGTAATACCTTAATTCTTTCCTCAATGAGAAAGACAAAATTTTAGCTGACGTTTTCACAAAAATGTATGTCAATAAGTTAAATATTGGTTAAATATATATGTGGTTAATGAAAAGTGAAGCAATCTTACTAATGTTTTGAATATTTTGCCACTGGTTGGTCGTCAGAGCTTTGTTAGCATAGAAGAACCATGATAAATCTCTTAACCATAGAGCATATTTTGGAACTGAGCTAAAAGAAAGTTACCAAAATTATATAAATTACATTTTAAGATCATAAAAATTAGATACAAGATCATAAAAATTACATACAAGATCATGAAGATTAATTCATGATTATGAAGGACAATCAGAACATCATTTAAGTAAGATCATAAAATTTACATACTTACAATTGGAATCATAAGAATTGCATTTGATTAAGCAAGACCGTAAAAATTACATAGGTACTTACAGGTCAAAATCATACGACTTACTTTCGCTTCAGCCATATTTTAAAAATTACTCTTGTGCAAGAACATAAAATTAACTTATATATCAGAAAAATATTATTGATTCATGTACTGCCAAAACATTTCTACTTTTTGGAAACCTATAGTGAATGAGGTAGAATGGGGGAAATATTTCATCCTTACCTGCTCTGCAGAAAATGCCCACCAAATATTACAAGCGGCATTAAAAGACTTGGTCCACAAGCAATAGCCCATTGAATGGAAAAGCACATGCACGATATCATGTACCCTGAAAATTTCAATGTTTTACATGAGAAAAAGGTTTTCAATTATTACGAGTAATACTTTTTCATTACATGCTCAATGACATTACGCATGAGTGACTTGTATTGTGTATTTATGCAACTGGTATTATTACTTAGCTTAAACAAGGCTTTGTAGTTGACTATATCTTATTTTATAAACTCAATTTCCGCAGCTTATGAAACATTTAAGAATCAATGTTATACATAGTTCATCTCCACGAGAAATGACTTGAACTTTAGCATCCTTGAACAGAAATTCAACGAGTCTCAGAACATTTCAAAGAATTTCTGTTTTTAAATGCTGTGAAATTTCTTAGATATGTATTTTCCCTATACGAATGAATTTTCCACCCATATGACTTAAATACGTACTTTAAGTATTAATGACAACCATCTTATTAACATGGCAGTATTTTCCAGGCAGTAGTGCCCTACGGTGGAGCATTGGCATAAGCAGGATATGATTCAGTCCACCCCTCCCACTTAGAGAAATTAAAATCACAAATAAATCCTATGTATGGAACACTAAGGTTGGGGCCATTGACCTCCAATGCTGTATTAAAGGTTTTGTGTGGGGGGGGGGCTTAGGCTAGAACGCCCCCCCTTAAAATATTTAGCCAATACACCATGAGTCTTTTTTTGAAGTCATTATCTTCAATAACCTGTTTTCTCAATAACAAAAAATCGTCGGACATTGCAAATAAAAGTAAGATTAAAATGACGTTTTAATTTAAATACCACCAGGCTTCTGTGGGACACTGGGCTCATGTCTACTTGGAGTATACATAAATCCAGCACTGGAGCTAGCTACACCAATGACTGGGATATAAAGATAAACAGATGCACTGCCATGTTAAAAACCTGTGTTTGAAACTTTAAGTACATTGTATCATAATCTTAGCTGTTCCTGCTCCGTAAAACAATGCAAACATTTTTCAACAGCAGTACTGGAAGACTGCAATTGGGAATTTTATAAAAAATTATGGAATGGAATTTTAAAATTCCTTTGAAATAATCTATAGTAACGTTTTATAATTAGAACTAAATTGCGATTTTATCGTTGAAAGCAGTATACGTAATAATAAATTGTTTCATGAAAAATAAAGCAATTAAAACATATATAAAGCAATCAGTGCCTTGTGCCAGAATTCAAAATGGAGGAGGGTTATAAATCAGGTAGATAATGAAAACAAAATTTTCCTTTGTAACTTTTCTTTTACAACTAATAATATTTTTGGAGTTCTTCTTATACATATGTTATTTATATTATTCCCCATTTTTGTCCTGAACAGTTACATAACATACAAAATATATACATAATAATATTTAAAACCCATGCATAAGAATCTCAAGCTAGAGCTGTTTCGTTTAGGAGAAAAAGAGACGCCATCCCCATCCTGGATTTGAATTAGGGACCCCCTGTTGAGCCCGGAGTGTGACAGCTAGATGAACAAGGACAGGAACAATGCTCTCTTTCTCCGTATATAAGGATGTAAGATATTATTACCCTTCTCAGGGATAACACAATTGCCAAATAATGGTCAACACACAAAGCCACCAGGGTGAGTTTATTATACTTAATATTCCACACTCACTTGTATAAGAAATTCAAACTAGAGCTTTTTTGTTTAGGAGAAAAAGAGACGCCGTCCTCATCCTGGATTCGAACCAGGGTCCCTCCGTTGAGCCTGGAGCGTCTTGATCGTTAGATGAATGAGGACAGGAATAATAACGCTCTCTTTCTCCATATGTAAGGATTTAAGATATTATTACCCTTCTCAGAGATAATACAACTGCCAAATAATGGTCCGCACACAAAGCCACTGGGCAGAGTTTTTTGCGAGTTTTCATGGGGAAATTTATTATACTTAATAGTATTCAACACCCACGTATAAGAAGTGGACAGGGATGGAGACGTTTCCTTTTCTCCTAAACAAAAAAGCTCTAGCTTGAGCTTCTTATATGTGGGTGTTGAATATTATTAAGTATAATAAATTTCTCCCATGAAAACTCACAAAAAACTTGCCTCGGCTTTGTGTGTTGACAATTATTTGGCAATTGTGTTATCCCTGTGAAGTGTAATATCTTACATACAAAATATAACACAGTTCTTAACAAAATGAGCATGGTGATATATATATACCACATGAAATGCTGGCATTCACAGCTAATATTAAAGTTAATGCACAGATCCAAAATGCTTGAGGCTCTGGATTCAATCCTGGAAAAAACAACAATGGAAATTATCGCTACATGAGTTTAACATCTACATGAGAAATCATTACATGTTGCCCTAACGCCCCTACGTATCTCACAATATAACTACACTGGTGTGCAAAAATTACAAAGTGGAGAAAGTTACATAACAAAATGGAGAAAGAACATAAAAGTGAACAAATAGGCAGAACTGACCAGAAGACCTATCAGGCAAACATCTAGGATCTATTAGGGTAAGGCGTGTGTATATACACAGCATGACATACTGTGAGTGGGATATAAAGAATGAGAGCAATACACACTCAGTATTTCAATGGAAGTTACTGCACATCAGTTTGAACAATGGTGAATTCCTGTAGCAATGTGGCATGTCCAACAGTCTCGTAGATTTCACTTGGACTGCTTTACTCAAGGTCAAATCATTGAGAACTTGGAAGAAGGTCGAAATATGACTAGCGTGACCGAGAAGTTTGGCATTGCACAGCATCGTGTGACTAGTTTGAACAGCATTTCGAATGACAGAAACAGCTATCCGAAAGCTTAGCAGTATTGTCAACGAGCAACTACGGCAACAAGTTACTACTTGCCCTACAGGTGAGGAGAGATTGGTGAGAAACAGCGGATGAAATTGCAAAGCACATGAAATGCACTACCGGATGGCTGATATTGCGTTTTACCATTTCTCTGAGACTGTATATAGGTGGTTTGTTCGCTCTCAACAATTCAAACGGTGTGTGCCGTTAATGCCTACTCATTGGAGACAGCGTTTTCTGTGGTGCCAGAAGCACAAGAAATGGGGAACTCTGTAATTGCATGGTTCCCACTCTTTTGTCCTGATGAAATTCAAGGACTTTTCAAGGACCTTTTAAAGTCATTTCAAGGAGCAAATGATTTTTTTCAAGGACCGTACATTGTCAATACATTGGAAGTAAGGGAAATGTCCTTTTTTTTTTCTTTTGCTAAATCTCGAAAAAAGGTTTTGGGAAAAATTCAAGGTCTTTTCATGGACTAACCACATTTTTGGCAGTTTTCAAGTACTTTTCAAGGGTCCCGACTTGGGAAAAAAAATATTCAAGGACCATGGGAACCATGAATTGGGTTAAGTGTTGTTCATGGATGATATCTGATTGAGTCTCACCAGCAATTCTGGATGTCTATACACCCGGAGAGAATGGAGAACACATAAACATCCCTCCATCATCATAATCGAAGGGGATCGCTTTGGAGGTGGTGTTGCCGTTTGGGGAGGCATAATGCTTAGGGCTATATGGAGCTCTACACCTTCTGAGGAAGGTTAATCACTGGTAACTGCTATTATACCAAGGTTCCCCTTCCTTATGTCTGTCCTTTCCAGGGTGTTGTGGGATCGGAGTTCCTCTTCATGGATAATAATGCTACACCTTATCATACAACGGCTGTTTCTGAGCTGTTGGAGAATGAAGATATTCACTGCATGGAGTGGCCCACACGGTACCTGGTAGAACACATGTGGGATATTCTTGGAAGACAGTAATGATTCTGCACCTGGGGATTGCACTACAAGAGGAATGGGTCATGATGCCTCAAGAGCTCGTCGACAACCTCATACTGAGCATGAACAGATGGTGTACATTAGGGTGGAGTAAAAAAAATTTTTCTTGAAATTCATATTGCCTGAGCCATTCATTAAGGGGTTCCAAATGAGCTACAACGATTTGTCTTCAAATTTCAATCCAAAATATTGGCAGCTTAAGGTTCTACATTTCAAGTAAATATTTATACTGATCTTTTAACGGTTTTATACTTTTTTCATAAATTACTTTGTCAAAAACACTACTGACAGAAGCATCATTGACAACGTGTGATACAGGAGCCAGGGCTGGATTCATACGCAGCCAAATTAAGTCACGGAATAAACTTCCAAAGCTAGACATCAAGATGAATTTATTCGGACCTTGTGTGGAATTTGAAAACGATGAGTGATTAAGCTGAAACTTTTTTGCTGTTCCTTTTTTAATAATTAGAAATATATGTTGGGTCAGGAAACAAAAATATTACAGATAAAAAATAGTTTAATGTCTTCACTATTTGATATTAAGAATATTTTTTTTTTTTACCTCGTGCAGAATTTAAAGATGACCAGCGATTGAGATCAAATTATTCTACTGTTTTCTTTTTTCGCCAAACGGAATCAGTTGTTGGGTCGAGAAACAACGAAATTGAAAAAACAGATTGTTTGCCTTTTTCACTCCATTTTAGTGTATATCTGACATCACAGTCAGGGGTAATCGTATTTCCTACCGAGGATTGCGTTTTTCTTGCCTGCCACCTGTCACAAAGACATTTTTATCTTCTATCCTCAGAACCTACTTTTGAATAAAAGCCCTTTGCATCCTTCGGATTCCTTGGTCAGTGTTATTCACCTTTCCCCTGGTCTTATATCTTGACTATGTTATGGTATGCCTTTTACCCATTTAAAACACTGAAGTACGTCATTACATGATAACCTGTCTTGTCATTAAATTTTCACACACCAGTATATATATATATAGGTAGAGCAGAAGTAGCATGGTTGTCTACCGAGCAGAAAACCCAACTTTGAATCTAGTTGGTGTGGTTTTTCCAACCTAACCACATCCTGTAGTTTAACTGCCTAGGATACAGTAGTTGGGATTCTCCAGAAAACTAAGTTTTGGTGCAGCCAGAACTTACCTGTCCTTGCACCAGAAACAGTTTTTTGTCACTATTTAGCTACTATGGATCTTGCTTTATGCTGTCCGTCACGGTCCCATAGTCTGGGATTTTGCTGCCGAAGGAAGAAATTGTAATTTTCTATGGCTTGTAACAATGCACAAAGATATCAAAAAGAGAAAGCGTCTTCCACGCTTCTGGTACGGTAAAGGTACTACTAGCAGAATTGAAAGGTTAGCGGCAATGAGAAAATATTATGCAGCGTTACATAAATTGGGTAGAGGAAAATTTGTTAATGTAAGGAAGCAAGAAGTAGAGGGTAAAAAAACAAAAACAAAGGGTAAGAAAGAGACGTAGGCTATATAAGGAAGAGTAAATATTGGTGAAGACATTCAGTCAAAAATAATCCATACATTTTCATTTATTTATCGTCAAGTTTATTTCAGTCATTCTCTGACTGGAATATAAACTCCAAGTTTATTTCAAATACCCTTTATTATGCATTAGAATTTTGAGAAGCACCCATCAAAAATAGCAAATTTATTTAAAGATTAAAAAATTAAAACATTTGATTTTTTATGACTTTTTTTTTAGCAATTTTCTGTGTTTTTACGTTATGGCTAATGTTTCGTTTATATCCCACAAACCCACTATCACTTATATGTACAAGGGCCATAGCTAGAAGCCTTTTACAGGGGGTGCGTAGAAGTCGTCAAAGCTTTGCCGTATTTTATTATTTTTATACATAATATTAAATATCTGCAGTATGGGCATAAAATGCTTTGGGGGTTCAGGAGGGAGTTGAACCCACAACTCCCCCAACCGGTGGCTGAGTCAGTTAAAAAAAAAAAAAAGAGTGCTTTCGATCATGGTTGGGAAGGGTGAATCACCAAAAGCGGCTATTTTCCCAGAAAGAAGGCTGTGCCAGTGGGTATATCAACCCTGAAGCATAACAACATTTCAACTGGGTGCTTTTTGGGCAGATTTTTTGTAGAAAATTGGTGCATTTTTGTTGTTACCATCAGGTAACCCTGGTCTTTCTGTGCAAACACTACATTGCTACAGTAGTTCTGTGGTCTTATGAAATTATATTATCACATACCATTTTAACACACTTTGTAAGTATTAGACAAATTTTTCCACACAGAAAATGTATTAGTTAATTTTGTCCAACATATGTTTTTTTCTTTCACTATTTATTACCATAATTACTATATTTACATTATGCAAATTTTCCCATTATGTGGTTTAAATGCTGTAAAATAATGTGCCTTTGTTTTAAATGCATCCAACAATGTACTATTTCTACAAAATATATCACTTTTGAACCATTAAGTGAACTTCGAAAAATATTAGATAATTTTTGCCCGGGGTCGTAGTATAGATGCTAGGTCCTACGGTTTCTTCCCGATAATTCGATATTCAGCAATGTAAATCTTATCGCATGGCGATTGCTTCTGGAAACGCCTTTGTAAACATATGAACATTATAGATTATTTATGCTTAATTAACCAATTTCCGATTAAGCATTTGTTAAACATGAAACAAATGATAAAAAAAAAACGGACTTAAGACAAAAATACGGACCTTTACACAAAAAATGGACCAACTAGGAGGCCTCTTAAAATCCACGACCCCAGAATAACTGGAAATTGCATGACCACTGCTCGACATCTGGTACCATCTGTCTTTGTCCACCTACCCACTGGCATATGCAGGGGGGGTGGGGTATTGATGAGGATTGCAACCCTCCATTGTGATGAAATTTTGTATATATACATATAAATATATGGAGCTATAGCTCTATAACCCACATTGAGTCTATACTGCCCTTTACGAACTTTCAATGTATGCCTCTGCACCTACCAAACACTTGTGGCATTTATGCCAAGCAGGGTTGGAAAGTTTCTGCCAAGGTGGTTATCACCAGTTAAAACCGGCATGGTAGAAACTAGTTTCTGTCACAGAAGTGGCAAAAACCGGTAGAAATTCAAAATATAATTATTTTGTGTATTGAAAACTTATCAAAATACCCTAAAGTGCAAAAACCAATGTATTTTAAAGTAAAATAAGTTTAGTTACAATGTGTATAGCACACGATGCATATAGCAAAAGATCAGTTTTCCTGCTATTTCCTAATTCAAATAATTTCTTAATTTATTATGAATAGACGAAAAGCATAAGAAGTATTTTTCCAAGCCCACCAATACTGCAGGCAATATTATCACTGAGTGAACAAAAGTTACAAAATCTTCATTTATAGTTGTTTCCTTTAAACTAGACCACCACATAGAAACTGGGACATTTTCCAAGATTTTACTATAGTAATATGTTTCAGGAAAAGGAATTGATTTTGCTCAAAAAGCTATAATGTAAAGCAAAAAATTAAGATTAATGGATACTAGGAATTTCCTAGTATTTTCTTCCTGCTCATGTGACAATTTAGATCACATGTACTTTGGATGAAGCATATAAACTGGCATATGATGTTGAGTTATTGCCTGATAAAGTTTACTTTTTACCCTTTTTTGATTCATTTTTATGATTTTGTTTGTTTGTTTTTTGGTTTTACGGCTCAAAGACTACAGTGGTCATGCTGCGCCGGGACCTACTGTTTTCCGAGGAATCCGAACCTCTTAAGGCCTGGGGAACCAAACCCCGGACTACAGTGAGCAGTGCGATCTTTTATGAGATCTCTGAGTAAGCGTTCTTTTTGCACTGCTGGGAGTCGAACCCGGATTAGCCGCGCAATAGGAGAACGCGTTACCACACTGCGCCACCGCAGGGCCTCATTTCTATGAGGTTATCATCATCATCATCATCCATTACGGTCAACTGAATTGCATAAGCATTTGTGATAGAAAAATCACCTTTTCAAATCTTATAAAGGGGAACAGCAATAGATTTTAAAAGCTGCAACAAGTCTTTTTACGTCTTTATTAATCATCTGATTATTTATAACTTGAACAGCACCTTTATATATCATCCATATCATTTTCATGATCTGCGAGTAATACGGATGATTCTTTATGAACAATTCCAAGCAATCTACCTAACTTTTCCACCTTATATTGCTGGGTGTTTGTGGCTTTACAGTGTTTATGTATTCCTTTAGCCAAGCACCTTGTCTGTACCGATTTCTCAAATATTTTTGAGCAGATACCACATGCTTTACAACAGACTTAAAAACAAAAAGTGTGGTTCATTCACTGTAATACAGCTTATTCGATTGGTCATAAACCATTGAGGCTTTTTTTTACAGCCAGTCTGTTAGTGCTGTTGCTTTTTATTTTATAGCCAAAAGTCTAATGAGGTAGGGAAGATAAATAAGAAATAGGCCTTAAATAATATGGCTGGCCTTCAAAAGATAGTTTTCATAACAAACCTTTGATTTACTCTTGAATACATTTAATTATTTTAAAATACTTTATTAAAATAATTAATATAAAGCTTTATAATATGCTAAACTATTGTCATAATATATATATATTTGTAATCTTTCATTTACTAAATAATACAATACTGTTTTCAGTACTTTTATTAGTTTCTGCCAGTTTCTCCCACTTTCTGCCGGTTAAAACCAGTTTCTGCCGGCAGAAACCGGCCTTGATGCCAAAGCGGGTTGCAGCTGTTCTGCATGCAGGTGGAGCACCACGCTATTAGTATTAGGTAGTGATCATAATGCTTGGCTCAAGTTTAGGTATGTGTGATAGATTAGATACTAGAGATATAGATAAATACTATACATACTAGATAGATACTAGAGATATAGATACTAGACAAACGACTTCCAAACTGCTGTGATTGGTTACGCTCTGTGCGTACACAGCATTTTAATGTGACATACTAGAAAGTATTTAAGGGATTCTGTTATGATGTACAATATATATATATATATAAGGCAGTGTTCCTCAAACTTCGTACACTCACGGTTACTTTAAGCATTCCTTTATTTATGGCAGACCATGGAATTCTCCCCCTCCCATTAAAAATATATTTCCTGAAATTGATGTTGCCAATTATAGTTAAATTATAGTTAATAATATAAAGCCCTATTTAGTCACCCTCATACTGATCCCCCCCCACCTCTCCCAACGAATGACTTAACCAAAGTAATCCTCGATATATGTGATTTATTGGCAGGGTTATATACGTATACAAGAGCTCAGGAAGGAGTGATTTATTCATTTCTTACATATAATTTGTAGTTAATTTTAACTCCTTTTTGGTAAAGTTTAAGCATTTTTAGTTTCTTTTAAACTAAAAAAACAACAGCTTTTGGAAGAAAATCTCTGACCATGTTCTTAAAACATGGGTTGGTTGCCAAACTCACCTGAAACAAAATAATTTTTAGACTAATGCTATTTGATGAAAAGAGTGTCAGTTACGATCTTATTTTGTCAAATTTACAATGAAAATTACATTTTTAATTTAATTAAATAATAATAAGCAATGTAGACAGCATGGGTGTATTCAGAGGATTCAAAACTTTCACGAATCGCCGAAAGGTAAGGTTTATAACAAGTAATATTTATGAGAAATTCCTTAAATCTCGCACGAACCGAAATTCTAACTATACCAGCAATTTCTAGTTCATTCATTTTTCCGAAATTTTGTGATGATCCTGTCGACCACTTGATAAGTCATCGGGGACCACCAGTGGTCCGCGGACCACATTTTGAGGACCACTGATGCAAGGGTTCTGCGAGCAAATTTAACTGGAATATTAATATCTCTTAATATTACATTTATGTTGCAACAAATATAGAACAATGCATGTAGAACTGCATGCTAATAAAAAAATGCATTTCATGACTATAAAATCATTTGCTTACCAACAGCAAAATAAAATAGACTGGTGCATACAAAAGGTGAGATTATGTTGAGTGGAAGCTAAAAAGTTATATGCAAAATTAAATGATCATATCAATAATTATCAGTCACACATTATTATCAAAGCTCATAAAAAATAAATTACAGAAATTAAAACTTATCATTTTCCTAATTTTTTTTTTTGGATGATTTACTATAACTTTTACATCTAAACTCAGTTGTCCTCAAGTGGTTTGCGAACTGATTTCCTGGGGGTCGCCGCAACTATTTTCGTGAGGAATTTCATACCAAATGTTTCTAATGCTTTTATAGTTCAATATAGCTATATTGCAGTATTCTACTAATGGCTGTTAACTTTATATCAGGATGTCTACTCAAATTTTGTTTCAAACTTCCCTGACTTTTCCAGGTTTTCCAGACCAGTAACAAAAAATTTCCAGGCATGGCGTTTTCACAAACTTACATACTCAGAACGTTTTTTTTTTTAATCAAATAAAGTTACTGATCTAAAATAAAAATAAATAAATAAATAAAAATTAATATTATAAACTAGCATTTTTTATACTTTTAAATTTGAGTAATAATTAAGGAAGTTCTCTATCTATACAGCATATTTTAACATTTTATGTCTCACCCTAATGGTTCAGCCATCATTAAAAGCCAGAAAAACATCATCAAAAAGAATCATTAAAAAAAAAACAAAATAACCCAAACTACATAGACTTATAAAAATCGTAAAATACTGCTGTAATTTATTTGAGTACGGCTAAATTAATTATAGGCCAAAAAGCAATTAATTATGGCCAAAAAAGCAATTTCAAACGTCCCTGACCTTTGCAGACCGAATTTTAATCTATTTCCAGACACTACTTTTAGTAAAAAATACATTGCAATATACAAACTTGCATAATTGAAACAAGTCTCAAGACAGGAAAATCCACTAACACGAACTAAAGCTGTTTGATTACAATGATTTATAAATACATAAAAAGTATAACCAAAAATTGTATGCTATATAATTTGATGTAGTACTACGCTGGTGAAATTAATAAGCTGGTCAACATTTTTAAGCATAGTAAAGTTATTTCACTATGTTTATAAGGTTAATTTCTGCTTGTTACTTTAGGCATAAAACACACTTTTTACACTAAAAAATCTTACATCAAATATTTATAATAACATTGTAATTCAGTCCCTTTAAGTTCGATATAAATGAGTTCAACTACGTAATTGCAAAGTTGGACCTTGTATGCCATTCATAAACCATAAATTACAATTTCAGGTATGACACAACTG
>QLNU02014176.1:6889461-6924125 GCA_006491805.2 Dysdera silvatica
GTAAGAGGAAGAGGGGGAAGACCACGGTTGAGATGGAAGGATAAAGTGACGTAAGATCTGGAAGAGTATGGATGGAGTAGAGAAGAGGCATTGGATAGAAGATTGTGGAAGAGAAGATTAAAGGACCATAACGCCATCCCCATATAACATGGGAAATGGCAAAGCGAAAGAAGAAGAATGTAATCGACTATGGTGAAAATGTCCTGAACTAAAATGTAATTAAATAGAATGTAATCAACTTTATAATGCTACTCCAATTGTCATCGTTATTTTAATATAGCATATTATCCACTTAAAATTTCATGCATGAAATGTATCTTCGCCTATATTTGGAGACCTGGCAATTCACCTTATGTAAGTCCATCACAATGTTAATTTGCTGCAACATAAATTCGGCATCGTCTCAATACATCTCTGCCATTTAAAATGTAAAATATATATATAGTATGAAGTGAAACGTTAAGTGTGTTTAATAAACAGATGCAGCAGAATATCCCGTAAAGCTCTATTATGTATATTAATAGACACTGTGAAAGTCTTCATGAATGAAAACATGAATTAAGTCCACAAAAATTAGACGGAAAAGAATATAAACAAAAAGAAAAAATAAATAAGAAGAAACTATATCAAATTTAGGCATGGTCACACAAAGTAAGGATAAAGACAGGTTAAAACACACAAAAGGGGAGAATGGAGATCAAAGAAGGAAAAATATAAGTAAAATGAAGTAGAAAGTAATATTTAATAGTATAGAACCGTTTCCAAAGAGTTTCAAAAGAAACGTCTTTTTTTTTTTTTTTATCATGCAAAGCCTTTCGAGTTATGGTAAACTCTTATTTTAATTTAAAAATATTTATCTTACCTTATCCAAGTTTTCTATATCTCCAGAATCATACAATTTTCTACACGTATCAAAAGCATCACATATGCCCTGAAAAGTAATTAATTAGTTACAATCATCATTTACTTATTTTCTTACTTATTAATATGTAAGTATATTATTATATAATGTGTATTTATTACTTTAATTGTGCATGTGCATACACATTATGTATATATAAATAATGAAATGTAATATAATGATACTGTATATAAAGCTATTTTTTCCTGATTTCTGGAATATCATAACAGACAAATTTAACCATGTATATAAATTCAGGCATTATTTTTCGATGAATAGGAACTGGTGTGCTGGAAGCGAAATTGTCTTTCATAAGGCAACTTTTTTTTCATAGGGAATGGAATTGTTAAAATTGTGTGGAAGGGGGTATTTCCCAAAACCCTTTTAAAATTCAGGTCATCTGATAAAATTTGCTGTAAACAGGGCTATAACTTAGCTGGATATATATATATATATATAAAAAAAAGCATAAATGAATTTAAATATTTGTTCAAAATAAAAAAGTTAAGATTTTTATTATAACTTACATTAATTCTTTCTTTACATTCCTCAGCTAGCTCAGGTTCAACGGCTAAGTTGTAAATAAAATAATCGGCAGGATTCAAATTCTTGGGAAGTAACACGCCTGTGCTAAAATTAATTAGAAACAAGAATTAAAGGATAAATTTCAAAATTTTAGAAGATAAAGAACGACCATTTTGAATCATTAAGAGGATAAATAAAATTTCCTTTAATGAAGACCTGCCATTTGAAACAAAAAATAACAATCGATAAAGTTGGATTATACTTTACAGTAGAACCACTCATATCTGGACTTGGAACGACCGTCTCCTAAAGATGACTGCTCATTCAAACCAAAACCAACAGCCTTTCCAAACCAAAAATAATGGCTTCAATTGGCAGCTTACTCCCATATTATTTGCTATTCTATGATCTATCTTTCTAAAAGTGCAGGTTATAGTTTAAAGTGATAATGGCTACTAAACAAAAGAGTAAGCTCAATACCGATTCTCTTGTTAAATTAGCATTAGAAATAGGAGTTGGCATAAAAACAATTAAAGACTGGAAAAGGTGCTGTAAAGATCTTGAAGTGTATTCATTAAAGGAATTCACCTTAGAAAACAGAAAAACGTTAAAACAAAATTTAAACTAGAACTTTTAGATGATGCACTACGGGTTTGGTTCTGACAAGAAAGATGTAAAAGAACTTCACTATTAGGTTCTACCATAAAAGAGAAGGCAGCAATTTTACACAAACTGGGAATGGAGGATAAATTCAATGTAAGTGAAAGATGGCTTCACCGATGGAATTTTCTTTATGGCATGAGGTATATAGTTATTGCACGAGAAAAACTCTCAGCTGATGATGACAACACTAAGGATTTTGTTCAAAAGTTTGATAAATCAATCGTTGACATTGAACTCGAGGTTGACCAAGTTACAATATTGATGGGATGGGGCTCAACTATAAAATACTTCCAAAGACAACTCTTACCGCGAGAAATGAAAGCGTGTCAGGCACAAAATTTGCTGAGGACAGACTGACAATCTGTAGCCATAAAATCTTCTTGTTTGTCATAGGCACAGCAAAGAAGCCAAGGACCTTTAAAAACATTAGTATGCCATCATTCCTGTTTACTATCAAAACCAAAAGTCCACTTGGATGGATTGTCATTTGTTTAAGACTTGGTTTTTCAATGAATTCGTACCAGCGGTAGAAAAATATTTGAAATAAAAAACCTACCAGTCCATGCTATTCTTTTTCTGGACAACACTCCAAGTCACCCTTCCGAGACTGAACTGCAACATGGAAATACTAAACCTGTGTTTTTCCCCACCCACATAACTCCCCTGATTCAAACAATGGTACAGGGTGTCATTGAGTGCTTGAAAAGAAGATACAGGCAAAAATATATTGGTGGTTTGTTAGAAAAAACAGAAGAGGGATGTGACCTCTTCTAGCCTATGAAGAGTTTAAACATAAAAGATGCAATTTACACGGCTGCCTAAGCAGTGGCGCACCCATAATATTCCCAAGGGGGACAAGGGTGCAAGGAATTTTTGGTGGGGAAAATGACCAGAGGCCACATCAATCACGGTAGGTTTTTTTTTTGTGCTCATTTGTCATTATTAAATTACTAATAATTCTACAGTGCAAGATACTCAAATAATTAAAAATAGTAGTAGATTTTGTTTATACAATTTTACAATGGCCAGCTTTTGTTTTCTAAAAAATAAATAAAAAAATAAAAACCACCGTTTTAGGAATAGGTTTAAAAATAACCCTATGGTGCAAAACTTGCTTTTGCTTGCCCTCTGTCCACTACTTGATCTACGGAAGCCTTTTTTCCTTTTGTGACCTTCAAAAAACTCAACAGCTTTGTGAACTGAATCCTTATGATAGAGAAAAGTTCTATGTTGGCTGAACTTCTCCAAGGTCTTCTTCCAATTATTAAATTCTTTTGAAACAAGTTGACCTGTGGCTTGTGTTGATCTTAAACCGACTTCATGGGGTGAAAAGAGAACACACAAAATTTGCTATAGGCACTGTCTTCTGCCTTTGGGTATGCTAGATAGTTATGCTTGGTCAGGTTAGATGGGTAGAAATTCTGACTGTGGTGAGATTTCCCTTAACTTTATACACAGGGGTGATTATATTCCCTAAACATACCAGAAAATTCCATGAAACGTTATGTAATACTTTTGGTAAAGACACTGATTTCCAAAGGAATATAAAAAATTATAGGAAACAAAACAAAATTTTCCTAATGTTTAAAAAGAAATCCTGGAAAAGGCAAGTTGAAATTCCTATAATTTACAGAAATCCCGGAATATAGCCCCCCTCCCCCCCCTGTAAACAGCACTTGTGACGGTCGTGGGAAAATTGCAATTTGCATATGGTTCCCAAAGATTTTTTAGCACTGTTATCTCATCTCCATCAGTAAGGTTAGATTTCTTGATATAATTAAAAATATCTGGTCGCAATTTCATTTGTATTTGATATCGTGTTTTGGTCTACCTTTACCACCTAAAAAGTATTTGAAGACAGACCCTGGAGACTACTGTTGCTTGCCTCAATGACGTCACAAAATTTCAAGGAAATATCGTTGGGATCATCATTATACTTTCAATTTTGCCACTTTTAAAAAAATAATTTAAGTATCTGTTGGAGTAATAATTTTTAGCTTTGTTAGCCCAAGGGATGGCCTAGGACCTCTATGTGGATGCACCAGTGCGTTCAAGCATGGGATGAAATCGAGCAATTCACTTTTCAAAAATCATGGATGAAGGTTTGGCCAATCTTAAGCAAGTAGAAAACTCCCTCTGAAAATTCTCGGTCTAATAAAGTAGAATTAGTCTGAGATTTACAAACCTTTTAGTGAGATATTCAGCCAGCAGATATAGAAGAATGGCTTGCAGAAAGTGATGCTTTTAAGATCACCAATGAAAAGCTTGCTGATGATCAGATCATCTCTGTTGTTTTGGATGAACTATCTGATGATACCGAAGAAGGGCCGATAGGAGATAAAAAAAGATTAGCCATTTTGCAGGAAAGGATGCATTTGAGATGGCACTCAAATGCATCAAATAACAACCAACTGTAACACCCATGGACATATTATGGGTAAAGAAGTAGAGTGATACAGCAGTAAAATTGAGAATGACGAAATTTAAATAAACGACCATTATGGAGTTCTTTAAGTAATTTGTAATGTCTAATATACATACATGTATGTATATATTTTGCTGTCGAATGGAAGGTTTTTTCAATGCATGTTATGTCAATGAAATAAAGATTTATTAGCACTGTAACAGACTCATTTCTTTGTCCTCGGATTATCCGACCTTTTGTATTCCGACCATAGCCTGGTCCCGTAGGTAACAGATATGAGGGGTTCTACTCTATTTAAAAAATAATTCTAAAATACCAAAATTCATTTTTAAAAAAAAAAAAAACTTTTTTCTTAAACCTAGTTTTGAGTTACAGGAATCCAAGAAGGGGGGAAAAAATGTCCCTACGATAGACCGAATTCAAGTCAGCGACCCTTGAATTTACATGGCAATGCTCTATGATTCCTAAATGTCTGAATCTGGCCATATACAATCTTCTTCCCATATTTACTGTTGGAACTCTCTTTCATTACCGGAAGAATTAATCGCAACAATTAATTTCTGCCATGTCTAGGTTTAAATTAGAATGACAAGAGTTTGAAATGAAAATAAAGCAACTGTGTTCCCAGCTAGTCTTGAATCAGCAACCTCTGGGTTTCTGTCTTGATGCCCAACCACTTATCTGCCTTTCATTGCTTACCTTTGGAAGAAATTGGTTGCTCCTCCTTTGAAACCCATATAGGCTACCCTTCCTTGAGCCATGAGTAAAATATTCTCCAGAATCTCGTAAATGTCTGTAGATGGCTGATGAATCGTGAATACGATAGTTCGCCCCTCTCCTGCGAGCTTTTTCAGTACTTTGACAATATTCAGCGATGCGAATGAATCCAGTCCAGAAGTGGGTTCATCGCAAAACATTATCGGAGGGTTGGCCAACACCTAGTAAAATAATACATCTATATAGGAGCACCACATCCATAAAATTACGAAAAGTAAAATATGAACTGAAATTTTTCTGAAGATGACTCACGCTGAAACTAATTGAAACATCAAGAAACAAAAATACAACAAAGAAACATACTCAGAAACTTTTTTTAATTAACGTACTTCTAATGCAAACGCAAGTCGTCTTCTCTCGCCTCCAGAAATGCCTACGATAGAACCTGGAATTCCAATTTTTGTGTCGGCACAACATGTTAAACTCAGCTATTAAAAAAAAACAACATATATTCATATAATCTGATACTACTATAAGAAATCTTTTCACTTTTAATGATTGTAAAAACGAGAATTTCTTCAAACGTAAGTGTGGAATCGATGTAATATTATGTAAAAATGAAATAAGTATCAGTATCAAAGTGGTCAACCCATGGTTCTAGTGCCATTTAGTGGCGCACAGAGATGCTTTGTGTGGCACACTGAAACCTAATACTTTTTTAAAAATCCATTTATTATGTGATTCTTAGTTAGTTAGGCAAAACCTTGATTTGAGTGGCAAGTCGAGGAGAGAGACGACACAAAAGCCAAAATGTGACACATGCTAAAAAAGGTTGGCTACCACTGTTATAGAGCATAGTTTCTTATGTTGGGTCAAACACAAGGCATAAAACGTATGGCTACGTTCGACCAAACATAAAAAAATAACCTATATGTTGTTAATACTAGTATTTAAATACAAGAAAAGTAATAGAAGAAACGTTAAAAGAAACTAGATTAAGTATTTTTTTAATTATTTCCACACACTCTGGTATTTCAACCCTTAAAGCAGAATGTGCAAAAAGTGACGCATGTCGCAGAATAAACAGCTTCGCTGCAAAACAATCGCAGGGTGAACCATTTTTTTTGTTTTATTTTAAAATAAAGAAATAAAAAAAGTTAGTCCGGCAAATGTTTTCTGCATTTCTATTAAAAAAAGGAATTTACATTTTATAGAATTTAAAAGTGTATGCATACATATACATGTGGGTTCGTTGAAGATACTTGTCTAGGTTTTATTAGAATGTTTATTAAGCAAAAAGAGAAAATATCAAAAACAGGTAAAAATGGCATAACAAAAAGTAATTCAGCAACTGGCATAGGGACATCCAACCGAGGCGTCGGACAAAATTGACTCGAAATCATCCTAATGTGCTTTCTGGTTGGTCTTGTTCATGGCGCCCTCTATCATCTAACTTTAGAAGTAAAAATGATTACTGAAATAATGATTAATTAATCGATTATACCACACAGCCTCCCCTGACAGTTGTCCGTTCTCGGAAAACAATAGTTTACAGATACAGTCATAAAACGAGTTTCGAAATGTCCAAATTTCTACACAGAAGTAGTTAGGAAAAAGTTTCAATCAATAATTCAGCTCCTTCTAAAAATTTAGATAGAACGTTACCTTACAGCAGTCATCACTCGTCTTGCTTTTCAAAAGAAGTACAATAAAGATATGAAGAATATTAATACTTGAACATAAGATTATATCTGCACAAAAACACAATATCATACTTTCTTTTTCCTCCTTGTTTTCCACACGTTCACATGAATCCTTTTTAATAGCACTATACTGTTTAAACACTTACTTAGATAACACATAGATGACAGAATTCGATGAAATTTCTTTGGAAATAATGGTTGATTAATTGTGGCATCATATGGCAAAATCGACACAACTAGCTTTGATTTATTGGTGACCAGGTTTACAATTGCTACACTGTAGGATATCGATATTAACCATGTTTGTTGATGAAGTTTTCAGTTCTTCGATGGTAGAATCATTCTGTAGTCTTCTGAGAAATGGATAACAAGTATCTTGATAATCTTTTCTTTGGATATCGCAATTCGGAAACTCCTTGGAAATATTTGTGGTTTTGACTGAACTGATTTGTTGTTCAGCTTCGGGAATCTGCTTCAACTGGAAAGATTGCACCAGTTTTAACAGGTGTCTCGTCTATAATTATACATCTTTCAATTATACAATAATTTTTGCCACCCACGTTCATATAGCTCAAACTAGAGCTTTTTTTATATTTGGAGAAAAAGAGGCGCGGTCCTCATCCTGGGCTCGAACCAGGGTCCCCGCATTGAGCACGCGGTGTCTTGACCTACTAGACGAACGAGGACAAGAACAAATGCATTTTTCTTCGTATATGAGGATGTAAGATATTATTACCCTTCATAGGCTTTTTCTCCAAAAACGAAAAAGCTCTAGCTTGAGCTAAATATACGTGGGTGGCAAAAATTATTGTATAATAAATTCCCCCACGAAAAACTCACAAAAATCTCGCCCCGGAGGCTTTTCTGTGTTGACCATTATTTGGCAATTGTGTTATCCCTGTGAAGGGTAATAATATCTTACATCGTCTTTCTGCTCTGGCAATTCCTTTTCAAAAACGATTTCCTTCAAGGATGGTTCACAGACATCACCCTTATCGTCTTCACTGTCTGATTTATCATTATTGTCTTTGCTGTCTGGTTCATCTTTTTCGTTGTTATTACATGCTTCTTCCTCAATATTGTCACTGACATTTTCTTTATCAATGTCATCAGCTTTGTTTTCATTTTCAACGTATCAGCAATGGGTTGCACTGTTTCATTTACCTGAGGCTTGGGAACACGGTGACCAATATTTAATTCGGCTTCGTTCGGAATAATGTTTATGGTCAGCACCTGTGAAGTATTTACTTCTTCAGGGGAACCTTTATGGAATGTGATTCCGTCCTTGGTTATGGTCGTCTTTAATTGACTGAGAATATCCATCCCTACGATTGCTTCCATAGTCATCATTGTATTTGCAACCACATTAATGCACGTGGTGCATGGGAACCTATTGATGTTTACACTACCCTTAAAGGATCCTAACGGTTTTATTTTTCTAACACATTGATCGAAGCTCATTAATTTGGTTTCAGAGGAACCTAATTTGGAAACTTTCAGTTTGTTGTACACATCGTTTCTAATTACTGTGGCTTGACTTCCTGTGTTAATTACTGAATTTACAGGTACATCAGAAATTTTAATTATTTTATGCATCCATAGGTGCCAACTTCTAGAAGTGAAAAATCTGTAGTCCATCATGAGCGGGTGGGCAGGCCACCATTTTTTAATTAAACAAAATCATACATAATTTATGAAAAACAGGCACAATGAAGAAATTAAGTATTTATTAAATTAATAATAATAGAGGATTAAACTGTATTAAACGCAATATTAATTCTTAGAATTTACAAATGCTGTAGTGCAAGATTTTGCATTTTCGAGAAATTTTTTGTCAAATACATTCTCGTAACATTTCACATGTTGTCTGCATTTAACTATTAGTAAATTTTCTAATGTGTCATCAGACATGGTTGACCTGAAGTCAGTTCTAATTTTCTTCACTTGACTGAAGACTCTCTCGCATGCTGCATTACTGTGAGGGATCGTAAGTATTGACAGCATAACCTGAGAAAGTCGTTTAAATTTTAATTCACAAGTATCATTTTTTATTTTACCTATGGCTGCCCATTGTGCATCAATGCTACCTTCATTACTCACAGTTTGTGGAACTTTGAAAGCCTGGAACTCACTGAATTCTGTTTGTAAAGCATCAACAGCTTCATCTTCTGTATTATTGAACAAAAGAACAGGAAATTTTTCTGTAAAATATTTTAAGCTGGAAAATGATGCATTTTCAAAATTCGATATTTGTGTAACCTCTGCATGATGTAACACTTCTAACTCAAAAGGAAATTTATTATGCATGTAGTTACATGCTGCTATGAAATAGCTCTGACATTTTCATAAAATTCATTTTTATCATCGATGTTAAAATCTAGGATTACTTTCAGTGTCCCATTTCTAATTAAGATATCAACATCATCTTTTTGATTACCCCTCTAATGATAGTGAACTTTCAAAATATCACTACATGATCTTATGATGCTTTTTTGCTGTTACATTCTTTCACTTTATCTGCATTTTCAATCGAAACTTTGATAGAGGGAATAGTAAAGAAAGAAAGTGGGGTGATTTGATTCCTTTTCATGGCCCCTTCCTTAAAAAAACTGATCAAAGGTTGCCACTGCTGGATTATACGCTCTAAGCACTTTCCAACAGACAACCAATGAGTGCTAATGTGTTTTAGTACCTTTTTTATATCAGTCTAATGAAATTCTTGAAGAATTTTCAACCTATCTTTTCTTTTCGAACTCTTTTGTAAGTAATAGTCAATGTCTACCAAAATTTCATCGATTTTAAATGGCAAACATGCAGAACTCTTTTCAGCTTCAAAGTTAATAAGGTGGCAGGAACGGCCCATAATTTCAATATTCTGGTGATAATTCTTTAACACCGCTACTACACCTGCTTTTTTTCCCTATTATAACAGGTGCATTGTCCCAGTTGAAGGCAACACAATTAGAAATCAGAATGGTTTTAGATTGTAAAGCACTTACCAGAAGATTTCCACTATTTAACCCAGTAGCATCTTCTTTCAAAGATGACACAGATAAAAGACACTTCACAATTTTTTCACATAAAGAATTGAAGAAAGTTACCACTATTAGGTGCAGCTTTGAATCAACATCGTTGCTTCCATCAGTTACAATTGAAAATGGATAGCACCTTAAATTTTCAACAAATGATGAGGAATATTTTGCGGAGATTTCTTTCACAATTGCAGAAGTTTTGGTCCTTGTATATCCATATTGTTTCGCAATACTGCTGTCAGGAAGCATTTTCCAAAAGAGCATCCCCGCGTGATCGCTGCAATTCATTGGCAAATTACGTTCGATCAAAAACGATGTAAATAATCATTCAGCGTTAATCACGGAGGTATCGTTAAATGCAAAAAATGAAGGCTTGATACTATGATTGGACTCTACAGCCTTGAACGCTTCTTTATGTTTATCAGTTTCAGAATGCAAAGTAATGTCGCGTTTACCATCTTGAGTAATGCTTATGTCTTTACGGCAACACATGCAGAAAGCATATTTTGGCCCCAGACTTGATTTCTGAATAAAATTAAACATCTTCATATATTCGGCGTTAAACGTTTGGTAGTTGGTAGTACCTTTTATTAACGGTCAGCTTCATTAGCGTCGTTTTCAAAAACACCTACAAACAAAACTTTCTTTCCAGAACAAAGAAATACCAGATACGTCTTAATACATGGCTTCCCTAAAGGAAGTCACATGCTTGACCAAAACCTTATCGATATAACGCATTCTTTCTTTCCTCCCCCAACAACTACAAATCCATATTTTTTGAGCACCACCAAATAAAGCCTATTTTGGAAATGATTACAAATGCTCTCTCTTTTGCTAACACTTTTATTACACGACTAATGATGTCAAATTGTCACCAATTTTCATGCCGCTTCCGATTGGCTAAAGTTTAGTGAATTGTCGTGGGCTTGTCCTCCTTTCCCCCGAGTCGCTCATGTATAATTCCCTTTGTACTCTAAGTTAGAAAAGGATGGGCCGGGCCAAAAAAAACATGCCTGTACAGGGCTCTATTTGAAAGTGATTTCAATAATCAATTTCTCCCCATTCTTTTTCTTTTCTCCTGTCTCTTCTTCTCTTTCAAATAGAAACTTCCACAAAAGTATGTACAAGAAAAGTGCCATGCATTACTATATCCAATAGCTTAACAGTCAAAGCATTATAACATAAACCGAACTATCGATGGTTCATGCCCAACCAGGGCCAAACTAAAACATTCAGGGGCTCTGGGTTCGATCATTTTTAGAAACAATTTAACACTAACTTTAAAATTTTCAAATCTTTGCAATAAGAAAGCCCTAATATGTTTATAATAAACAAGCTTTGCCAATTTGGGTGTCCTGTTTGGATCAGGGTCCAGTGGCCCACTCTCATTAAGGTGGTGTTTAGTCTGAGTATTTAGATAATTATTTTGTCTCCGAACCCTTATGAAAATTACAAATGAATACCATATGCAGAGTATTGGTCATGGGTCTATAGCACCATTAGACCTTGCGGCTAGCTGCACCACTGTTTATGAGTAAAAAGAAAAACGATTCTAGTTTGAACCAAAGCTGTAAAGTAACTAAAATTAGTTTCTATGATAATATTTGTTAAACATACTTTTTCATAAAACGTTGGACCTAGATTGGAATTGCTTTTATAGGTGCAACAGTTTTTACATACAGCTCTTGGTCAGAAATTTTTTGTATTTAGGCAAGACAGGGGCATAGCAATTCAAAAATTGTGGGGACTCAAATAACTTTATTACAGATCCTATGATATGGCATTAAACAAGGCAATGCATCCATCTGTTCAAAAATAGATGCTTGATCCTCCTGATTCCCCCCCCCCTTCATTATAAGTAGCTGACATGAGACAACTCATTCTGAGGACCACAGATTTATCAGAGAGCTCTTTGTAAAAATATTGCACCAAAAAGGTAAGTCGTTCTGGTCGAGTAGTTTTTTAACAAAGTGCTATATTTAAAATTATAAACTCATTTATGTGGATGTTAAACTTTGTTATATAATTATTAACATTTACCTCCTTTATGGTATTTTCAACTTGAACCATCTTTTCTTTGTAGCTCAGTTTTTTATTCATAATTAACATAGCCTAAAATATATAATATCTAATATCAAATAAGTTCGATAAAACATAATTTGTCTATTTCCATTAGAGTGCTTGATCAAAAATTTATAATTTTTGATCAAGAGCTCCCTTTGCTTTTTTTTTTATATATATATATGATACAAAACAAGTACAAAATTGTTTTTATTTAATCTCGAGCACAAATCGAATGGTGTATACAGTGAGCATATATACTCATGAAAGTTGAATTAGGAATCTGTAGTTAGCAAAATGGAAGTGTGGTCGCCTCAGCAAATGGAATAGTACCACGTCATGCAGGATGGGGTTGTAGTCAGACTGTGTTTTGATTATCTAACCAACAGCCGAGAGAATAAGGAAGGAAGAAAATCTTGGTGAATTTGATCACGATCCAATCGCTGGGAGCAAACGTATGGTGTATAGCATCGCTGAAGTCATGCAGACACTGGGATTTTCATGGACTACCATGTCAAGAATGTACTAGAAGTATATGGATTCAGGTAAAACCACCATCATTAGGAACAACTGTCGTGATGTACAATGTATCAATGACAGAAGACAGCTGTCAGCTAGCTTGAATGGTAAGAGCAGATGGACAAGCCACAGAGCAATAAATACATAACTGGCCAATTTAATGCTGGACCACAATGACCCAAGAATAGTCATACCATCCAAAACCACCTTCTCGCTATGGGGTATAGAAGCTTTCATCCCATTCGATTAGCTCTGCTCATTACATGACACAACAGTTAACATAGACACCACCACTGGACTCTCAATGCATGGAAAATGGTCATCTGCACTGCTGAGTCACGATGCGTGTTGGTAGACGCTGATGGCAATGTATGAGTGTGTCGCCAAGCATGTACAGCGGCATATACCTTGTGTCAGCAGAGTACAGTTTAGGCCATTAGTGGTGCTGTTCTTGTATAGAGACTATTTACATGGGATTAAAATTCCTTGGTACATGTACCTTCGTCCTTCACTGGTGAATGATACAGGGACCTGCTGGCAGATCATATGCACCCATTTATATGCCTACGACAGCTTGCAGGAGACCTATACCTATAGCAAGACAATGCCCCAGCCCATTGTTTCCAAATTTTGACCAAGTGGCTGGATGCAGAGCCCATGGACATGAGAATGCTTGCCTGGTCACCTGACTGCAACCTTATCGAACACATCTGGGATGCTGTTGAGAGAGATGTGCATGCTGTGGATCTTGCTACGAACGGTTGCAGTGAACTGTGAGAGGCTGTGCAGAGGTCATGATGATTTTATGATTTCATTATGAAGATGGTTTCTCAATGCTTCCAGTACCTTGTGATATCCAGCCACGCAACGTAACCGCCATCATCAGGGCAAAAGGGAGTGCTATACGTTACTACCTCTAATCCAACTGCTCATGAGTATATGAGTCACATTCAAGGATGATGACTTACTGGTGCAATGATTAGGATAGAACTGCAGTACAGAAAGCCACAGCTTGTTGACAGATTCTCCTCCAGAGTTATCAAACACAAATAATTTAAACTAAAACTTAAAATGAAAGGTGGCATCAAAGGAATTGGGGAGAAGGCTCATAATGCATTTTTTATTTATTTAAAAGTGCAGAAAAGGTAAATGGATAGAAAGTATGAAAACCCTGAGAGGATCCAACCTGAGAAGGCCTAGAAATAGAGGAAAAGTCTAATGGATTTCCCCATCAGAACTCTTTTGTGCTGCACTGCCTTTCCCAATCTCTCTCTGTCTGTCTTTTGCGATTAAACCGCAATATACTGTAATCTCTCTCTCAGTCTTTTGGATTAAACCGTAATATACATGGCTCGATAAATTGTGGCGAACAACACTTGGTCACCTTAAAAATGAAACTTAGGAGCCTAGTAAGAAAAAGATTATCTCATTAACTGCAAAATTCTGGTCGCCAATATCCACTGGGTAACCAGCTTAATCAAGCCATGGCAGTGTAAACAGAGTGTCCTAGAAGAGCAGTACTACCTTTATTAACTTGAGTTTTCTCAATGTAAGGAGTTTATTAAATCCCATTTTATACATTTTTAAATGCATTATCTTCATATGTCATGGAGAATCCCATAAAATTATGCAGAGTGTGCATTGTTTTACAGCTGAGTTACATAAAAAAATTGTCAATTGGCATAAAAAGGTAATTTTCTTCACTAAAACGAATTATGCGTCTAGCGGTCTAAGACACTCTGGGCTAAACGGAGGGACCCTGGTTCGAATCCAGGATGGGGAAAGCGTCTCTTTTTCTCCAAAATTACATAAGCTCTAGTTTGAGCTGTAATTAAAACGTGGGTGGCAAAAATTATAGTATAATAAATTCCCCCACGAAAACTCACAAAATTCTCGCCCCGGAGGCTTTCTTGTGTTGACCATATTTGGCAATTGTGTTATCCCTGCGGAGGGTAATAATACCTTAACATCTTTACATACGGAGAAAGAGAGCGTTGTTTCCTGTCCTCATTCGTCTAGCGGTCCAAGACACTCCGGGCTAAACGGAGGGACCCTGGTTCGAATCCAGGATGGGGAAAGCGTCTCTTTTTCTCCAAAATTACATAAGCTCTAGTTTGAGCTAATTAATACGTGGGTGGCAAAAATTATTGTATAATAAATTCCCCCACGAAAAACTCACAAAAATCTCGCCCCGGAGGCTTTTCTGTGTTGACCATATTTGGCAATTGTGTTATCCCTGTGAAGGGTAATAATACCTTAACAATAAATTTAGTACAAATTTTCTGTGAAAATTTTCATTACAAGGTGAAATGTGTGAGGAATTTAACAGAGGTGGGGGGAGGGTTGGAGAAGAGATAAAAAAAGTTCATTTGGTCTGTGACTAGAGGTGCAATTTGGATAGTTCCGCCCGGGACGCGATCTTTTTTCAGGGACAGATAGCCTTTTAGGGCACAAGACCATCTAGCTATGGCCCTACATTATGGGCATGGTAATTAAAAAATTATAAGGGAAGTTCCAGCAGCTTTAAAAAAGTTCAAGTGGTTTTGTGTTGAAGAGGACAAGGTACGGTTGGTGGAACAAAAATCTGAACACCTGTTGCCATTTGTGCAATAATTGTGCTACAGAATATTTAAAAGTGCCAATCGATAGTGAACAATAAAATCAATCAATTCATGTACATAAAGTTTGCATAAGGGACCATCTTCACATTAAAATTTGCAGCAACTTCGAAAATTCCAATGGCAATAACTAATTTTACTAAATATTTCAAATCTGCAGCAAAAAACAAACCTTAATACTAAATTTCAATTCATTTGGTTCAAGGATTTTATGAGTTTTGAATATTAGAAACATTGAGCTCATAATGTAAACATGTTTTATGGGATTTTTATGAATATTTCCCGAAATTTTCATCATCTCTCTTCAATATTTTTATTGCGTTAAAGTTCAACAGGCCAAATAAAATTTACGATGGACTGTTATTTTTCAAATAATATCTAATATGAATTATAAATCATGAAAATCATATTCAATAAAAATATGAATGTATCAATTCATGTGCAAATTTTATGCATTTGAATTGGTATATTTCATTGTTTACTATCGATTAGCAACCTGTGAATTTTCTGTAGCATAATTATTGCATGAATAGCAACGGGTGTTCATATTTTTGCTTCACTGACTGTACCCTACTATCCAATGGAGGAAATCTGATCCCCACTTCCCTAGCCACTAAGCCCAATGTTCCGAAATGGATAAGCCGGCCCTAAGGAACTGGCTATGTACATTAATAGAATAATGACATTTTTTAAAATGAAAAACATCCAATAGAAGCTTGCAAGATGAAAAACTTGCTGGAGAGAATTATAATGAATAACTCGCTGTACATAATTATATTAAATAACTCAGTGTAGAAAATTACATTAAATAAATCGCTGCAGAGAGGGAGAGAGAACTATATTAACTCGCAGGAGAGAATTCCATTAAATAACTCACTGCAAAGAAAATTCCATTAAATAACTTGCAAGAGAGAATTATATCAAATAACTTGCTGGAGGTAATTACTATAAATAACTCATTGGGGAGAATTATATAAAAAAATTACAACAGATACCTTGTTAAAAGCAATTTACAATAGGAAATTAAATCGGAGATAGTCTAATGTCACACATGTTTGCTATTACCAAAAAGAGTTACCTGAAAAATCAAGTGCTCTTTAACAGTGAGATAATTATGCAATAAGTCGTCTTGTTGAACGTAGGCGCAATACCTCATAATTTTCTGACCGACATTATGGCCATTTAGTTTTACTTCACCTGTGACATCCAATGAACGTATATTTGTATTTGTCAAAGAATTCAATAGCGTTGTTTTTCCGCCCCCACTTGCTCCCATAATTGCCAACGTTTGTCCTGGTTTAGCTTTACCACTTACTAAAACATAAAAAAAAAAAGAAAGAAATATAAGACTAGTATAGCAAAGTAAGATGGTCCTCAAGAAATCTCGTCATGAAATTTGGAAAAAAAAATTAATTTTTGGCAATTTAGTCCTCATCAGAAATAACATTTCTCTTAAATGTGATATCCTCCTACACATGCGGCTCTGTGATAGTGTAGTGGTAATGCGTTAGCTTGAAGGGCCATTAACCCAAATTCGACCCCAGCGGTGCCCCTCCCAAAAAAAGTTTATCAGCTAATTGTAATTCATGAGTTATATCCCAAGAACTTAAGAGGTTCAGATTCCGGAAGAAACTGTAGGTTTTGTCGCAGCATGATGTTTGCCGACCTTCATAAACAAAAATAAATAATCTTCCACATACTCAGTGGCATAGTGTGGAAGGCGCTACCGGGGCAAAAGCCCCAGGCAAAAAAATTTCAATACTGGATTGATGAAAGGGAGTGCCAACAGCTTTTAGCAGGCACCCCACGTTATGCCACTAAACTCACTCTCTTTCATAGTGCAGATAAAGTTCATTACTTTTCACTCTTTAACACTAGAACAGTGGCTGCAGTCAAATTGGTCGCTTGCGAAATTTAAACTCAAATATCTTTTAAACCTTTCGTGTTTGAAAGCTAGAAATTCTTGACTTTTCCTAAAATATGTTCCTAATAGCATATATAAAGTTTTAAAAAAATACATTACAGAGAACCGTAGTTATAAGCATATGGACCTAGAACCGCGGAAGCGATCAATTTCATCGCGTTGTCGTTTTTTGTGTAAATAATTATTATAATAATCAATTAACAAGAATAATATGATGTATAAAGTAATAATAATAAATATTATTGATATATATATATATATATATAATTAATTAATAATGTATAAGAATTATGCGAACATCGTGGAATTATTTAGGGGTTGGTTTTTTTTCCTGATTGAATTTCAATATGTGACACGAAATAACCTGGCTTCATTATAAGTCAATCAATCAGTTTATTTACATGCATGAATGAATTAGATACATTAGAAAAGTTATTAATCAATTATTAATGTTAATTATTACCGTTATTTATCAAATATTAACGTTATGCATACAATTCGTGAAATCGAAAGGAATGTAACATAAAACAGATGGCCCTGAAAACATTTGCCTTCCACAAGACCAAATATAAACAACGTGCAAAATAATTGCAACGATGAGAAATGTTAGTCACAAACGATGTCAAATAACAACCTTGAAAAATTGCACATAGCTTTTGTTTGCTTATCATTTTGGCATTCATTTTAATTTCTGTCCCAGTCTACTTAACTCAAAATGGATAATAGTTGAAGTCCTATTTCTGCATTTTTTTGCAATTTTATGACTATAAAAATTTAAAAACCCTTTCAATTTTCATGATATAATCCCGACTCAAAGGGGGCGATTGCCCCACCACGTCTCTTGTTTCCGCAACTGATGTAAGATTATATTTAGCTGACATTATGATTTTAAAAATTATAGTTTTTCGGAAAGAAAACATGTGCTAAAATTTTTATTTAATTGTAAAAATTAACCTAATTATTGAAAATATTAAATGAATATTATTGAGATTTAACCTAAATATGTTAGTATTGTTGAAACAAAAACAAAATTGTATTTATTTATAGTTTTTTAAAAAATATTCAAGGGCGGTCAAAATGACTGCAGCCACGGTTCTAGATATAATGAAAATGCCGTGGTTCCACACATACATACCAGGAGTATGTTACACCCCTCAAATTTCTTGGCACACACCCCTAAAACTCAAAGTTCACATACCCGCTAAATATTCAAATTACAAGAAAGAAATAAAACATTGCGCAAATTATTTTTCTATACTTTTTCTGCACATGTAAATTATAATAAACTTTTCATACGTAGCAGTTTTTCAAAGACAAATACGGATATGGTTGATTGATTGTTTGGCTTTTTTATGGCGCAAGAGCATCTAGGCTATACTGCGCCAAATATGGTAAAGCCAAACACAGATATGGATATACCATATAAAGTAAAATTATGCCACCTCAAAAATTATACACTATCCGTGAATGGGTTAAATATCCCACACGAAATGCTTGAATTTCGTTTTCTTCTGAATAAAAAATAAGCTTTTTTTGTGTAAATATGGACGAATTATTTCATTGCTACTGAATATTTTATTTTGTTTCTTTTCTGGTAAGTACATTTTATAAAAAAAATTAAAATTTTGAAGGTAAATTTCATAGTCCTGGAAACTAAGTTTGACACCACCCCTCAAATGTTCTGGTACAAACCCTATGTATATATATTACTTTAAGAGTAATTTTCTGAGAGAGGGATACACTTGTGATTATGTTAATTTTTGATTTTCCTGAAATTTTCAACAGGTGTGCTGTGTTTTATCCTGATTACAAATTTGAAACCCATTTCTAAAAATTCCATTTCATTGTCATGTTTCAGCTGGTTTTGTGGAGAGGCGTGTAGGGGCATTTTATAGCATTTCTGGTAAAATCATTGTCATTGGAATTTAATGTTACAAAACTTCCTGCATGTGCCAGACTATTAACATTGTTGTCTGATTGCACACAACAAACATGATTCTTTAGTATTAAAAAAAAAAAAAATTGGCACCTATTTGAGGTTTCTAGTCAAGTCAGTCTGAAATCTGGCTAAAAATCTCAAAACTTCAGAATCTGAAAAATAAGGTGATAATGCTAACGGAGAGTAACTTTAGCACGCTAAATACTGCCATTTTTCATTTCTTGGCACTTCTGCTTATTTTTATTGGAGAATGATTTAAATGTAATCAAAATATTCGAAAACAGCAAAATTGAACGATGATCATTCTGTGCTAGTTCAATCGGGGAATGACATCCATGGTCTCGGATCTTGATAAAACTTGGCATACTTTTTCTTTTTGTGGCATTAAGCAACCATATAAAATATAGTGCTCGTTAAGTTTTGATTTTACAGGTCCTTAAAGTTTGAGTGAATTCTTATTTTTTTGCTACTTCAGAGACCAGCATGTTACTCTGTTCAAAAAATTTCTAGTTCCTTCAAAACCATGCATTTTTTTTTAAATTTTTAACACTTATCAACAAATACATGGGGATTTCAGAAAAAAGATGCTACAAAATTTAGCATATGCATTTTAACCTGGTGAAAAATCTAATGATTTTTTTTTCTTAATTTTTGAGTGAGAAGCACACTTTACTAAAAATCAATTGTCAGTAAAAGTGATAGCTACTACAATTAAATATATTTTTTGAGAATAAACTTAGAGATATTTTCCATCTTATATAGCAATAAAATTGACATCTTTTTCATTCACTCAGTGGTGAAAAATTAATTTCATTCTTTCTTTTTCTTTTAAGATTAGCTACAAATGAACGCTCTTACATTTATAGTGAAAATATGTAAAATTTTCATAAAAACTACCTGAAAACAGATTTCCAGATATGCACTCTGGTTTAAATATCATTTAAAATATATAATAGTAATTTGAGATAATTATGCTTGTTTACACACACTTCCATGTTAAAAAAAAAATGAATATCATAATTACTATGAGAATTATAAACTTAAATTATCGTATATTCTATTGTAGTCCGCATGTGGAGAGGGTTTTTTTTTTGTTGTTGTTGTTAAGCATGACTTCTATTTGTTCAAATTTATTCTCCATTACATACATACAGCCCTTTGAAAAATGATACATTCTGCCTGATGTTGTGTGTGAAGAATCAACAATAGCAAGAGCATATGGAATAGGTATAGCTCAGGAATCTTCACGATTTGGCAAAAAAAAAAGTTATGGAGTGAATCCATTAGGGTGGAGAAACTTTACAGTAACATCTCCTTCCTCTTTATTTACCTTAGACACTATTCCAAAATACCGCGAATTATCATATTTGCAGGCAATGTAATGTAAATTTTCAGTTGTGACAAAACACTTGTAGCTATTTCGTAAGTTAAATGTGAAGCAGGGTACTTCATCACAACTAATCCTCTATGCTTCAGTGTTACCTAAAGAATCTAATGGTTCAAAATTGTGGAAATTCTTGAGCCCAGAAGTCTTTGTACATCTTAGAATCATTGGTTAAGAATGGAATGAGTAAAATCTATATCTTTGTCAATAAGATGAAAACTGACACTTTTAATGTTTCTTGACAGAAATAAAAAATGCAGTAGTTGTTACCATCTCTCTCTCTAATGTCCTTTGGAGAGACTCATTTCTCCCCAATCGTTTACCGATCCTACGGATCTTGTCGCCTTCTGATTTGCCATGGCTCGTAGCAAACTCCACTGCACCTTCAACTCAAAGTCCTTTTTATGAAAGCATAAGTCAATAAAGTTGAATTTATTTTTATACTGTGTGGCACAACCATCACTAAAATAATGTATCTCTCTTACATGTGGGAAGTTTGCAAAAAATTTTCCAATTGTTTCTCGGATTTTATACGTACTGCTTACATCATGTTTTAAGTCACCGGAAATTAGAAGAAACCATTTGCTCACCTTCAAACTTCTACAGAATATTACAACAGGATTAACAGTACATAAATTGGAGGTCCAGTGGTATCCCTGGGCCTCACCCTGAATTATAAATTAATAGTTTTCGCTAAAGTCCATTAATATTGTTGCTGCGCCAGGAGTTAAACTTGCTTCAAGATTCTTTAAATACAAATGAATTTGAAATAAATTTTTCGATCTTGTTAGTCAATTCATCGATAAAATCATCAAGAATTAACGAACTGTTAATCATCTGTGTCCTATCAGTTGTCATCCATTGAGAGAAATTAATGGTTCTGGTATCTTCATAATCCTCAAATTCAGATTCCAAGTAGGAAACACGATTTCCGTTTGGAGGGCATTCATTCCAATATCTGAGCATGTAATTTCTTTTTGGTTCTTCGCATATTACATATTTCATAATATCTTTATAGCTTTAATTTGCACAGTACGAAGTAATAATATTACGTTTTGGTGAATATAGTGCATATACACACACACACACACAGAATGGGTACTACTGGTACCTGCTAAAACACACCATTTTGGGCATAATTCATAAAATTTAGAAAAAGACATCTCAGCATCAGAATATTCCTGTTTAAAATTTAAATAAAGTTCATGACGATTAGCAAGAATTAACCATTTCCTTTTGTATTCTTTTTTCCCTATGCTCACCACATATTTCATTCCAGGCATCTCTAGACTGTTCATCACTCCTATAAAAGTTTGTTATCAAATTTACTATTTCAGTTGTTTTCCATATATAGGATCTGATTCAGCAAGAAGGCCCTTTTCTATTACCAATTTCTTTACTTGATGTGCAGTGCAATTGGACACATCAAATGTTTCTTTGATTTTACTACGCTTGCAATCCAATGAAGCAGGGATGGTCAAGAGCTGAACCTGCTTTTAGCGAGATACTACAGATATTTTACCTTTTACGAGTTCAACAAGTTTGTCCATATCCTTTGCCTTTTCTTCTTTTTGACTCTGCACTGATGTTTATCTTCCTCCTACAGGAGGTTCAACATTGAGAACTGTTTCAATTTTGGACAGCACAGTTTTCTACAATTTTTCTTTTCCATAAAGTAATTTACTGTGATCACCAAAAGAATGCAATTTCAATGGAGAACAACTTGCTTCAGTAAATAATAAATTTAGTTTTTCTAGTGTTTCTGTTTTCTCCAAGTTACTATCTTCCTTCCTGTGGCATATACATACTACGATACGGAGATTAGTACCCTTCCATTGCGACCAAGCAAGCCTATCAAATGTCCTTAGGTTCAAAGACCCAACAAATAGAATTTCATGCTGGGTCCTTGCACTTCAATAGTATAACTTTCAGATCAAACATAAGCTTGTGCGAGAGAAAATATCCCAGCAGATTTTTTATCGCATTCCTTTCCTGAGATTAAACAACATGTCAATGGTCTTGTAGTATAAGAAACAGTTGAAACACGGTTTAGCAATGAAAAAATTGAAAGTCTACAGCTTAACGACACGTTTTGTAGCCAGATCACCCACAAACTTGAAAGAAAATCCAAAGTAACTAAAAACGATTTCACCTATTGGTTGAAGAATATCCTCTTGTTTTGTCACAACTCAAGAAATATTAACCAGTCCTCAAACCATAAACTTGTGACTCCTTTAACGTTAGTTCCAGAAATTTTGGAAAAGTGTCACAATTCTGTCACTGTGGCACACCAGGGATTTAGCAGGATTAATTATATAAGTTTAGCATAAATCAATAATTATAAGCTTAATTAATCCTTTCTTGTCTATCTTCATCGATGTTGTTTACAATCACGAGGCAAAGATGAAGAAACGAGATGTGATCCACTGTATCCAAGGTTGGATACTTCTCAGGCATGAGATGATGTGCTCGGATATGTTGATCCACACCTTAAAAAGGTGTGGCAACAAGATTATATACTTCCAAAGGACATCTCTTTCATAATGATGTTGGTTCTATGAGATGTCCATCATAAAAATCATCCTGCATCTGACAAAAGACCACATGTGTAAAGTTCATTAGGTCAGAGACGAGTCCCACAAGCAGATGTTTGAGTTTTGAATCTTCCATACACACATATCAGAAGCATTATCATTACTGCAATCACCATACCGTACTTCCCTTGATTTAAATATCTCAAATCTCCAGTGTTAACATAGTTTTGTCCTGGTTTCACTTTGAATCTTTTTTCGGTAAGTTCTTGTATTGCTGAATGGTAACAACTCGTAGTGATTTTTTAATGGCCCTTTGTGATGTCTAAGTGAATCGCTGTATACCTGTTTGTTTTTTGTAAAATGTGTCTTTCGCTCAAAAATTAAGAAAAAAAATTCACAAGAGTTTTCACTGGGTTGAAATACCTATGCTAAATTTTGTAATAATTTTTCCGAAATCCTCATATATTCGTTGATAAGTGTTAGAAATTTCAAAACAAATGAAAGTTTTTTGATGGAACTAGAATTTTTTTGAGCAAAACAATACAGAGCAATACGTGGGTCTCTGAAATAGCAAAAAACAAGAACTTATTCAAACTTTGAAAAGCTGTAAAATTAAAACTTGATGAGCAATAGATAAAATGTTTTTTATGGTTGCTTAATGCCACAAAAAGAAAAAATATACCAAGTTCCATCAAAATCTGAGACCACGGGTGTCATGCCCTGGTTGAACTGACGCGGAATAACCCATAGTTCAATTTTGCCGTTTTCGAACAATTTGACTAAGTTTACATTTTTCTCTAATAAAAATGAGCAAAGGTGCCAGGAAACAGAAAATGGCAGTGTTTAGTACACCAAAGTCACTCTCTGTTAGCATTACCTTATTTTTCAGAGTCTGAAGTTCTGAGATTTTTTAGTCTTAAAGTAGGCCTAAAAAAGTTAAAAAAAAATCAGATTTCGAACTAACTTGACTGGAAACTTCAGATACGTGCCAAAGTTTTTTTTTTACACTAAAATATTATGTTTGTGGTGTATAATCACACAACAGTGTCAAATGTTTGGCACATGTGTGAAGTTAGCTAAATTTCAGCTGTAAAGTAGTGGAAAACGTTAATGCAAATATATTTTTGGCCGGCATCTTTACTATAACTTCAATGCCATGCCAAGAAAATAGCACAACAATAGTTAGTACTCGTAGTCTGTTATGCACTTTTGAAACCGAAAGTCTGGCGCACACAGGAAGTTTCATAACATTAAATTGAAATGACAGTGGTTTTTCCCGAAGCACTATTAAAATGCACCTACCCCCCTCCCCTCACAAAACCAGCTGAAACATGGCAATGGAGTAGAATTTTTAAAAATGGGTTTTAAATTCGTAATCAGGATAACATGCAGCACACCTGGTGAAAACTTTAGGAAAATCAAAAATTAACATAATCATAACCCTATAGTAGGTATACCCCTCTCTCATAAAATCGCTCGTAATTTGAACAGTGGCGCATATTGAGTGTGTGTCTTTCTTGAAATACTTGAGACCAGAAGTGTTTAGATTTATACATCATAAAATAGCTAAGAGATGGGACCAGAGTCTGAAAATGAAATTCGTTTAGATCTCATATACTCTTTATACACATAGCTTGAAGGAAATTTCATATAATATCTTTAATATTTTTGGGTGTGACATGAAATTTTTGTACACACAGTCATCAGAAAGAAAAGGTCACTTATTTATACACATGAGAACTTAACAGTAAGCGATGCCATACTATAAATATAGTGAAAATACAATGTGTTTAGAACTAGAAAGTCTTTTTTCCTTTCAGAACACTGAATGAAGTGTCTGTCTTGCACCAGTGCTATTTTGACTGCCACCTGTCACATGAGGCCTGGTATTAGATTTTTTCATCTGCGATGCCATTTTGGTGTTAAAATATTTCACATTTTAGGGTATTGAACTCACCTTTCTTTAATATACTCTTTGGCTCTCGTTCTGGTGATAGCTTTGGACAACACAGTCGTTTACGTTTCACTTGCACAGATATGTCATGCCACGAGAGAGTTATGCCTTTTTTCTTGCTTGATAAAATATTATTTCGATTTTTTACCTTTTCGCAATTAGAAATCTGAAATTGATTTTATACAAAGCTTTACAAGTTTGATCTCTCTTCAAAGAATGAATACTATATTACAGGAAAAAAAACAAAAAAACTATAGGAATTCTTAGCTTGTCACAGTTTCAATGTCAGAATATTCAGTTATTATGATATATTTACTGTGCTATTTATTGGCGTAATTAGCTTCAAGATTCAGTGGCCATAGACCCTATACCAATACTCCGCATATAGCATCCTGTGGGGGTGGGGGGGGATAATCCCAGAGCTGTAGCTAAGATGGGATCAGAGGGGACTGAGCCCATTTAGAAAGGTAATCAGAATCCCCCACCATCTTGAAAATATTTTTTCTCAAAATAAATTAATGTGCAATAATTTTTTTCACATGTTTTGTTTTGCATAAAATTGCACATGACAGTGGAAATGTTCCTTTAACATTACAAATATATTCAAACTACATAGATTTCTATTATAGGGTCATTCCATGTCAATCCACACAACTTGACACCCACCAACAGAAATTTCGATAAAACTTGGTATGTGTACTACTCTTACGCAGGTAAGAATCTATGTGATATTTTTGTTCCTAGGTCTCACAATTCCCGAGATATAGGGGTCAAAATTTGAAGAATTTCCATGGACAGTACATTTTTGAACCTCCTTTTTAGACCGCAGTTTTGTCTTTAAAAAAATTGCAGTTCCGGTTGTCGTATATAAGCTCCGTTAAAGCTATATTTAAAGTTTCAGGCTTGGGCTCAAATCTCCATAAAGTATTACGGGATCTGGCTTTGAAAAATAAGCCCAAACTCATCTCTAGAAGACATGGATAATGTCACAGAAACATTCCCTAGCCCAGTGGTTCCCAACCATTTTAAAGCCGCGACCCAATTTTATAGTAACCAAAAGATCTGCGACCCCTCTGTCTGCCGCCGCCACATTTGCATAATAAAAGCATTTTTAACAGAGTAAAGAAAACACATTAAATACAAAATTATATTAATTATATATTACTACATACAGAAATAATTGACACAAATACAGTCATAGGGTGGAAAATATTTTTTTCACAAAAAATGAATATTACATTGGTTAGACACATTCCCCATCTAAGTTTATGCACTTCCGCCATTTGACTGGGAGTTTCCGGATGGCTGTGGCGAACCAATCCTTGGGTGTGCTTGTGCACCACCTTTGGTCAATAGCCTGCAATTCGTAGTTGCATTGCAGTTGTCCGCTGTTGAACATGGACAACCAATGGAACACGGTTCGCCTTGATAGTGCTTTTCTCCACACACTAACATTATACGACGATGGATATTGTCTCGTGAAACCTCCTCTTTCCACAAAAATCATGCTGTCCATCACTGTGTATAATAATCATTTTCATTGTTACTATCTATGCTTGCACTGTCAGCGACTCGAAGAATACCCATTTTCCTTAGCCATTCACGAGCTAGTAGTGTCATTTGTGCATTCCACATAGTGCACGATTCCTGGTGTCTATCCCTAGATGTTTCCCTGTCGTGTGGAGTTTATTTACGAAGTGATACAATGTATCTACGAATTGCAGGCGATTATCCATAGATGGTGCACCAACACATCCAAAAATTGGTTCACTACAGCCATCTGGAAACTCTCAGTCAGATGGCAGAAATGCATAAACTTAGATGGGGAGCATGTCTAACCAATGTAATATTCATTTTTGCTGAATAAAATATTTTCCACCCTGTGATTGCATTTATGTCAATCATTTTTGTACGTAGTAATATATTAATGTATATTGTACACATAAGGTCAACAAGCATTAGTACAATATTGAAATGTAGTCATGCTGAAGTAAAAGTATTGGAAACATTTGGTATGAAATTCTTTATAAAAATAATTGCAACTAAAAATAGTTGCGGCGAACCCCAGGTTGGGAACCACTGCCTTAGACTGTAATGCTGCTACTACCAGATTGTGTTCTTCCAGCAATGGTCACAGAATGTTTGTTCTTTGATGTTCTTGCCTGACATGCCAAAGTCTACCCATTCGATGAAGCAGAAAACATGACTCATCGGAGAAGGCAACCCTTTGCCAATCAGCAGATGCCCAATTTCGATACTGTGATGCAAATTCAAGCTTTTTTCTGTTTGTTTGTGGTTTTACGGCTCAAAGACTACAGTGGTCATGCTGCGCCGGGACCTACTGTTTTCCGAGGAATCCGAACCTCTTAAGGCCTGGGGAACCAAACCCCGGACTACAGTGAGCAGTGCGATCTTTATGAGATCTCTGAGTAAGCACGTTCTTTGCACCGTTGGGAGTCGAACCCGAGTTAACGACACACTAGGCAAACATGTTACCACACTGCGCCACCGCAGGGCTAAACTTTTTTCTCCGATGCACCTTCATTGTCATAGGTGAAATGACTATCCATCTGCTTAAGAGTCCCATATAGTAGGGTCTGCTAAACTGTCACTAGACAAACGTTTAGTAGTCCCTGGTTCATTTTAGCAGTGCATTACTCTATTTTATCGTGTTCCTTACCGCTCCTTACGTACCTTCGTAGTCGATGTTCATCTTTCCCATCAATGACATGTGGTGCTCCACAGGTCATCGGTTCTTCGTAATGGTGCCATTTGTCCAATCACGACACACTTTCACAACAGTAAACAGTTCACAAACTAAACTGTTTCAGAAATAATGCCATCCTTGACATTCAAGCCGACATGCATTCTTTTTTGAAAGTCTGATAAATTACTCCTTTTAACCATGACAGTAATGAGTAATATGCTTGCAGGATGATTACAGTGCACTTCATACACCTACTCCAATCTAGTGCATAACACATATCTTATTTCATTGGCTATGTGCTACTGACATCAAAAGTAAAAGGTGATCACATTAACGTGACTTTACTGTGTATAATACATTGTTAATTAAAATTTAAACAAATTCAAAGATGAATATTATTATATTCACATTGCATGCAATATGTTACCTACACAGATTATTTTCGAAGTATTACATTTCTTAAATGAATTTAGCAAGGAACGGGATACAGCAAGTCTTTTCGCTGGTCCCATTAAATACAGGTCTTGCCGGAATTCTATTTCTTATGATGCATAGTGTTCTATAAAATTATTGTAGTAGCTTCATTACTACAATATAATTTCAATTAACTGGACGATAGGGACTCAAGAACGTCCAGATAAATATAATAATCAGGGGTGCAACATTTCAAAAAATATTGAGAACCCTCAAGTAGCTTTAAGAAAGATCATGTGTTTCAAGATTAAATAGGAAAGAGTGTTTTAATATCCAGTGGGAGGCATCCAATCCCCGTTTCCCTAGGCCACTGATGATGCAAAAAAAGTAGATCCCTTTAATTAAAGAATGGGCCATGGAAGGACTAATTACAGTAACTAATTTCTGATGCTATACTTCTTATTTATACTAAAACTTTTCTTCAAAGAAAGGAAATCTAGAAAAAATCTATACAGGCAGATTCTAGGAAAAAAAAAAGTGTTTTTTATTTTATTTTTTATAAAGAGTTTCTAGATAAAAAAAAAGACTTATGACAGGGTGTCTACCAAATTCTAGGAATCTAATTTGGGGACTTTTCAGGAACCCATGATCAAATTTTGGGGACCTTATAAATTTATATAATTCACTTTATTTATAGCACCACAATGTTATTTATGTAACGCTTATATATGCTTAACCATTTAAAACATTCAATTTTTCAAAAACAATTTTATGTAAGTTTTTTTTTTTTTTCTTCTGTAACCTACAGAAATTTCCTTACGGAAATTTCCTAAAGGAAAAAAGAGATTTGATTGAAAGTAAAATTTATGACAGACTTAATATTGTGTAATAAACCATATTGTAATACTGACTACGGATCATATCACAGATAAAATATTATACTGCATAAAAATAAATAATTTACTTGCTAACTAATACATGTGAAAAATTATGAAACATATTCTTTGATGATTTCAAATAATTTAAGATCAAATTACTTTGAAAAAAATAAATATACCAGAAGAAAATCCATATGGTTTGAACTTATCTTGTATGCATTTTTTCAAGACTATTTCAACTTTTTTTTCAGTTTTTGTAATTTGCTTTTGTAATTCTAGAGTTTCTTCTTTCGTTTCTTCCATTAGTCTCCTCTTCCCATTAAATTTATACTTTTTTGTACTTTATTTTGCTGTACTGTTTCATTTTCATATTTCTCTTTTTGGATTTTTAATTCTTCCTTTCTTCTCATGGATGATTTTTTCACATCTAATATCATATTTGTTGCTATCTGAACATCCTCAACATTTTCACCCTATGAAGAAATTGCTGAGTATATTGAACATGGAGCAATTAGTGAATGCTCATTTAAATTTTCCACCAAACACTCCCTATTTATGGAAAAAAAAGGAAGCTAAACAGCAACAGCACTTCTATGAAACGACGTTTGAACTTTTGGGAAAAATTTAAAAAATGGCACTCTCTTCTCCAAATTAGAAAACTAAATCCAATCTATTCTTTTTACAATTAAAATTCTCCAAATTTGTTCTTACATGAGTACATTCTAAATAGATTTCTTTAATCTCCTCTGCTTCAATGGAAGTAACATGATCTTTAGAAATCAGCTAATTTAATATAATTAAATTTAATTATATGGAATTAATTAAATTTAATTATGTGGAGAATGTAAACTACTGCGGAGCATAACTGCACATGATAATAAAGAAGGACCACTCACAAATTTATTTACAAAAGGAAATTTCGGACTAAAGTTTTCAAGGAGAACAAATAGAAATTCTTTACATTATCCCCTGAATGCTAGGATCACATATTCCAAACTAGCGTCTGCAGTATGGGTTTACATGGTCTGAAGACTGCACCGGAACAAGCTGCTGCACGCTATTTGTATACATACAGACTTCGATTTTCAGACCTTGTAGATGCTGCACTTTGAAAAAACATTTTTTTTTTTACATATAAAAGTCAACTGCGATTTTTTTTTTTTTTTGTATTTCCGTTTAGAAGTGAAATAAAAATTTAATGACAAAAACTTGAATTTCATCAATTTTTGGGGACCTTTTCCAATTTAGGGACTTTGGAGACCTCTTTCCTCATTTGGAGACATTGGGGATTTTGGGGACCAACAGACACTCTGTATAAAAAGATTCTAGAAAAAAGAGATTTACAAAGAGCTTCTAAATAAAAAATATAAAGAAATCCTAGAAAAAATATTCTATAAACTCTAGAAAAAAAAGAGTGGTACACACATTCAGGCTAAACTCAAACTAAGGACCGTTTGGTTTACGTTATAAAAAGGTGAGTAGGTCATGACCTTTGTCAGTCCAAGATCAAGACCTTCTATAAAATGAAGGTTTGAGATCCAACTTATTGGAAATCTACTGTGATTATGAAGTATTTATTTGCTTTATGCACAAAATAATTATTTATTATATTTGCAACATCATTACTTATTGAATATACAATCATATGTCATTATATCAGGGGTCAAAATTAACTTTTTAAATCAGGTGCACAAATGCACCCAAGTCTTACGACTTAGGTGCATTAAATACTAGTTATGTGTATTAAGTAACAGAATAGAAAGTAAACCTCAACATTAAAAATGGGCAAAATGTAACTGTAGCAATTATATTAAAGCATGTAAGCTTAAAAAAAAATGCAATTTAAAATAATTGAACATTCGTTTGTAACAAAAATCGTAAAGCGTGCCGTAATGCAGATACATTGAGAAAATTATTCCATAGGTCACTGTTCTTGAAAAATAAATGTAAGTAGCCATAATTTTGAATAGTTAGGTGCACTGCATAGCACTTACTAATTTCGAACCCTGCATTATATAACAATTATATGTCATTACATTACAATTATATATATATGTCCTTATATTACAATTACATGTCATTATATTACAATTATACTACAGTATATAATTATTATATTATATATATACCCGAATAGATGATTGCCGCCTCCTTATTTTTTCAATAACGTCAAAGTTGCCCTCAGACAAAGGCAATATTACTTCTCCTTTTCGTGTTTCCATAATTAACGGACTATGTAAAAGAAATCATAATTATAATCATGCAAAAAAGCTGACTTTTGAAAAGAATGTTTTAATTTTTCATGTAGAATTTTTAAGAAGTTTTTAAAGTTTTGATAAATATTTAGCACATGACCTTACCTTTCTATTTCGTGATAAAACATATAAAATACTATGAGAAAATGTCTCGAGAGCAATTCAATCCCATGAAGCTGGCAAATAAACTAAGACAAAAGTGTCCAAATCCGTTCCCAACAATTTAATGGCCCCATTGTTTGCTCCAGTGTTTACATTTGTACTGTAACAACCAACGGCAACTAATTTCTTAGAACACAATTGATTTTGAGTAAAGTAATTGGTAAGTTTACTTTTTAGGCTTTGTGTTGCGCCTGTAGGTGGTGAAATGTGGCCAATTTATTGACCTCCAGGTTTTCGGATTAACGTTATATGTTCTGCAACCATCATTCTCTTACAATACTTAAAACCTGGTTTAATGCATGTTAAAGTTTTGTCTCTTCTTCCATCAAAGTAAAGACCTCGAAGAGTGTTCAGGCTTTGCATAAATTGGAGAGCTTGGCGATGCTTACTTCTTCCTCTTCTTAACGTACTCCTGTCTATGACATTATCTGTATTTTCTACACTTACAAAGCAAATATCTTCAAGTACAGCAGAGACAAGTATAGATCCTGCTCTGTCAGATTTGCCAAACCCATCACATGCGTTGGCCAATTTTGGAAAAGACGCTTTTATTGCCAAAGATTCCATTTCTTTACATGCACTTGATTCAAAAATAGTCGGACCATCCCAATCACTGTCATCAGTCATAAATTTCTGGGACCACATCAACTTCCGAATCAAAAGCATATAGGCCAGCGGTTCTTAAACTTTCCTAGACCACGGAAACACTTTAGAAATCACTCGCCCTCGCTGACCCACAAGAATTAATTCGAAGTTTAAAGCTCGGATTTGGATCATACATATTTATTTTTAGTATTTCACTGCTAATTTTTATAAGACCGTAGCATACGCTGACATCTGACTGAAGGGGCAATCCTGATCCCCACCTCTGCGCATGTGCCTGGACCACAAAAATTCCCATCCATGTTTCCATCCGATAATTATTACTGGATAGAAAGAAAACTACCATCCGATGAGAAGAGAAAATGGCCTAGAGGAGGTATTTTGAAAGGACTATTTTAGAAGAAGTATTGTAAAGGACATATTTTAAAGAAGATATTTTAGAAGAGGTATTTTGGAAAAAGTATTTTAAAAGAGGTATTTTGGAAAAGAGGAATTTTAAAGGAAATTTTTTGCGGAGATATTTTCGAAAAGGTATTTTAAGGGACATATTTTAATGAAGATACTTCCGAAGAAATATTCTAGAAGTATTTTAAAAGAGGCATTTTAATGGAGGTTTTTAGAGGAGGTATTTTAGAAGAGGCGTTTTAGAGGAAGTATTTTGGAAGAGGCATTTTATAGAAAATATTTTAGAGAAGGTATTTTAAATGATAAATGAGGTATTTTAGAGGAAGTATTTTAAAGAAATATAGTATACTGTTTTCGCTTAACTACTAAGAAATTACGTTCATAGCCAAGTGCAGAAACGTGACAGGAGAAGCTCCTTTTAATTAGATGCTAGATACTACTACATCTAGCTAGTTTATAGTGTGTTTCAGCATTGCTGGTACCTGAAAGGTGACGTGATTGCGAGTCCACGCACATGCACCGAAGGCGGATAAGGATTGCCCCTTTATGCGCCATTCGTCGGATCTCAGCGGCCGCTAGAGGTTAGTTTAATTTTCACCATTTAAGGAAGGTATTCCCCCCCGCCCCTAATTTATTCTTAGCATTAAATAGCAAATGCTTCTTTATTAGTATTTTTCCAAACCTTTGCGGAACACTGATACGATCTCGCGGACCCCCTGATACGATCCCGCGGACAGCAGTTTAAGAACCACTTATCTAGGCAATACAATTTTTGCCATTTAAAGAGAAATGCAATTCCGGATGCATTTCGTTTCTTCTTGGCATGAGAGGCTTTTGTTACCTAAATGTGGACATTTCCGATAAGACATCTAACGTGCTGTTCTTTGGTCCTGTAAGAAAGGAACTTCATTTTGAGGAAATTTTAAAGGTTTGGGACAAGAACATTTGGACAAAACACATTTGCAAGTGCAAATGTCAAACGGCTTCTCTCGTGCTTCAATTTTGTAGGAAGAAATTTCTGACAGATTTTGTCAGTTAGCTGTTCTTAGACCGTTTCAATAGCTTCATATACGAACTGAGGTAGGATTGTGATTTGGATAAAACTCTTGTTCTAGTCATTGTACGGATTGAATGAAGCCTTAGTCCAAATCCTAAGAACTTTATCAGCCACCTTTTCTACACTTTTATGAAATTTTGTATCTTTAGAATACAGTGGTGGTCTTGACTCATTCCTAAGGTGAAGGAAATATTTAAACACTTCTTCAAATGTAGGTAGCATTTTTAGTTTAAAACTTGTGGCAATCCAAAAATTGAACAAAATACAACAGATTTAGTCTTCAACCTGTTCTTTGGAGGTTCTGTGATTTAAAAAATCAAGAAAATATAGTTGAATAAATGAGTTCGGTCAGCGTCATATGAATGCAACAAAATGTAAATAAACATTAGCAGACCGGTAGAATTCCTATACCGGTTACAGTTAAGAATGTACAAATCATAATTTTGGTTACATTCTCCGTTTTTGTTTTTCAATTTTGGGTGTAATAAAATATCTTCTATGCGTTTTCTGAAGATTAATTCAAAATAAAGTAAACTGTAACAGTGATAATAAGAATTTTAAAATATGTTTTTCGTAAATTAAAATTATGCCAACCAAATAGATTTCATAATGCCAATCAATGCCAAATTCGCCAAGATCATGCATAGGAGTGAAAAATTTTGAAAACGTATCGATATACTTCACAATGCATTTATCGGAGAAAAAAAATATCGGACACACACACAAACACACACATATATATATATATATCATCATCATCATATTCAACCATTATCTATCCACTGCTGGATGAAGGTCTCTCCAAATGCTTTCCACACAAGTCTATCCTGGGCCATTCGTTTCCACGTCACCCCAACCTGTTTTCTTATTTCATCCACCCATCTAGTTTGAGGACGTTTTCTAGGTCTTCGGTGGTCTCTTGGAATCCAGTTCAGAATTTCTGTTGTCCATCGTTGATCAGTTCTTCTTGCAATATGCCCAGCCCATCGCCATTTCAGCCCTTTTACTTTAACAATGATGTCCTCTACTCTAGTTTGCTCTCTCACCCAAGTGTTTCTTTTTCGATCTCTCCTAGTTATTCCAAGCATGCACCTCTCCATGCTCCTTTGCGTTGTCTGTAACTTTCGTATTGCTCCAACTGTTAGACTCCATGTCTCTGATCCATAAGAGAGGACTGGCAATACACACTGGTTGAAGACCTTTCTTTTTAGACACAAAGGCAATTTCCCCTTCAGGATAAAACTGTTTCTTCCAAATGCACTCCAGCCAAGTTTAATACGTCTG
>QLNU02014176.1:6931573-6949807 GCA_006491805.2 Dysdera silvatica
GATCTGCCTTAGCTAAACACTTGTGAGAATACGGCCATAAATTTTTATTTCATAAAGCACAACTTACCCAAAAAGTTTCCTCTCCACTGGACCTCAATGTTTTTGAGGCGATACATATAATTACCTACGCAAATATCGCCGTTGATGACCAGTTGCTGACTAATTTCATTTCTCGCTTTTCGAAGAACTTTCTTCAAACTTCGAACAATAATTCTACATCAAATGCTTCTACTAACTCACGGCGTATTCAATCCCATACAGAATAACTTTAGACTACCAGGGACGTTTCTTTTTAAACTCACGTTTTGTTACCAGAGACGTTTCTTTAAACTTAAGTTCCACTACCAGAGACTTTTCTCCTAACTCACATGTTTGATTGATTTTTACCGTTCATTTCATTATACCTGTAACCGCCGTTTGTAACACGGGTTGTATTACGCGGTGTGTTGCATCAGTTACCGTTCTGACGAAAATAGTCCAGGGCTATTGAAACAGCTGTGAACGATTAAATTTATTATTCAACTGTGTTAATTTGTTGCCTTCTCAATTATTTTTTATACTGATATTTTTTATTTTAAATATATCTAGTTTCTTATTAAATTTCATTTCACTTTTTCATTTGATAACTTGTAACGTTTATTAAAATGTTCGAATCAAGTTCTCAAAGAACCTTAAACAACGCCAAAGTAAAAAATTTATTAAGAATTACTATGCTTCCTTTGTACAACAACAGGAATCGATAGCAATCTAATATTCATACCCAACTTTCAAATAATAATTACGTTTTTATAAGTTGTGAATAAAATTTTCTGCACAATATTTCAATTTTGTTTTTACAGTTTGGTGGTTAACTTGAAACAAAACATTGGTGGTTTTATTGCGTCACACACATCAAAAATAAGGCTGCTTTTTTTCTAAACCAGATTTCTGAATTTCCGGATTTTCATCAACTTTAGGCAACCAATGAAAGAAAAGTTCGGTTTTTCGTTTCAAAGTTGGGATGTCCCTTATTTTTTTATTGGTTTGAGCTGTTTCAACTACTGGACAAAGGAGTGCAACATGCTTGAGCTGCTCTCTACAACTACTGGACAAAGGAGTGCAACATGTTATCTGAAATATCTTATTAAATATTGATTTCTAACTTTGGTAACCATTTGAAAATTTGCTCGGTATGGCGTAAAAATTACAAAAAATATACAGTTAGTGTAGTACTCTTTGGATACCCTGTATATTTCTATTATTTATTATTTTGTTTAAATCAAGTGGTGATCACTAAAAAATAAATGAGAATATTAAAACATAACTTACGTGGCTGAACAAGTTCGGCTTCAATCTATCCGGAACTATTTCAATTTATAAACTAGTAACTATGATTGTGAATGTACTGTCTACTAATCCTTTGACGTAGGATTGAAATTTAACCAAAAATATACAAATCACACTCTCTGATATCTTTCGAATTCTCATATATACATATTTCAGCAGTCACCAAAAACCAATCGCATCGCTGTGTTCCTGGAAGATTTATGCCAATCATCATATAGTTGTTATTTGCTGGCGTTCTTGCGTTAGGCTAAGGCGAATTGCGTAAAAGCCTTTTCTGCAAATGCTTGTTTTAAAATTTAGCTTTTTATCTGATTTTTTTTTAAACCGGAAACTAACGCGAATACGTAAAATTCTTATTGTAATCCACAGCACTAGCTTGTTATCGCCAGATGTAAAAAAATTGATGACAACAAGGGTGTTTTTAAAATACTTTGTAAAATTTTTTATTTTATTTTTTCATATGTGCATTTTGAATAGAAGAGTATGGTTTGTTTGTTTGGATGTTTTATGGCGCAAGAGCATCTGAGCTATACTGCGCCTATAAGAGTAGGGGCCTCTTATGTTGTTATCATTTATGAGAATGTATCGGAAGTCGAGATGCCCGAAACCATGTTTGCCTTCCCCGATTCCGCGCGTTTCTTCAAAATGGTCGGCCATTTCAGCCAATTTTTCGTGGTCGGTTTCCGCGTGATCTAATAACCACACCTTTAAACCCTGTGAAAAACTCTCTCGCAACTGCTCATTTATTATCAGATCCTTTCATCCCTTGAAGGTTTCTACGTTATTTCCCATGATCTATTCTTCACACGAACTCTGCATTCTCCACATAAGCTGGGTGTAAGATTCGCCGGATCTTTTCCTGGCTGACCGAAAATTTTCCTCTATGTTGAGAGGGCGATATCATAAATACCTTCAAAACAGCCTGCTTTATCAATTCGAAATCATCAGCGTCCCTTTCCGGTATCCTGGAAAAAGTACGCAGAGCTTTGCCCTCTAAGAACGGTACCAATAAACCCGCCCAAAACCTTTTATCTACTCGGTTAATTCTGCATAACCTTTCGAACATAAGAATTAATGATTCGGGATCCGAGTTATCCGTTATTGTCGCGATTTTTATCAAATCTGCTAGTGGAGCCGTAGGACCTCCCGTGGTCCTTTCATTGGCCGAAATTTGTTCCTGAACTCCGTCATACGATCGAGTTCCCATCCTCATTCTTTCCATCCATTCCTGGAATTCCAGTTCCACAGCCCTCATTCTATATTGCGATTCCGCCTTAACTCTTTCCAATTCCATGCGTTGCTGGAACGATAGCCCGTTCTCTCCATTATCAATCCCTGTATGTTCCTCCCTCTGATCCAGCATCGCCGCCTACTTTATTATCTCGACCGGCGTCCCGTACTTGAGATCTGGTGCAAGGCATGTTTTGCATCGCATCTCTATACTATTAACCCTTGATTCAAACTTCGCTTTTGCACAGAGCACTATGTCAACCCAACACAATATCAAACGCAATTACTTCACAATACAATACGCATTTAAATCAACATTAAACAATCAGAACTTCAACTCGCATATATGAACATTAATCAATTACTTAACACCGTGAAACACGTATTTTGACAACAACTAATCAACCCTATAACCCCTACGTGTTAACATTAATCAGTTAATTGACACCGTGATCTGTGTATACTAGCAATAATCAATTAACTCTACAACCCATATATACGAACATCAATCAATTAATTAACACTGTGATGTGCGTATTTTAACCGTCAGTAATCAACCCCATAACCACTATGTGTTAAGGTCAATCAGTCACTTAACACCGTGATGCGCATTCATTAATCGTAATTAACCCCCTCTATAACGCTTACGTGTAAACCTTAGTCGATCAATTAACACAGTGACACATGTATATTAACAGTAACTTGTTTGTTTGGATTTTTTATGGCGCAAGAGCATCTGGGCTATACTGCGCCAAACATGGTAATATATTAACAGTAACTAATCGACCCTATAACCCCAATGTATTAATGTCAATCAGTCATCTGACACTGTGATACGAATGCATTAACAGTAATCAATCAATTCTATAACTCCCGTGTGTTAACATTAATCAATCAATTAACATTACAATACTCTTATATTAACAGTAATTAATCGGCCATAAGCTCAATGAATAGTAATCGTAAATCGAGTCCCAGAGCAATCATCGATACAAACAACGTCTGTTTCGATTTTTCACCAGCTGATCAGTCCGTCCGGTGTTGAAAAAAAAAAAAAAATGCTTATCGCTGGCTGCGCTTCTCTGCGGATAAGTCCGTTTCTGCGTTCTGCGTATAGTTCGATACCTCGATGGTTCATCGTACTCCAATTTCCAAGTAGCCGATCAGTCATCGTCGAATTATCCTCGTTGGCGTTGATTCCTCGTTCACTCGTTCCAAATGCACTGAGTCGGGTTCCCTACGAAGCTCTTCAATGATTTCGATGTGCCGTACCGTCAGCTGATGTTCCGGACGTCATCGTCTTGAACGCATCCTCCCCACTCGTGTATTTGATTTGCATCCTTTCTTGAAATCCAGGTTCGCTGCTGCTACCATTTATAAGAGTATGATCCTCTTATGCTGTTATCGTTTATGAGAATGTATCGGAAGTCGAGATACCCGAAGTGATGTTTGCGTTACTAGTTGCCACAGGGTATTCGGCTGCCCATCGGAACCGTATTATCGTCCGGTTCGTACCGCTCCGTACGTGAATTCTATCTCTATCCCTTTTATTAACGGACCAAAAGATAAGGCTGCGTAGACACGTTATCAATCCACACGTGCTAAATACAATCAGACGTTTATTAGATCTCCATGATTACACTTGGGCCATGCAATGCCTCGTAGTTGGCTGTGGACCCAGGCGTCTCCGCACCCATTTCTCCGAGACCTCCTTTACCCCTTCCCCTACGCTCTCCAGACATGATCTCCTTTCCAGTTTCGTCGTGCACCTCTCTCCCTGGCGTGACCTTAGTTGCTTAAAGTCGCGCTTCTCGCTTACCACCTTCCTTCCCACTTCTACCTGTCCATATAGCATTCTACCTACATTCTCCTTACATCGAACATGTACTATAATTTTTTTGCTTCACCTTTTTATGTACTGGTAAGGTATTGAAGCATTAATAGATTTATTGGCATATTTTGTGAACACCATTTATCCTTCTATTTACTAATGGCATTTAATGAACATTATTTTACTGAGTTAATATACCTTTCACCAAATGATATAATTCAAAAATTGCATTAAATGTTTAGAAACTTTTTAAAGGTTGAGTAAACAGAAAGATAAAATGCAAGTTGGTAAAGTGTGGGGGTATTCTCTATTGGAGAGAATTAGAGGAGAGCAAACGTTGGACCTGGAAATTGGAGAAGTGTCCGTTAAGTAGAGGTGCCTGTATTCGAGAGTGTTGGTTAAGAAGATTTTACTCTATAATTTATAATCGTAAAAAAATACGAACACAAGTATAAGTACATGCTGTTAGACCCTGAACAAAATGCCTTTAAAAATGAAATACTTTAAAAAAATAATTGAAGACAACTTTTAGAACAAGATCATAGAATTAATTACCTTGGAATATAACCTGACGATAATATGTTCTGAAGAAGCCCACGGCATTTAACTTTTAGGTTATTAAAAATAAAATAAAAATAAATAACTTCTACATTACCACGGATTTCCTAAAAACCAAATTCACATTGCATCATTAAATATGTACATAATATTTTATATTGGTCTCATGCAAAACACATGTTTATGAGCAGGGCTCAATATTTAACAAAAAAAGGTACAGGAGCCCGAAAATTATGAATAAAAATTGTTATGTTAAAAATCGAATGGCTGCAAAAGAATCGATAAATCATATCAATTGTTTATGTCCATTTTTCTGGACAACGAAATTTATGATCTTAGCCACAATTCATTATTTTTCATGACCTTCTAGGCCATTTATGATCCTCTAGGGACTCCGGCTAATATTTAAATAATCTCCTAGCTAATAATAATCTAATATCTAAATTAAAATTAAGCAGTACTGGAGCCAGGTTCCGGTTGGACTCCTCCCAATTTAAGCCTTGTTTATGAGTGGACGCCCGTTCCAAATTAACAGAGTTGGATTCTATTTCCTAAAACATAGATTCCCAAACTGTGTGCCGCATCACACAACCTCGGCTTCCTCACAGGGGCACCGAGAAATAATATTACAAAATTTTCATAGTTTTACTTCCGTTTTCAATTCAGTGGGATAGGCTGCGACATCTAACGCACCTGGCGCAAACCAGTCAATTAGTAATAGAGTAATTATAATGATGATAATAAATAACTAACACTTAGTTCGATTAGTAATGAATGTTTGCAGAAGCCTCTACAAATGTTGCTACATAACCCTCTACAATAAACATGTCAAACTCGCGACATGCGGCCCAAACAACACAACAGGCTATATCAAGAATAACTAAAAATTTTTTGAAGAATTGGACTGAATTTGAAACAAGGTTTGAAAATTTTAAATGTTTGGAAGACATGTTTTCTCTGCTTTCTTCGATTTTTTTTTTTTCAATAAATATAGAATCAGTACCTAATCAAACGCAAATGGAGGTAATCGAAATCCAGTGAAATTCAGATTTGAAGGCAAAAATTCAGTGAAGTTGGTATACCTGGACTTAAACGGATATTTACCTTCCAAGTTTGAAAATGTTCCAAAATTCGCATGTAAAATTATTTCCATGCTTGGAAGTACTTATCGATGTAAGCAGTTATTTACAATTATCAAAGGAAATTGGTCTTCTATCAGATCTAGAATTACGAACATTCACCTTGGGTTAGTTTTGATAGTAATCACTGCGAATAAGATTTCTCTTGAAGTAGAAAATCTGGTAGCAGAGAAGAGATGCCAAAATGTCAGAAAGAAAACATTAATTTCATCGTTGTACTTTTTTTTCTAATAGTGTACCTTTCGAAATAACTCTACGTTTCTATGAAAATTTAATTTTTCTTTGGCCCGCATAAATTTGTGTATGAAACTTTGTTCTACATTAATGTTAAACGTGAATTGCCTCACTCCTCCCCCACCCCATGAACGATTGCTTCATGACGGGCGCACGTATATGTTCCGCGCGGTCGGAGTTAAGTTAACAGAAAGGTAGTTTTTATAAGCAAACATTAATACCAAGCATAGCTTTGCCAGCATCTTACAAGGTGGAACACCGAATCTCAAAAGATTTGTAAAAAGTCTCGAACCATCGCAGAAGAACTCATTCTATTACCTGTTGCAGAGATGGTGAACATATTGATCGGTGGGTCTTTTGGGAAGCTACTTTCAAATATGCCTTTGTCAAATAACACAATTAGTCATAGTATACAGAGATAGTGGATGATTTCAATGACCAACTAATTAAGAAAATAAAAGGAATTTGAATTGCAGCTGGATGAGGCCACAGATTATAATAGTGATGCTTACATGATTTGCAATGCACGGATTATACATGACAATAACAGTGTAGAAGACCATCTCTCCTGCGTAAAAGTATCACTACTGGCACTAAGGCCCAAGACTTGTTCGATATTCTTGATAGTTTTATATCCGAAAATAATTTGGACTTAACTAAGTGCGCTGTTGTCCGTAGGAGCGGACTGGGTCCTCTCAAAGGGCGTATACCTTGGATTATCTGAGGGCGCAAGTCCTATAGCTCATGAGGGCACAAGTCCTATCTCCCAGTCTGCCCCTGGGTATCCTTACTGATATGGATTGGTATCCGTACTGATATCCGTATACTGGATATCCGTAATGATGGAGGATTGCCTATGTCCGACTGTTATAGAAGATCGCAGGCACTTATTCAGAGCAAAGCCAATGATGCACTGTGGACCCACTGCGTTACTCATAGGGATGTACGTGGGTCAAAATATGCAAATCCTACATTGAACCAGGTCTTACAATAATCAGTGAATGTGGTAAACTTCATAAAAACTCAGCCATTGAAGTCAAGAATGTTAAAAAAATAAATAAAAATAAAACTACTATGTGAGGAGATGGGCTTTGAGCATACGCCGTACAACACCACTTTGCAATGGCTTTTTAAAATGCCAATTAAATCAAATTAAATTTTTTTTTTGCAATGGCGGCAATATTTTGTGATGTACGTTTGAAATAACAACGACAGGGAATTTATATCTTTTGTACAAAGGGAAGACCGTAACCATACCGGAAATTTTGTGAATGAACACTTTTTGGTAAAACTAGCATATTTATGCTATATTTTTGAAAATATTAATGCTTTGAATCTCTCTCTCTCTCTGCTGGGAAGTAACATGCACCTTTTAAAGTCGATTGAGAAAATTTCAGATTTTATAAACAAGCTAATCTTATGGAAAAAACAAATGAATGAAGAAGTAAAAAATTAAAAAAGTAAAAATTGTAATAAAAGACGGAGCTAAAGAACATAGGCGTAGCCAGGGGATGGTTTTGGGGGTTGTAACCCCCATTGCAATGAAATTTTGTATATTTAACATAGGAATATATGAGTTGTAGCTCTGTAACCCTCCCCATTGAGCCTATAACCCCCACTCCCACTTATGAATTTTCTACCTACGTCTATGGTAAAGAATGTTTCCCCTTGTTGCAAGGGTTTTCGACCTCCAGTGGAGTTGGTTTCTCTTCAGGTATAGAAACCATTTTTGAAGAACACTTATCACAGCTTATCACCAGGTTTGGGAGATATTTTCAAAATGAAACTGTTAATAAACTTGTATGGATTCAAGATCTGTTTCATGTCACAGCTTCATCTGAATTTTGCTGTTGCAGAAAAAGAAAACCTTATCTAGTTGTCTTGCGACAATACGCTGAAAACAAAATTTGGCAGCATGGAGTCAACCTGAATTTAAGATATCAGAGAAAGGGGGATGTCTCCATCTGAGTGACAGAATTCAGAGAATTTTTATTCCATTTGCAACTTGTTTATGTGAAGCTGTGATAAAAAAACTAAGTATCGATGTGAAGAAAGAAATAAGGGTGGCTATGTCTAATTCGATTCCACGATTTGAGGAAACTTGCGGTGATAAACAGGCTCATTCATCCCGCTAATTATAATTCGTTGAATTTTTTCAATTAAATTTTTTGCGATTTTCAACACGTGTTTTATTTATTTTTATCTAACTGTACTTGCTAGAATTTTATATAAGTGCCTTGGGAAAATTTGTATTTAGCAAAGACGCTGTGAATCGAAAAAGGGTGAGGACCATTGCTCTAAAATATTAAAACGTACAGGCATAAATATTGCCAATCATATTTTTCAGGATACGGGTTTCAAAACGTTTACTGCAATTTGCTAGTGTCATTACAGTAAGAAAATTTCCCAACTGTGGAAGTGCGTGCTCAATTTACCTTAAAAGTGCGTAGTTTATGACAACAGAATTCCTTTTTCTCATCAAATGTAGGACCGCGCATATGTAGCCTTACCTTAATCTGCGCATGCGCCATAGGAGGACAGCCTCGAGGCCTTAATAAGACAGATGAAATACAGTTTCGTGCGAATAAAAATTCTAGTAACAGGAATTTTGGAAGAGCTTTATTGAGGAAATGTTTTAAATTAACAATAAAAAAAAATAATAATATAAAAAAAAATATAAAACAAAAGAGAAATTTAGCCAATGGAGATAATTCATTTTAGCCTACCTAAGGCTCCTAAAAATGGAAAATGGCGCATATCCGTCAGTTTGTTGCCATTGTATCACGTGATCGTGGTTGCAAATTGCATTTATTGGCGACATTTTGAAAGATGCGCCAATGTTTACGTTCGTCGGATAATCGCGGATTTTTGATTATTTTTATGCCAAAATAGCGATCATTGCGCCAATGCGTAAAACCTTTATTGCTGAGGTAAATGAAACCGGAATTCTACAACAAAATGGCGGCTGATGCGTCAACTTAGAATTCTAGGGCTCTAATTTTACCGAATTGAAGAACAAGACCCTGTTTATTGCAATACAACGCTTGTATATACGGACTTTGATGAGGAAAATGCAACATATGTTGCTCTAAACGTATTTGTGGTTTGGAGCATTTGTTGTTAAAACAAATCACTTAAAAGGAAAGTGAAGCCTAAAGGACAGCTTACCATTAGATGTCTCTATAACAGCATTTCTCAACCTTTTTACCCTAGCGTCACAGCTGAAAATATATTTTTAGCCAGCAAAATCCCTGCATAAGAACTATTATCTCCCATTATTAATATCTTCTTTTGTTACTTATAAACTTGGAGTTCATGTGGAAAACAATGCAACTTTTCAGTCATCTGGTTTAACAAAAAATATATATTTTTATACTGTATAAGAAGTTCATAGACAATACAGGGGAAAAAAATGCATTTCGACTGCCTGTTCAAGAGATTTCATGAGAAAGTTTTCATTCACCAAAAAATAATTCTAAATCTGTAAACATTAAAGTTTCGTTGGTCTCGAAAAATGTCCCATAAAACTAACGCTAATTTCCCATTTACGATTTTTTTGGGGGGATATTCACGAGCTCGTATCACCGAGAGCTCACTGTATTTCTCGCGGCACTCGTAGTGATATCTCGGCACACTAAAGTTCCGTGACACCTCGGTTGAAAAACGCTGCTTTTGAGGACTTTATTCTTGAGCTATAAGTAAATACATTCGGGAAGATTGACAGCGACCGAAATCCATGTATGGTAAGAAAAGATGAGTGGTGCACTGCACAATAAAACATTTAAGACGAAATACACAAAAACATAGGCAAATTTCTCTCTCAAATCCATAAAAATGCGGTGGAATCGGTTATAACGGCTAACCGCATATAACGAAGGAATTTTTACAAAATTTTGATTTACAATGTTATTTACTTTTTAATTGCTCCTTAAATATAAGGTTTAAAATTTACTTGTTCGCTAAAAGCGGTTAAATTGCATTGGGCTTAATCAGTATACCAAACAAAATCCATATTTTGCTCGCTATATTCGGAAACTCGTTAAATGCGGGTTCATTATAAATGGGTTCTACTACATTTTACACCCCCCCAAAAAAAATTCCTTCTTTGCACCCGCCTCTATTATAAGAAACCAGGTACATGCACATTAGAAAATAGTTTTTATTTATTTACACATGTATAAAAGTTAGAGAAACAAATCATATAAATCGTTAATTAACTTTCCTGTATATGTGGGGTCCTGAGAAAATGCATACCATTACTCGTTCAGGACCTGAGCAACACACAAAATAACAAACCCGCAAGATTTAAGCGCCTGATCACCATCCCATACTTCTCCCTAATCACTGTCCCAATTCTTCTATAAATTTTCTTTTTAAAACCATCTTAAATTCTCCCAAATTTTGTTATGATTTTCATTTGTTCATTTAGTCTATTGGCGCAGTATAGCCCAGATGCTCTTGCGCCATAAAAATCCAAACAAACAAACAAACACCAGTCTATTCCAGACTTTAGGACCCTTATATTCAATGCTATTTTTTGTTTTTTTCTGTTCTAATTTTCTGCACACAGAGATCTCTCCTGTCTCTTAATCTTGGTCCCATATTTGTCTCATTATCTGATTGTCATGTTTATTACATCCTTACATCTAGAACTATTTAATCTTTCACACATTTTAAGCAAATACACAATAGTCATTTAATTTATTTATCGGCGTCATACCTATATTATCCAATGTTACCCCTAACAATGCCCATCATAATTTCCATACAAAATTTCTAAGAAATTTTCTGTAGCTTTTTCAATAATCTAATATTAGTTGCACCCATATTACCCCACAAAGGGTTATAATATATTAGGTGGGAATGAACAAATGCATAATATAAATCTATTAAACTACATTTCGGTAATGATCTTGCTACTTGAGAAAAAATTCCCCTACTAATTTTACTACCTTTACAAATTTTTTAGGTATTTTATTTATGTGTTCATTCCCAGGTAAGTCCTTATTTGTTCTTTACATGTACCCTAAGTACGAGTCCCAATGTCGTAATGTAAAATGAACCGATCTCACAACGGAGAATTTTATCCTTATTTGTGATGACTAGCAAAATATGCTTGAGTTGTTTACATGACATGGGACTTTATTACACACAAGGCCGAACTTATGGGGGGGGGAGGGGAGTCTCCTCCCATTTAAAAAAAGTCAAGTTCTAAGTTGGGAAAATCCGGTTAAACACAGAAAAAAAAATGGATGAATAATTAATTCATTGGGTAGTTGAAAATTCGTGAAATTTCAATTGCCAACTTGGCGAAAATTTAGATTTTCTCGGGGGGGAAAAGGTGGAGTAATTTTTTTTAATTTTTAATTCTTCACCTCTAAACAACTGGAAAAATTTTCGACATTGGCAAAATTGAGAGTTATTTGAAGAAAAAGATTGACTTTTTTGCTTTTGTTGGTCGAAAAATTTTGTGATTATAACTGCCCATTTTGTTAGCAGTTATTTCCGTTTCCACGTTTATGGTATACTGTCCAGCCCTATGGGAGAACGGGGGGAGTCTCAGCCAATCGGAAAAATCAAGTTGGGAAATTCCGGTTAAACTCGGAAAAAAAAGGGATGAATAATTATTTATTTGGGTAGTTGGAAATTCACGCAATTTCAATTGCCAACTTGGCAAAATTTTAGATTTTTTCGGATGAAAAAGGCGGAATAATTTTTTTTTTTACTCTTCAACTTTAGACAATTGGAAAATTTTTTTGACGTTGACAAAATTGAGAGTTACTTGGAGAAAAAGACCGACGTTTTGCTTTTGTTGGTTGGAAAAATTTGCGATTATAATTGACCATTTTATTAAAAGTTATTTTCGTTTCCACATCTGTGGTATAGTGTCCAGCCCAGGGCCGGCCTTATGGGATGGACAAGAGAGTATTCACCAATCGGAAAAATCAAGTTCCAAGTTGGGAAATTCCGGTTAAACTTGAAAAAAGGATAATTAATTAATTCTTTGGGTAGTTGGAAATTCATGCAATTTCAATTGCAAACTTGGTAAAAATCTAGATTTTCTCGGGAGCAAAAAGAGTGGATTTTTTTCCCACTTCATTTTTGACGTTTGGGAAATTTTTTGATATTGGCAAAATCGAGAGTTGCTTAGAGAAAAATACCGACTTTCTTGCTTTCATTGGTCGGAAAATTTTGCGATTATTTAACTGCCCATTTTGCTAGCAGTGTTTTCCATTTCCACGTCCGTGAGCCGTCTGTCAAGCCCAGGGCCGGCCGTATGGGGGATAGTGGGAGTCTTCCCACAATTGAAAAAATCAAGTTAAAAGTTAGGAAATTCCAGTTAAACTCGAAAAGAAAAGGGATGAATAATTAATTTTTTAAGTAGTTGGAAATTCGTGAAATTTCAATTGCCAACTTAGCAATAATTTAGATTTTCTCGGGAGAAAATGGTGGAATAATTTATTTTTTTTTTACTCTTCACCCTTAGACAAATGGAATTTTTTTTGACATTGGCAAAATCGAGAGTTTCTTGGAGAAAAAGATAAGGCTTTTTTGCTTTCGTTGGTCGGAAAAATTTGCGATCGTAACTGCCCATTTTGTTAACAGTTATTTCCGTTTCCACGTCTGTGGTATATTGTCCAGCCAACAGGGCACCAGAACCACAGATTCCGGGACTTCGCCCCCCCCCCCTCTCCATGCGCGGATTTAACATTTTGCCGCACCTAGGTTACTTTTTGCCACTCCGTGACTATTTTTTGCCGCCTCTATACTACTTTTTTGCCACCCCTTCCTACTCCTCCCAATCAGTGGTAGGAACACAAAATTTGTTATATTCAATATGCGACAAACACTTTTATATTAACAGTAAATATGTTGAAAAACAAACTCATAAACTGAAACATAAACATTAAACAATGTTAACTTATATTGAAGTATTATTTCTTTTTGGTATATAATAAATCAAATTCAATTTTATTGAAATAAATTTTAATTTTAGCAAAAAAATAAAAGCACATCGAATACTGGTATTTAAATGGAAAGCATGATGTCTATCTTTCTTCTCGGTAAAACATCTGATTATATCATGCGGTATTGATTTTGTTATATCAGACTCAATACACAAAATTTTGCCGCCCTAGTCTACAGCTTATTGGGAAATGCGACAGTGCCCTTCTCATTTAACCCTCATTTTTAAGTGTCACAAAGAAGAAACCAGGACTTTTTCCATGGTGTCCCCTATATTGAATCTAATTTGCAACTGACCATAGTGTTAGGCTCTTAAACTTGCTTTGAAGCCGGATTGATTGATTGATTGTTGGCTTTTATGGCGCAAGACATCTGGGCTATACTGCGCCAATGTTGAAGCTGGAGGTCTGTCTATAGCTATATCTGTACAGCAGGCACGAAGAAGTTTCAAATAGTTCCTCTCGCGTCGTAAAACGCTAAATGCTTTCAATGTCTGTTACCATGGATTTTTTTATTTATTTAACAGTAAATGCTATCTTTAATATACAGTAAAATCTCCCTAAGGCGACCACTGTCGGTTCCATGAAAAAGCAGTTGCTTAGAGAGGTGGTCTCTGAATGAAGGTAAATTTAGCATTGGGTCTATGGGGGGAATCCGTTTCCAGAAAAAATGGTTGTTAAGGGAGGTTTACTATATACATATATATATCCCCCCCCCCCAGCGCTTTTGGGTAGTTGAAAAATTTTGTGCTTCTCCCCCCAATGGAGGTATGCTTGGGCCGCCCCTGATTACACAATGTCTTGACTAAGATCGTAACTAGACGCTTTTACATGCTGAACGCTCTGAAATTTACAGGGAGGTGGGGGGGGAACTTAGAATTCGTTAATGTCTCGATACGTTTTATTAATATATTTAATAATACTAACTATCTAAGCAGATTAATATATATTTAGCATTAATTTATAAATTTCTAAACAAATTTTGCATTGAAAACTTATAGAGGTATATTAAAATTTGTAATTTCCCTTCTCCTTACTGTGGAGTTGATGAAGACTCAAACTTCCATAAACAACATGATGCATACAATGTCTACAGTAAAAACCTATTTTGAATTCATTTTTAAGGTCAAATAACAATTTTCATTGTTGTATACAATTTTATATAATTAAAGTAAAACTACGATAGTGTACTTCGATAAAAATACTTTCTAGGAGGGGCTGATAGCATTTGTAGGGAGGCTAAGGCCCCCATGACCCCAGCGTGGTTACGCCTCCGATCAGAGTATCACAATGTGTGTGGCCCTACCTCTTGTTTAGCATTTTTTTATTTCAACAATAGGGATATTCCGTGTAATAGCTGAGCATAGCCAATTAAAGGCTTTTGCCTGTAGCGGGATTTCTAAGAAAATTCACTCTTGGTATTAATGTTATTACGTTTCGTAAAACTAACTGAATGTAATGCTAAAACTAGTTAAATGTAATACTAAAACTAACTGAACGTAACATCAAAACTAGCTGAATGTAATGCTAAAACTAATTGAATGTAGTACTAAAACTAACTGTATGCAATATTAAAACTAGCTGAATGAAATACTAAAACTAACTGAATGCAATGCTAAAACTAGCTGAATGTAATACTAAAACTATGGAACACTAATAATACTGAATAATAAATTATGTGCATGTGCAACAATACAATATAATTTGCGCACTTTAGGTGCATACTAGTAAATAATAGATATTAAATACTATGAGAAATTAATGTGCACCCAAGTTTTAGTGACACTAAGCAATTGAAATGCCCTGTACGAAAATTGCGATGAAGGAACAGATTTTTTTAATAATACACTCTATAACAAAAAAATCGACGCACCAAGAAGGAGTTGTCCGATTGTAATGAAATTTCGTATGCAAAGACATTTTGACCGAACATGCAAATGATTAAAATTTGGTGTCCAATGAATGAATAGCGGGAACTCCAGTGCATCGGAACTGCGCATTCAGCAGGTGTATATAAGGAGCGATTCTCAATATGTGGTCAAAATTTCTGTTGCATTTTGACTGCGGATATCTTACGTCGACTGTAACAATGCCTCGCCGAAAGATTCGTGCTCATTACGAGCATATGTCAGAGTTTGAAAGAGGTTGTGCTATCGGATTGAAAGAGGCTGGTTGGACGAATCGAAGAATCGCTGGACATGTGGGTCGAAGCGATGCGGCGATTGAACGGAGCAGCTGTCACAGCACCGGATTCGTCGTTATCAACTATCCAACGTGTGGCCCGCACACATGTGTCCAACATGACCCTCTGCAGACGACTGAGAGAGCGGAATTTACGCTCGCGCCGACCGTTACGCCGCTTACCTCTCACGCCTTTACACCGTCAAGTCCGATTACAGTGGTGCCGGGCTCGATCAACTTGGAACTGCGCTGACTGGGGACGTATAGTCTTTAGTGACGAGTCCCGTTTCCAACTGTGTCCTGACGACAACCGCAGACGTGTCTGGAGACGTCCAGGGCAGCGTGGGGATCCTGCCCTTACTATCGCACGCCACACATGCCCACAACAGGGCGTTATGGTCAGGGGGTGCCATCTCCTTTGATAGCCGGACCCCTTTGGTGGTCATTTCTGGCACACTTACAGCACAGCGGTACGTAGACGACATTCTACGACCGGTTGTGTTACCGTTCCTTTTGCGACACCCTGGACTTACGTTTCAACAAGACAATGCCCGGCCGCACACGGCACGTGTTGCTATGAATTGTCTTCAAGCTTGCCCAACACTTCCTTGGCAAGCTAGGTTTCCTGATCTCTCTCCCATAGAGCACATTTGGGACGCTATGGGAAGGCGATTGCAACCATCCCGGAATGTTGACGATTTAGCCCGACAGTTGGAGACAATTTGGCAAGAAATTCCGCAGGACACCATCCGGGATCTTTATCAGTCTATGCCACGCCGGGTGACAGCTTGCATCCAGGCCAGAGGTGGACCAACGCCTTATTGACTTCCTCCCTTTGTAACGGTCAAACTCTGCAATAAATCATTCAATTGTTCTGAAATTTTAATCGTTTCTTTTTCTATGTATGTTCTTCACATCCACCAATTTTTATCGCAATCGGACAACTCCTCCTTGGTGCGTCGATTTTTTTTTGTTATAGAGTGTAGAAATTAACGCAAGACAGTACTTACAGGTTTATTTCGTAAAAGAACAGTAGGACTGATTGGATGGGCCCAAACAGAAGGAACTTGCTCGCTAAGTAGAATCGTAAAAGATACTAGTGGGTTGGGATGATAGTCAATTCTACTAAACCTTAAGTTTCTATAATCAACAAGTAGTTGTTCCAAGTATGTGGGGGGGAGGTCACAGGGGTCATGACCCCCCCAAAATATATTTTTTCACTGTAAAAAATTTAAACTTGCATGATAAATGAAGTGTATTATTCGGTGACCATGATAAAGTCTGTCAATGATCCCCACCCACAAATGAAAGTCTGCGTCCGCCGTTGGGGTCATTCCACAGTCTTTATATGTTGATGCACTGGTTATGAACCATGGGGCGTTTCTTAACCTTCGAAATAGTTTACACTCCAATCAAAAACAAAGATAGTGTCATTGATTTCGCAGTAGCAGATTTCGGGAAATTCCAGCCACGAGATGATGATCATGAACTTCTTGAACTGTCGATTATCTTCTTAGGTGATGATTCACCCCATGGGACAAACTTTCAATATTCAGGACCGAAAGGTTCAGGTGTAAACGATTAAATTTATTATTCAACTGTGTTAATTTGTTAACTTTCTCAATTATTTTAATAGTGTGTAGTGTAATCATCAAATTAGAGTGAAAATCGTTTATAACGACGCCAGTTGTAACAACAAATCGCATATAATGGGATTTTTACAAGAAGTTTGGTTTGCTATTCTACTCTATATTAAATATGTCGGTTATAACGACATCGTATATAACGACGAAACCTGCTATAACGACGGCGATTTTGTAGTCTACGTAGATTCTAAGTAGGGAAATTCGTATCGGATATAACGACGCGACTTGACAGTCATAAAGCAGAACCACGTAGGTTAGTTATTAAAATTTAAAATTAGTTATCAAAATTAAAGCGTTATTCTAATCTTGTTTATTTACAAATGTCCAAGAAATTTTTATTAATGCTAAACCTAAATATTAAAGATAGTGAACTTAAAAAGTGATTTATTAATTTAATATCACGAGGGTCATATTCTTAAGGGGCCTATTCTATTGTTTCAGCGTAGAGCCCATAAAATTCTTAAACCGGCACTGTTCTGAAGTCATTAATATTCATTACATTCATTTTTATATTATATGCTTTATTGGCGATATTTTCACAATTTTTCCAATTTAAAAAACTAAGGAAGTACTATGTTTTTAGTGTGGTTATAAAACATAATATAAACGGAAATTAAATTCATTATAATTAAGTATATTTTTATTTAATTTTGAGATCAAAAAGTTTAATACTGCCAAAGTAATATATAAAATTCTAGATTGCATTACTATAGGCTACTGTGATTTTAAAAAGATATCGTTTATAACGACCGAATTTGCACGGTCCCTTGGAGGTCGTTATAACCGATTTTCGTCGTATATCCAGGAGCAGTTCCCAGCGCTGGTGGATGGCTAGGGATATTCACTCAATTAAGACGGGTCTTTTTCATAACGAGAATGAACCACTACAACAATAATCACTCGAAACGCAATGGTCCCATGGCCCTTCGCATTATGAATAAATATGGAATCATTTAAAGGGAATGTACCTTTTTGTAACAGAAATTTACCGGGTGATCCAAATTAAACAGGAGGTGTTTAGACCTCTCTGTAGAGAAAACTACTCTGCCAATTTCACCCAAATTTCATACACATGCTCCCCTGAGTATGCGGTTTTGATTTCTGAAAGAAAACATTGAGTTCAT
>QLNU02014176.1:6949907-6962452 GCA_006491805.2 Dysdera silvatica
AGTATAATTTATCATACACAACTTTGAAAAATTTTATCACACACAATATTGCAAAAATTTATCACAATAGGCATATAATCCCTCAACCCCCACCTTTTATACGCCAGGGATTTAAGGTTCATTTCCAGTAACAGGCTTAGCAGATGCAGCTCTCAAGCAGAAAGACAATAGTCTTGTATTGAAGACTGAAAATAATTACACAAAGAGTAAGGAAAAAAAAAAATTATAACATGTGTATAAAAGTGCATTATTAAATATTTTTTATTATATAAAACATTATAAACTATACAAACTTCGTAAATTTTTAAATCCCATTTTATCGATTGGTCTCTGGAACTTGGTTACCAAGTTCTCAGGTTCCAATGCCATTCATGATAATTTTGAGTATAACAGGAGTAATAATGTATCAATTATATCTAAATGCAGCATTTATATGACAAGGTTTAGACAACGCAGCCTAACAATAAATTTGACTTTTACATCATAATACTCTTAGTATTTTAATCGTAGCAACAACAGCTGACATTAGAAAAAAGATAATTTATATAAAATAAAAATTTGCAGATACACATTTAATAACAATTGTCATAACACAAATTTATAATAATGGAATGTATTTCATAGCAAAATGCAAGTTTCTTGTTCACTTTCGTTCAAATTTTCAAGTTAAAAATTAATAACAATTACAGCTTCTCAGTACAAATATAAAAGATTTCATAATTTAAAAAAAATGTTATCTAATTTTCAATACCATACATCTGTATAAAAATAGTAAAATAGATTACACTAATATTATAGTTTTTAGGTTTGATGAGATAGAGCAGGGTTTAAATTGTTACCCGAAATTTATTGCAAAAAGAATTTGTTTTAAAAACTATATTATTAATTTTTACACCTTTTTATATTGAGGGTTCAAATTTCCTTCTCACATATGAATTTATTTCATATTTTAATATATCATGACCTAATTTCTTCTCATAATCAGATTTCATTCACACCTCTCACTCGGATTATACGAGTATTGCTACTCATAATAGCCCATATTTTTGTAAAGAATGTTAACAGTTTACAATTTTTGGGTAAAGAAATTTTAGGATTACGAATATCTTGGAAAAAGCAGTTGAGGGAGGGAGGGAGGGAGGGAGAAAATCAATCTTAGATTCATTTTCTTACAAATTATTTACATACTTTTTTTTTTTTTAAGTTCATGGTAGTCTAGGTCACGAGTGTTTCGATATTCCAATTTCATGGAGTTCGCTGGGTGTAAAATGAAGTATGGCAGCAATAGCATTAACCATATGAGATCGGTCGTTGATGTCGTTGCTTTGCACAAACCTCAGAAATACATTTTTCAAATATTCCATGTTGATTCCTTTGTTGATGGTCTCCATTCGCTTGATTTGGGAACTCAGTGTTTCGATTTCATTTTGATATTTCTCGTCCTTCATGAGTGAAGCCTGTTGGAGTTCTCGTAGAGCGGTTTCAGCTTGGACTCTTGCTTTTCTCAAACTGGATATTTGTACTTTATTACGTGCGATTTCTTGAGCGTAATGTAAAAGCTGGTTGCCCTTTCCAGCTCTATCGCCAGATAAGAGATTCAAGTCACTGTTATCAATATAAGAGTGTTGGTTTGCTTCTTGAGTGGTAGAAGGCTTTTCCGTATCTGGTTTCAATTCCTGTTGCTTCTTCTAAGAGGGGAAGATGCGATTTAAAAAATAATTCACAGAAAGTGAACACACGAGTTCAGAACACTGAGCTAGAAATTACTCATTTATATAATTACACAGGCTAACTGATACAAATTGAAAAAAGCAATACATAAATTGCGAATAACTCAAAGACATGCAGACAGGTACATGCTTAGAATAACTAGGTAATATTGCAAAAGAAATACTTGAAAAAAAAAAAAAAAGCACACAAGGATTGAGGACATTATTGGCAAACTAAAAAAGCTGAAATGGTAATGTGTTGGTCATATTGAAAGAAGAACTGATCAACGACGGATAATTGATATTCTCAACTGGATCCCAGCAGACCATCGGAGACCCGAGGTAACACCCTCAAATGAGATGCATGGTTGAAATAAGTAAACAGGTAGGTTTAACATGGACATGAATTGCTTAGAATGAATATATATGGAGGGCACTTGGGGAGGTACTCACCCAGCACATGGTTAAATATGGTGATGATATATATAATCATCATTATCGATAACCATTTTCAATCCACTGCAGGATGGAGGTCTCTCTGTTATCACACATACACGTAGTACGGTGAAAGAAATACAGAGGAAGCGGCCTTAAGGACACCACGTTGGCCAAATAGATTGGCAAGTGAGACCTACAGTGATGCTGTGCTAAGGCAACTCATACAGCACAGAGTAACAACCAGAAATATTGTTGGATACTATTATATGCATAGCTATGTTGACCCTCATTACAACTGTGAATTACAGAGGCCTTCCTTTACTATTAGTAATGAGATTCTTACTAAAAGGAAATTGGTCCATTACATCATGTCTGATGTAATTTCAAGAGTTCATTAATAGTTGAACGATATTGTTTAGGCAAGGTGCCCTACACGTAATCCTGAATCCCCCAGATAAGAAATGCTATGGGAGGTGAGGGGCAATGTGGGAAAAAATAAATGAGATTGAAGTTCTTTCGCTATTTTTCTAAAGGGTATTATTATTCCAAGTGAAGAAATGTATCCAATACTCCTGTGATTGATTATATTTCTGTATATGTAGTGTCAGTGTTGGGAGATGAATTAAAAAGTGCTATAAAGATCGTGGCCGATTACCAAGCGTCATGGAGAAACATTTATTGGTGCAGATGGTGACCATGGGACCATCAGGGAGGGCAAGAAACACATCTCTAACCTTCTCTATAAACATAAACATTTAAGAAATTGCAAAGGACATAATATAAAAAAGAAGAGAGAGAGAGAGAATGAGAATATACCTCTTTTTCAGGTAGATAAGTTGATTTTAAGAAGATGATTTCATTATCTTTATCTTCAATGAGCTTCAGAGAACGCTCTCGTTGTTTCTGGAGTTGCTTGTCCAATTCTAATATTTTGCTCTGAAATTCAGATCGGAGAACGTTCTGTTCCTTTTCTGCTTTCAGTTTCATTTCTGCCATGCACTGTTGGAAATTCAATTCGGATCTTTGGTAACGTTCTTCCGCAGTCTCCAACTGGACCCTGCAGAGTTGCAACTCCTCTTGCAATGTAGTAACCTTTTCTTTCAAAGCACTGATGGCGGAATTCGAATTTATATCCTAGAATAAAAGCAAGTTATGTATCAGCCTTTCTAAGGTCGGTAATACAAATCTGAAATGCAAATGAAGCCCTGCTAAAAAGGAGATCAGCACATCACAATGATATGCCAAGCGACAAGATGCATTAACCAATTAGAAGCTCCAGCGGCAACGTCGCAATCTAAATATACAGTCCCTGCCATCCATGGGCACACATATGGTGGGGGCAGAGGGGGGCTTGAGCTCCCCCCCTAGCCGTTTAAAAATTTGATTCGCCCGAACCTGTTATGCATTTACTTTCAAAAGTTTTACAGTCGCATTTTAAAATAAGGTACTTTTTAGCTCATTACTAATTGTCAAGCAGTATCAATTATTTTTGTAGCATTTTGGAATCTTGTACATTCACTAAAATTCTTGACAGCTATGAGAAGGAGCTAATTTTTCTAGCCTCCCCCCAGAAGTACTCGCATAGCCACCCATGCTGTAGTCAACACTCATCATCGAAGCAACAGCCCTCGTGCAGTACATTCACACTTCATTTTGGAATGTTTTAAGAACATGATTCATGTTCATCATAAAGTTTTAATGTTTTGATTAAATAAACTAGTTTAACACGTTAACTGCCGTGCGTGTTTGCAACGAAATCTCCGTCAGGCCATGCACGCCGCTGTACAAAGCGTAAGTTGCTGGCTCATATCTGTTCATTTGTTTCTAACTAATATTAGAAACAAATATTTCTGTAGACAAATATACCTGTGGAATATCTGTCCAAATATTTTCGAAGATCCTTTGTAAGTAGTCAAATAAGCGTCACCCCGAATACGGGAGACGCGGCCCGATGAGAACTTTTGCTGTCATCTGAATACGGGTAACGTGGCAGTCAATGTGTTAAATGAATTTTTTAGTGTTTCATACATTTAATTTGGTGGTTAGTTCAATGGTACCACAAAACAAGTGATGACAATAGCTAAAGTTACTCAAAATAATTTACAAGCCTTCACTAAACAAATCATAAGTCTTCACAGAGCCTAAATTACAAGAATTAGCAAAAGGAATTACAAGTCTTTAAGAAGTAAATTATGAACATTCACCAAATAAATTGCCATCGTACCATAGTGTTCTTTACTTTCGTTGACTGTATTTCAGACTTATAGTTTTCAATCTCGTGTTTCAAGCTCACGATTTCTTTTTGGCATGCTGCATGCAAATAGGCATCATCTTTTAGAGTGTCATTAACGAAATCTGAAAAAAAAGGTAAGGCAACCGAATCTGTACAAAAATCCTTAAATGTTAAATGACTTGAACACAGGAGTATACAACTCAACTAACATTGCGTACGAAGGCCATAGCTTACCTAACATGTTGGATTTTTTGGATTGCTTGTATGCTGATCGGAGAGAACCTTTGAGCTTGTTGATTTTTGCCACAATTGTGTGAACATCTAAGTTGTAGTCGTCTTCTATGTCAACCTTTCGTTCGGCATAGCTAACGGCACGAGCTAGTACACTGTTCTCTTGATCCAACTGAGCAACTCTATCCTAATAAAATGATTGAATTTGAAGAGAATGTCTCCACTATTAATTACTAAGAAAATGCATGTGACAAAACACTGTCATTAGCAAGCTTTTAGTTGTGTTCAATGCTGAAGGAGTAAATCCTAATCCTATAGTCAGGGGCACCTATAGTCAGGTTAATCCATAGTCAACGTGGGCCCCCAAGCTCACTTCGACGGGGCCCCACAACCCCTTCCGTGGGCAGTGCCATAGATACTTTTTCTTTTGGGGGGAGGGGAGGTTGAACCCTCAAGTGAACAAAAAAGTGTGAAATAAGAACGAATTGTTTTTGACTTAGTTACTATTTAATTATTTTACAAGATCACTGCTGAAAAAAGAAACTAACGTAAGCTACCATTATTATTTTTTTCAATAATTAAGGCAGGCTAATGAATAAAAAACACTGTACATTAAAAATATCATCAGGCATCAAATATCATTCGATGAACGTTGCACAAAATTGTATACAAGGGGGTTAATAGTACCTGGAAACTGTGCACATATTAATGGACGGCCCCTTTTCACTTACGCGGTAGTCATATTTGACATCTCTATTATTTGAATGGAATTGCCGGCTTGAGAGATGAATTTTTGCACACGATTCTAATAGCTGAACGATGCACTAAGTTTTCTAGATGCTAGGGAGAGTTCAAGAATTACATAAGCGATATTTTGGCTATTTCAAACACCCCAACCACGGTAAGCAAAAATTAACATTGGCTAACATAGGAAAATAAGTACAATGGCAACCCCCCTCCAAAGACGCTTATGTAATACTTGAATGCCCCCACTACAGTTTAGCATAAATATATTATATGGAGTGTTCCTTAGAATATATTATATTATATAATAAGACCATAGATGGGAAAATTCTCAGGGGCACATCAGTATTTTTTTTCGTTTTTAAATAAAAAAAAAATCAAGAATACCGTATTAAATATATTTTGGGGACAAGTCCTGCCCTCCCCAATAGCATACGTCCTTGTGAGTGTAGGCCCCATAGATTCATTCGGAGGGCCCCCCTGGTTGCAGCCCCTGCCTATAGTCATTATAAAGCCAAAACAAAAAGTCTTTTTGACGAGAAGATAATATACAGTGTCTAATAAAATAATTAACATTACTTACATGGACAAAATAAAATTTTATAAAGTTGCCTTTTGTCTTCTATTTATCTCACTTGCTGGCCGATCCATGATGCTGGACCCCCCCCTCTACTATTTCCACCCCCCTAAGTTAGGGGTTCATTAGCTTTCCCCTAGTGGGGTCAGTGCCTGAACAATTGAAAAACCATTCTGTATTTGATTTTTTATGTCATATCCAAGACAGTTCAGTAAGTCAATTAAAAAGCTAAACACTTACTCTAAAATCCCAATTATATATTTTTTCCCTTCTGATGGAAGTACACAGTGAAGACAACAGACAAAGCTATGATCGCAGTATAAATTCATGCAAAAGTATTTACTTTGCACATTTTTTGTTCGTAAACGAACATTCATTACCTTTAGCTTCTGAATGGAAATCTGGTCCTGTTGACGCAATTTATCGTAGTTTCCAACCATTTGGGAAAGTTCGGAAAGTCGCAACTCCAAATTAGCTGCACGTTCTTCGCTGGCTTTGGCTAAAGACTTTAGCTTTTCTTCGGCTCCATTTGCTCGGTGGATTTCTCTTTCAACGGCGTTTTCATGCTGAAGCTAGAAAAAGTGTTTAAATCAAACATTATTATCCAAAAATGGCTTAATTGAAAACATCTGATATAAAGGTCTATTACGATCAAGTCTGACACTCCACTTATAAGGCTTATACTAGAATACCGTGTTTGGCTCATAACATCTTTAAAAAGAAAAAACTTCGAACTCAGTCCAGATTCGAACCAGTGATCCCTGGACTACTATTCAAATACTTTGATTGTTGATTCGAGTCCTGCTTGAGTTCAGGAATTTCATTTTCTCTGGCTACCCATAAGCCAAAAACAGATTCTAGTATAAATCTCGGGAGTAACGTACGAGACTAAATTATTCTGATTAATTCTTTCACATCCTCCTTAAAATCTTATGTTGATTGCATATGATGCAAGGTTATTGAAATTGTTCACCTTTGGGTGCATAATTCAGTTTACAAGCAAAAAAAGACAATAAACCTCCAAGCCAATTTGTTATTTTGAACTAAGAACGTTACAAGCCCAACACAGAAAATCAGCAACTTGTGGGGGCAGGGGGGGGGGCTCCTGTTTGCAATTTTAGGTAGCAAGATGGTATACTGGCTTACTTGAGATGGGATCAACCCTTTAATATGACCTTCGAAGTATGATATACAAGGCAAGACCAAAAAGTCTCTTGAGCAGTTACAGAAATCTGACGTGAAATATTTGAAAGGACATACCTCATTGGCTTTCATGGCGGGTGAAAAGTGGGGAGGGAGGTACAACTCTGTAATCAATCGACACTGAAGGGGCACAGAATTTCCAATATTTCAAACGTCCAAACCACCGTGACAAAGGAACTAAAAGCATTATGGAAGAATGACTTTTCTAGAAGCTTCCAATAGTTATATGAATATTATCAGAAGTCAGAGGGAGACTATTTTGGAGGCCAATGCGGTATATCTTACAAAATATGTCACACTGTCAAATTTCTGTGATTGTTTACTGGACTTTTTGGTCACACTTGTACACTGGGAATCGAATACGGCTCAGTGGGATAAAAGACCATGACTCTTAAAAACTTTCTTGAAATTAACTTGCAGTCTAGTTTAGGAAACTAAACGAATTAGATGATATATTTCTTTTTTTACCTTCATTTCTCCCATCTCTTGTTGCAGTTGTCGTAGCAAGGATGGCATATCTTTTTTCTCACCTTCAGCAACTTGAAGCAGATCTTGAGCTGTTTCAAGTTCATTTTGCAATTCGTGGATACGGGATTCGTATTCATATCTTTTGTCGGGAAGTTTCTCCAAAGCAAGTTTTAAGTTATCAGCCTGTAAGTAATAATAATTAAAAAAAAACTATGATTGCACTTTCTTTCCTAAAGGGTTTCGTATGAAGGAAAGGGCTCTCATATTCACAATAAATCATAACCTGAAAATAAATTGGTTTCTTCTTGGCAAGAACCGATTCTTTCTAAAATGATTAATATCAAAGTGAGTCTATATGCCCCACTCCTCCCACAGAAGGCATGTTCTCATTATTTGTTATAGATTAACAGCAACATTTTCTATGACATTGAGTTAGTGCTACTCTGAGGAAGAATAGCCAACATCATGTCATTTCTGTACATTTATCCTTTTGTAACTTTGTAGCAAATGCATTTATTTATTTGCATTTTTTTTTCATCAGATTTTATAGCTTTTCTAATTTTTAAGTGGTTTTGTTTTTACTACTTACGTGTGTATTATTAGAATTATGCAACCACAGCTTTGGTCATGTGTATCTTTTAGTACATTTTAAATGTGAATTAGTTGCAAGATGCCTCATATCAGCTAGGTTTCTATATGTGACATTGCAATTAAATTAGACATACCTAAACTGATGGTAGATTATATCACTAAAAGGTGGAAGCAAAATTGTGTCACTACTGGGGGAAAAAAACACCACCTTCAGCTCCTGGTAAGATAACCATCCACAGTGTTCATCAACAGATACACACACACAGAAAACATCATTTACTATGAATATAAAATGGTGTTTGGTGCCCTGTCTGTCATTCGCGATTATGGATAACCAGAAAGTAGTAGCATGTGTATAAAAATAATAACATTCACTGTTTTATCCTATTGATCGTGTTTGAGGAAAGGAACAAAGGCTTGGTAATGTGAAGGTTGGTAGCCCCAAAGTCAAGTATGGAAGTGATTTTATTACCTGGGATGGAACTTTATCTATTACTGATATGCTCAGAACAGTGAAGTCAGATTTATACCAAGCTTTTCTCGTCTCACGTTTTGAAAGTATTGTGGAACACTTTTCAACATGGCAAACACACTGCCATACAGTAATGTGTGAGGTAGGTAGTTTGTTGAGAATGAGGTTGCCTAAATTATTTGGCAACAAATGCACCCCAGGTATTGCCATTGTAACTGAAGTAAACGGTTGACCCCACTAATTACTAAAATGCAAAATAAAGCCATTTATCAAAGAAAATAAGTTTATTAATTTTAACAAATACAATGCATGTATAATTTCGTATATACTCTGAGTATATATGGAAAATTTGGACCTACTTTAATATAAAAGAATATTTAAGATTTATTTACATCCACACTTGTATTACATTGCATTTGTATCACACTGCAAAAAGACAATATTTGAGAATATACAAGAAACAAATGCAGACGGGAAACATCTAAAATCGACTGCAAAGGTCTGACCAGTCAGATGAACTCTGAAATTAACAACATACATATATATAGTAGAACCTCCATATAACGAACTTCTGTATAGCGAAATTCTCCATATAGTGAAGTTTTGGCAAATCCCCATGGTCGTTACATATGAAAGTGTTTCTATATAACGAAATAAATTTCTATATAACGAAATTTTTAACGACCAAAACAGAAAATTAAGTGGTTACACTAGCGACATCTGGTTCTCTAATACTACGGGAACACAATACACACAGTTAAAAGCATCTATTTTCAAATGCTTGAATGTTATTTATGAAAAACAGTTGTTTACGGAAAAAACAGATTTTAATTGTGGTGTCATATTGCACTACCCTGGTTCATGAACATATTGTTTCCACATAGAGCGAAGTTTATATAGAATGAATTTTTTTCATGGAACCGTCCATTTCGTCATGTAGAGGTTCTGCTGTATATACCTGGGGGAGAGAAAATTCAGGTCCTAACGTACTAGCCAAAAACAAAATCCATTAGCTACCTTTTAGCGTGTAAAGAATTTTAATTTGGTGTCAATTATACAGTATTTATCTGTCATGCATTAATGAAAGTTAGTACAACTCTGCCTGTCTGTATTGAAATACCACATATCAATAGAATCCACTGGATTAAAATTCTGTAGTGGTGGTCTATTCACAGCAATAACGAGAAGATCATTTATCGTATCCACTTTTAAAAAGTTTAGGTACGAAGTTTTAATCCCAGTAAAATAACTGAACTCATGTTCACATGATGCTGTATTTGCGGGCAGAATCACACAAAAAATTACAATGGGCGACAAATTGGCAAATCTATTTGAGTACTCATTCAATTTTGCAAGTGTTCCATGAAATGAAAGAGATGGTGATGTAAGTTTATATTCTGTGCACTCAGCTAACAAGACATCCATATTTTCTTTGGTATCATTGGGATTTATGTATTCACAGAGTTTTTATTTAATCTCTCCTTTTCCAAAATCTAAAATTTGGGATTTTGGAGGCCACGCAAAACTATCAAATATATGGCGAAATGATGCGCAATGACACAGATTCTAATCTTTCTTTCAAATATTTGATCACATTAACAACGTTTCCGATTCCTGGAAACTGTCTTTCTCCCAAGGCTACATATGTTCACAGGATGTCTTTGTAGTTTCCTAACAACGAAACATTGGCACAAAAAGTTCGCTCTGTTGGACCAACACCATGACTTAGTTCTTCCATTGTATGCCCTTACTGATTGCTCAGTTTTAGCTTTCAGAGAAGAAAGAAGTAATTGCTTGTTTTGAAGTAACAAACTCAAAGGATTCAGCTTGTTATGGAAGTCCAGAAGTGAACGTAACAATTTAACAAACTGAAATTGCTTTAAATACGTCAGCAACCCTCTTGCTTTTGAATCATCTGATTCATTGAAAACCTCGAGTCTTCAAGGTTTGTGACAGATTTCCAAGACTGAATAAGAGCATAAAGGACATTTCCTCTATTTGTTATCCACCTTACAGCATGAATATCACCGAGCCTAAGGACCTATTGTGTAAAGGTTTCAGGAGTTTCGTTTAATTCGTGCAATCTTTTTGCAGAACCATTACAAAATTTAAATACATTTCTTATAGTGTTGTCAAACGTTGGAAGAAAATCAATTATTTTGCATGCATATAATACAGCAAGCTGTAGCCTGTGAACTATGCAATAAATACTTACTAGTTTAGGACAAATCGATATCATTTTGATGGTCAGCCCAGATCTACGGATAATCATATTGGCTGCTCAATCTGCACCTAAACTTACAATATACATACTATATTTGTACTTGTGCATACAGTGTTGTTAAAGCTATAAACAGAAGTTGCAGGGGAAGATTAACAGCCAAAAATCCTCTTTTATAATCCCATCATGCAGATATCTCACATAGACCATTACATGTTCATCGAAAGTTATGTCAGTGGAACCATCAAACGAAATGCTGATGAATTTTGAGCTTAATATGTCTTGCATTGGCTGGTTTCTCAAATTTTCGTTTTATAATGGATAAAAAATTTGCATTCCTTTTCATTCCCATATTTCTGCAGAATGCTGACATCCATTTTTCTCCTAAACGTAAAAGATCAGGGAAATCTTTAAATGGCTTTTCATGTTTAGCAATATAATAAGTTAGGTTAAACACATTAGTGATATGCAAGTACGTCTGCTGATTCATTTTTTTTATGCATCTTCTCAGTGGTGTTCTAGATGGCATTGCTATTGCTTTAAGCTGCTCAATATTAGCTTTGTGCACTATACTTCTATTGTGATTCACAAACATTCCTTTTTTTTTAATGGCATACTGAAGCCATTAATCGATTTTTGATCAAAAAGAATCTGCAACTAATTGCTTGCAGTACTTACAACAAACTATTTCCAACTTTTCATCAAATGTATTTTCGCAAGCTTCGTTAAATTTTCTTTTTGCTGGAAGTTTTTTCTTAAGAGAACTGGCACTGGATTTCAACTTACAACCTTGAGAGAGATTTCCTTCACTAAATTGTGGATTTAGCTCTGAATTGGGTGCAATAACAAGAGAGATAGCAACTGTTAGCTGCTCACTGTCCACATCTGGTGATGATGAGCACGCTTTCCCTACAGAAAGGCTGAAGATTCGTTTGTTTCAGCATCTTAAAAAATTGAAACGCTGAAACAAAATTAAACAGTTCAAACTCCTAAAAAAATTTAGCCAGAACATCCAAGTGTATAAAAGCAAAAATGGCCACAAATGTGTCATAACTGGATGCATATAGGCATCTCGTGAGCGAAAGTAGCTTAATGTGGGAAAACTATGGAACTCGTATGGTAATTGTGATAGGGAGAAACAGTCTGTATCTAGTATCTGGCACGATGCTTGGCGATCAGTCATGCCTATGAACTTTTGAGAGCCACAGGGTGTATGCACACACTGAGAGAAGGGGAGTGAGAATAATGTTTAATGTTCGGATTAATCGATCATTCTGCACCTCTGTATATTTATACTGTAAGAAAATCGTCGAGCCAAAATGCAAATTCACTATTCTTTTTAATGGTAATTCAGTGAGAAAAGTTTTGTTCGCCAATGACAAGTTTTCACTTGAAAAATGGTGAGCTAGCGACTGGAAAGTTCGCACTCTGATATACTTATTAGGTCAATCTAACTAGATTGTTGATACGTAGAAAAAAAAATAAAGTTATCAATTTTCATTAAATAATTTCAAAATTTTGAAAATCGATAAATGATTTACAGTACAGCACCTGCTGTTCAAGTTTTTCTTTCGTAGACCTTTCATTTGCTACGAGACTTTGTAGTTCCTTCAGCATTAGTACATGGTCTTCCTGTTCCTTCTCACGATCTCTCTGCT
>QLNU02014176.1:6967458-6986580 GCA_006491805.2 Dysdera silvatica
TATGAGAAGGTTTCTTATCTTTCACTAAGGTACAAGCCCACTAAAGTTATTTGGCGGCGTGTATTTTTACTTAAGCGCAGCTACATCTCCCTCTTGACCACACGTTGCGACGCTTTTAGGTGCCACTTTGGTTTATTTGTATGGGGCGAAGGTAAGAAGCGATATTTCCTCGTATCGAACGACAAATTTCCGTTTTCCAGCCCAGTAAGCTAAAGGCTAAGCAATCACTGCTAGATATTTGACTATCTTTTTTTTTTTTAAGCAACTTTATTTAGGCAGCAACATGAACAACAAAAAAATATACATTGGGATTACAAATCAATGTTAGTTTGAGTTAATTATAAGAACAAAGACATATCTACATTAACATCATACGAAAATATAGATGCATAAAATTAATTACAAAAATATAAATACATCAAAATTAATTACAAAAATATAGATAAATCAAATTTAATTAAAAAAAAAATATCAATACATTAATTAATATACTGTGAAATAGAATTTTGTCCATGTCTGCCTGGGTAGCGCAGGTAAAGACGTAGTCTGACAAAGCCTGCACCACCCAGGAGATACCAGATAGCCAAAGCAGCCCCATGGGATATCACTGCGCAAACATCAGCGAAAATTAAATTAAGTATGCGATTGATTAAATAGAATTAGTAAGGAGGATCCGGATTAAAGACTTAAACTTAGAATAGGAATTTATCTCTTTTATATTAGAAGGCAGCTGATTCCACAATTTAGGACCTGAAGAACCCACTCTGTGGCAACCCAGCTCCAGACGAGAAAATTGAGGTCTGTAGTTATGTCTACTTGTTGTTGGATAGTTATGTGTAGGTTGCTGTAAATCAATTGGAATAGATTAGTATTTTTAATTTTTTTAAACATTAATAACAAAATTTTATAATTTAAAAGTTGATTAAAAGTTAATAAATTGAATCTTTGCGGAACCTCACGGATCGACATTGGTTGTGGTAATTTATGGTTAATAATATTGAAGAATTTATTTTGTAATGACTAAATTCTACTTTGGTTAGCCTGTGAAGTGTATCCCCAGACCGATAAACAATAAAAAAGATGAGAAAAAATAAAAGAATAATATAGATTGATCAAAAATTTTATAGGTATATAAATACTAATGTTGCGCAATATTCCCAAAAATCTACCAATTTTTAAGCACAATAGGTTAATGTGTGTATCCCATTTTAAATTGGCTTGAATAGTAACTCCAAGGAATTTCGTCTCCTGCGATAACGGAACTATATCGTTATCTATTTTTATGGTATTACATAAGTAGTTGCTTTTGTTATGTTTATTTGAAAACAGAATACATTTGGTTTTTTTTGTATTAAGTGAGAGATAATTATCTCTAAAGTATTTTATATATATATCAATATCATTATTTACAAGTGAAAACAGCACATCAAGATTCCTTTCCCTATAAAAGATGCTTGTGTCGTCGGCAAAGCATAGAACTCTAGATCGAGTTGGCAGAAAAAAAAGATCATTAATATAAAAAATAAAAAGCAAAGGTCCCAATGTCGACCCCTGAGGAACCCCACATAGAGGTGATCTGGCGATAGATTGATTTTCGTTTATTTGCACATATTGAGATCTTCCAAAATGGTAATTTCTGAAAAGAAGATTTTGCTTTCCGCATATACCTGCCAATTGTAATTTATATAAAAGTCTATCATAGTTAAGGGTATCAAATGCCCGTGACAAATCAAAAAAAATTCCAATTGATGAGTCACCACCGTCCAAAGCCGAATATATGAAGTCTGTTGCCGTTAACAATACTTGTTCAGTAGATTTATTTTTAGTAAAACCGAATTGATTTTCCTGTATGATGTGGTTATGTTCAAAGTATTTTAATAATCTATTATAAATGAGTTTTTCAAGTATTTTTGTAAACACCGATAATATTGATATCGGTCTATAATTAGCAACGTCAGTATATGAACCCTTTTTATGAATCGGAACAACCCTTGCCGTCTTAAATTCCGGCGGAATCTCACCAGTGGAAAAGATTAGATTAAAGATGTGGGTTAAAGGCCCTGAAATCTCATGAGCACAATATTTAATGGGAACTGGATGAAAGTTATCTGGGCCTGGTCCTTTATTAGCACTAAGATTATTAATTAGTCGAATTGTCTCAAGTTCAGTGACCCCATCCAAGAAAAAGGAATTAGCGATATTATAATCATGGCATCTTTGGAATACATTATTAAATTTACTAGATAAAGAATAAGGGAATTCTATGAAATATTCATTGAATGTATGAGAAATTTGTGATATGTTAGTAATCGTTTTATGAGGAGTTATTAGTATATCAATTTCTCTTGTTCTGGATTTTGATCTTCCCATAAGTTCATTTATTTCTGACCATGTTTTCCTATTATTCATATTACATAGTGCCGAAAAATATGCCTGTTTCGCACGTTTTATTTTAGTATTCAATTCATTCCGAAATGACTTAAAAACAGCAAGTTTTGTTGGTGATTTATCCTTTAAAAATTTGAAGTAAAGTTTATTTTTCTTCCTTATTTCTCTAAAAATTTCAGTTGTAATCCATGATTTACGTATACGTTTGGTTTTGCTTATTGTTTTTAATGGAAAGCAAACTTCATAATTATTTTTGAAGATATCAACGAAATATCCATAAGCATGTAGTGGATTATCCAAGAGATATAAATTATTCCAATTTACTCTTTGTAACTTTGCTTTAAATGTCTGTAAATTCATTTTAGAAAAATCTCTAATAAAAGATGGATTACCATGTCTTCTAGATATTCCCTGTGAAATACCAAAAATTGAAAATATGGGAAGATGATCGCTAATCTGATAAAGAAGTATGCCACATTGTGGATTTAAAACGTTTGTAATACAGTGATCAATAACTGTACAAGAATGTGATGTAATTCTAGTTGGGTTATGAATATAGTTATTAAATCCAAATGAGAAGATCTGATCCATTAGTCTCTGTGCTTGCGTATGGTTTACAAATTTTTCATTGGAAGTATATAAATCAATATTTAAGTCTCCCATGATGATTAGCCTCTTTCTCGAGGAAGTAATAAAGGCAAGTAGGTCCTGAAGACGACATAAAAAATCTCCCAATTCACCAGAAGGTGGTCGATATATGGTAGTGACAAAAATACCATAAATCTGTAATGTCAGCATCTCAACACCCGGGAAGATTCCCGTCCATTGAGGTATCAAATTAAACTCGTGTTTTCTTTTAACATACATTACAACACCACCTCCTCTACCCAATTCATGTGCAATCGAGACCGATTCATAATCAAAAAGAGATGGAGCCTAATTTGGGCAGAGCCAGGTCTCAGTTATACATAATATGTCAGGGGATGGATTTATACCAAGGATGAAGTCTTCAATTAATTCCACTTTGTTAGTAATACTGCATGCATTAATATGAACGGTTAATAATGTGTTATTAACTTGATTATGAGAAGTAATCTGTGAGGGATAGTAATATTGGTTATTAATATCAAGAGTTAATTCATTATCCGGCTCAGTGAATGAATCCCCAAGGGCCGCAAAGCCACAATCGGTTATATGTCCGCTATTCAGGAATGACATTTATAAAATATAGTAAAAGAATATTAAAATAAAATTAAAATAAATAAATATATAAAAATAAAAATAAAAGAATAATAAAATAAATAAATATATAAAAATAAAAATAAAAGAATACTAAAATAAATAAATATATAAAAATAAAAATAAAAGAATACTAAAATAAATAAATAATTAAAAAAATAAATAAATAATGTAAAAATACAATAATTCAATATAAATATACTTTGATATAAAGATATATATCAATTCGTATATGGTCAAAAGCCATCTGGGCGCACCATATCACAATAATAGTCGTTTAATTAATTAGCGAATACGACACAAAAAATCATTTCGAAGAGTAATAGCCTGTTATCAAATACCAATATTTTAATATTAAAATTTACATTTAAAACATCCAACTGAACCAACACGGTGCATCGAAATTCCCATTAGATAAGGCAAAACCTGAATTTATAATTGATTCATGTGTAAGACCATCAAATTATATATCTGGATAATAGGCTAAATTATTATGCAAACAAATTTAAATATTTAAGGCGTAAGGACAGTAATGGTCATTATGCATCCTACAATAGGGAACTGCTCACAAAATTTACAATATAACTATATAATTTTATACAAACTGAACGTCATTCACTTGAAGGATAAAATAAAAATTGTAGTTAGTATATCTTTGTAGTATCATGTGAAAAAAAAAACAGAAGCATCTGATATGATATATAAACACTGTATTGATAGACAAAGTTATCAACAGTAAAGCGACGTCTGTAAGAAGTGTAACTTTGGAACGAAAAAAGAAAATGGAAAGATTTGAGGAAGTGTTAAACAACTTCATTAAGAATGGCGATATTCATTCTCTTTCAGACACCGTGGCAGAACTAAAGAAACAAAATAACCCCATACATTATTTCCTTCAACAGAATAATGTTAATATTCATTATTGTGATGAGTGTGTACATTTTTTTTGTTTCTCAAGTGAAATAATTACGTGAAAATACCGAAATATGAGAAAATCGATTAAAATGTGAAAGTAAGTTTAAGTTATGTACTTTATTACAATATTAAATGATGATGGTTTAACTTATTGGGGGCATTAGAAAATATTTTATCCATTGTTAAAAATTATGAAATATCTGCTAAACGAATTCAGTCAAATAAAGGTAGATAATTATTCTAAGGCGATCGAACACTGGAAGTCTCCTTTAGATGACAATTCTTATAGTGAAAATACTGATTTCATAGCTTTTATATTAGAGCAAATGTTAGGAAAGAAGCCTGTGCACGGCAGAAATTACACTAGTGATTTAATGGTATTTGTTTATTGTATTTACATGAAATGTACTTCATGTTTCTTATATTTATATAACTCCAAAATAATTTGCCTACCTTCTTTAAGGCATTTAAAAAGAATATCCTCATAACTTAAAGGTTTCACCAGGTATCTCGACAGTAGAAAATGCATCATTTTTAATGGGAAAATGCAATAACTTAGAAGAAAATCAGAAAACAGTAAATTTGTTAATTGATGAAATATACGTCAAACCGAATATTTCTCATAAAGCTAACAAACTTGTGGGAATTTCAAGCAATAATACTACATCAAATCAGGCAACTACCATCAGGCATTTATGTACACTTCAATATTTTCCAAAAATAAAGAAATTATAGCTCTTGTACCAGTGAATAGGCTGAATGCAGAAGATCTGTTTCACATGACAAAAGGAGTTTTAACACTGGTTTTAGAGTCCTATCAATAATTTCGGATAATAATCGAATTAATCGAAATATTAAATCAAACAACAATATTAATCAACGTTTATTGGCGTAGTGATACCAGTGCCGATGTTATGGCGTGATTAGATGGTGAAACGTTCGAAAGAAAATAAATATTTCTGCGTTCGGTGGGACCTGAACCCACGACCTTCCACTTGCCGGGCGGAGACTCTACTATCTGAGCTGCGAACGACAATATCTAATTAGTAGAGTTTTTATATACGTTCGTAAAGGGATTATATATTGTCCTTCGTAGCTCAGATGGTAGAGCCTCCGCCCGGCAAGTGGAAGGTCGTGGGTTCAGGTCCCACCGAAGGCAGAAATATTTATTTTCTTTCGAACGTTTCACCATCTAATCACGCCATACCATCGGCGTTGGTATCACTACGCCAATAAACGTTGATTGATTGACATTGTTGTTTGATTTAATCTGCGTAGTGTTCGATTTATATAAATAAATAATCGAAATATGTTTGTAAAATTATGTGGGAACAACGAATTAAAAAGTTGTATTCCATACACTTTTAAAGATTCTGAGAAACTGTTTTTACTTTTTGATGCTGTCAACTTAATTAAAAGCATAAGAATTAACTAGATGCCACAAAGCAACAAGTCGTTCTATTTTCCCAGTCCTCAAAATTATACAGAAACATTGGTAGCATCTTTAACTGCCCTGGTAAGTATTTATGAGAAAGAGAAAAATGTTATAAAAACTGCCCCCAAATTAAATAATAAAGCTCTCCATCCAACACATATTGAAAAACAAAACGTCAAATTGGCATTAAAAGTTTTTGATAAGACAAATTCTGTTTCTTTACGATTATTTACTGCTAGCTCAAATAATTGCCAGTATTCAAGAACTGTAACTTTTGTTGACCAAATAAATATATGGTGGGAAACTATGAACATTAAACACCCGAAGAAAGGTTTCAATCTTCAACTTAATGAAGCTGTTCCCTTTGCATCTATAGATGATACCAGGTTAAGATTTCTAGAATTGTTTGCAGAATGGATAAGAAAATGGAAAAATTTAAAATAAAAGCCAAGTATCTTTAGAAACTTCTTTTGCCCTTTATTACACAACCGATACAATTATTCAACTGATCCGTTATATTTTTACTGAACTTAAAGCAAAATATATATCGACAGGAAAATTTTAAACACGATAATTTGGAAGGTTGATTTGGACAATACAGAGAAATGTCGGGATTAAATTATTATATATCTGTTCAACAAATTTTAGAGACAAAAAAAAAATTGAGAATTAAAAGTGTTTTAAAATTGCATTCTGCTGTACATGGAGAAATTGGTATTAAAGAATTTATATCTGTTCATACGTCCAATTTAATTGTAGTGGATGTTGATGTATCTTTTTTTCTTTGAATTAATCTGTGAGGATGTAGATATTGACAGCCTTCCGTAAAATGATGTTCAAGCTCTGATATACATTGATGATTATTGTGTTAAAAATTTAGAATTGACATGCGAAAGTTGTATACAAATGTTTATGCTAAATGCAAAAATTGATATTGAAATTGATGATAATTATAGATATTTTAAAGAATTGAATGGGGTGGATTAAAATTTTCAACAACAATCGTTGTTGATGTGTTAAGCATAAGCTTTGTTGTTTTTTTCAAAATAATCTTGTCAAGAATATGAATATGAATTTATAAGTTGTGGCAGTCAGCTTTCAGTGTTTGTCAAATTTTCGATACTAGGTATATAAATGAATAATGTTTTAGAAAAAGACCAGTGTTATAAATGTCACGCATATTTTTTTTCACTTACACATAAAATAGTTCAAATTTTCGCTAATATTTGTTTAAGTAATTATGTAAAACGATGCAATGAGAAAATTCAGCGCGAAAAAGATGAACGAAAAATTAAAAAGATTCATTTACTTATGAAATAAGTTATTTATTTTGTTTATTTGCACTCGAGAGAAATATATTCTTTACCTTATAAATAAAAGTTGAACTCTATCTTAATCCTATATTTCAAGGCATCTATATGTTGAAAAATAAAATCTTTTGAGCTTGTGTAAAATTTTGTCTCTTATTATTGATTGTATGCAAGATATATGTCTTAATTTTGAATGTATGTGCACATGTACATTCAAGTTCAGTAAATTTTCAGTTTATTCAATTTGAAGAAATTCTACAATTTTTTTTAAACTAAACGAATAACCTTATAATTTAATTTCAACATTCAAAATTATCGAGATTATGTTTCAAAAATCGCTGAAGCACCATGTTCGAAATATTTTGAAATATCATTCAATACATGTAACATTCTGTATAAATGGACTTTATATTATGCAAACGCCACCGTTTCCCTCCTTTCCCCCGGCGGCGAAAAGCCTTGGCCAAACCTCCTTGCCCTCAGGCTAGTTATAGCTCTGTACTTAAGTGAATTAAAAATCAAGAAATTAATGCAAAAGCAAATGTTTTACTAATTATCAAAATATATAAAATTGCACACAATATTAGATGCAACAAATTTCAGGCACCTACATTAAAAGATACAATATATAAGATAATAATCATTGAGCTCAGAAAGCGTCCGGGTAAGGGAAAATGTAAATTTAGAAATGATTTTGAAAAGCAATTAAAATCATGTTTTACGGTGAAAAGAAGCGTTACTCTTTCCATTACGACAGCAATTTGTAAACGCACACCACGGAATTAAAACAGTTGCAAAATAAACAAAGAAGTAATGAATAATACTAACAAATAATGTATAAAATAAGAAACAAAAAACACAAGCAAATATTAAAAATTGAATAGAATTGAAAAATGAAGAAAAGCAAATGGAAACGCAAGTTCGAGAGACAAAGCGGAAATAAATGATAGTACCAATCGCACCAATGACGTTACAAGCTTCCTCCCCTATAAGGCAAAGTGAACTTGTCTTCTCCGATGGCTTACCTTCTATTCCGCTTATCTTTGAGGTTGAGCGGTTGTAGAAAAAAGAGGAGGATGTCAATAGTGGAAGTTATTCACCAGGCAGGGCCGTAGATGATCTGGCTTCCCTGGCAGAACCGTCCAGATTACGTCCCCTTGTCACGGACATACATCCCCCTGTGAGTTATTTCAGCCGTGTTTACGTTTCTTTTCTTGTCCTCCTGACAACACTCTAGCTATAGCGCTAGTTATGACTGAATGAAAAATAATTGATAACTATGCAGATTCCAGTTATGCGTTTCAATCAACAAGATGGAGTAACTAAGGGTAGGGGCCCAGTAAAATAGCAATTAAAAACCCATGAAGTGGGACTTAAGTAGTTATGGGGGCAAAACTGCCTTTAAAGAAAATTATGTGATGCGGCCTTAGAGAAAATAATGTTTTTTGTAGTGGCATACATTCTAGGGGCTCTAGGTAATCTCAGATGGACCAACTTGTTTTTTTGTTTTTTAACAATTTTTTGCGCAAACCGTTTTTCTTAGAAAAAGTCAGTATTTTAGAAAAATTGAAAAATGCAGAAAATAAAAAGGGTATGGTACACATAAAAAAACAAAAACAATTCGAATGCAGTTTACGAACGGAGAGAAACTATCTTTTTCTTTCAACCGTCTGTGAGATCAATCGCCAATAACTGGAAAACTGCCAAGATTTTTCTAATTTCCGGTGATTGGGAATCATATACCATGTATGACAGCTGTCCTAGACATAATGACGCTTAGGATGTTATGTTTGGATTTTGAATATGGTAATCTTTATCTTCAGGGCCTGATCACCGTAAAGGCGTCCAAAGCCCGAGCTTTGAGAATAGATTATATTATGAGCATGTGCGGGGACCACGCACATGCGCAGAAGGATTGTTCACCGTGCAGTTCCCACTCCCATCAGAGTCCAGTCCCAAAGCCTGTGCTTTGAACACCTTTGTGGTGATCAGGCCCTGCTTATTTTTCAATCATTGGCGTATGAAGAAAGTTTGTATATATATATCCAATTTAAATTCCGTAATGAAGCGTCCATTTGGCTACAAAAATACTCGCATGCATAAAATCGAAATTAAACGGTTTTAGATAAAGTTAAAAAGATGGGAGAAATGTGAGGCCAGGGGCGGACTGTGTCCTCTCAAAGGGCGTATACCTTGGATTATCGGAGGGCGCGAGTCCTATAGCCCAGGGGAGCGAAAATCCAATCCTCCATGAGTGCGCATCGGCCCAGGGGCCGGTTGGAGGCGGCCCATCCGCCTCTGTTGGGGGATCGATATTTTATGCGTGTATGCGATCTTCGCATATATGTGAGCTGCATATACACGGGTTCGACTGTAAAACTAAACATTTGGTTTCCCGTAATAAGTATAGTGGCTATAATTTAGCTATGACTATATTTTTCAAATGTTGGGGGGAAATGTTATGGGGAAAATTTTTCCAATAAAGGAATAATAAAGTTAACTTAAAAATTACTAAAACCCTTAAAATATGAATTTATACTGGAGATTCGCCGTTTTAAGCATTTATATGCACTGTCACTAAAAGAAGGCTAAAAACATGAAATCATATATGCACATATGCATTCGCATATATAATCTGGGTCTATTTATTATTTCCGCCCCGTATTTCACTATATGATTTATTTATTATCAAAGTCTATATGAAGAATTTTAGTCATTTGAATCAGCGAATCTGAGTCAGTTGCAAATCCTTATTAATGCGAGAGAAAATTCTCCTTAGCTCGTATCTTGTTTGCCATTAATAATAATGTATTCCTTGTTGTTTTATACATCGGGAGTTTTAAAAACGATGTAGTTGGAAGATGGATAAAGAGTAGCAGCGATGCTAGTAACGGGGCTCTTTCCAGTAGTATTAGCAAGGGATTGCTCATACTACGGAAGAAGAACAAATAAAATTTTATCGGCGCATAAAAATCAACATTTATGTAAAACACAACTGGAATATCGCATAACAGAGTTTATGAACGCAGTCTTGATTCAAAAATTATAGCAACTCGTATCCCTGTTCTGGCTCCAATATAACAACTCGAAATCCCTGTTAGGGCGCTAATATAACAACTCGTATCCCTGTTCGGCCGCCAATATAACAACTAGCGTTAGAGTTAGATGCTCATAGTGGTGATTTACCGTTAGCTCAGCATATAAAAGTCTACTAGCTGTTATAAATTTATTTATCTATCGGGAAATTGAGTAGCTGCGTGTTGGTCAACATTGGCAAATAATATAATGTGAATAGGTGTTCATTGTGTTCTAGAAGTTATAACAGTAGTAATAACATTCAAGCCCAAACCAATCCATCCTTTTCGAGCGAGTGTCGGTACTGGAACTAATCAATATGTCAGAAGTCACATGGCAACTCTGGAACTGCTTAAGAACCCATCCACTAGTGAAGACCGACCGGGGCAGTGTTACTACAAATATATTAAACACACTAACTAAACAAATAGAATTGCTAGTTAGTTATTACGCTAAGTGAAATACAGCAATATTAAACAGGAGGCATTAACCTGCACTTGGTATCCAGCAGCTGACGTCTCGGGCTCTTCTACACAGGTCCTTCTAAGCACTTGGACTCAATACTGGGTTTAATCAACAAGTCATATTAAACTCGTTCTTGTAACCGACAAATTCACTTCCAAGTTACTCTCGTTCCTTATTAACAAGTCCCGAAATGTCCTAACTGGTCAAGTAAAGTCTAAGATAAACTATTGAGTACAGTTCCACGCCGGTTAGTCTTTACGACATCTCGAAGCATTTTATATTCTTTCCGAAAAAAATGAAGCGTTTCGCATTTATTAAAGCATGAAACCATAAAAAATTCATTTGTTCATATCTGTTTTATTCTTGTTTAAATTTTAACTTTAAGAGTATTGCCCTAGAGATAGTGCTGGATCAAGGTATCATGGGCTTTAAGCTGGAAGGATAGAACACCATCTCCTCCCACAGAGAATGATATTTACTCAATGAATTACGAGTCTTTTCTTTGAAGTTTATTATGCTCTGTGTTCAGGAATATCAATAATAAAAATTGCTGGGATATTTGTGAATAAACATGATTAAAATGACGCTTAGCTTCAAATAGCACCATGTCCCTTCGAGACTCTGCAGAGTTCCATAATTGTGAAGCTCTAGGTCTGGTCCACGGCTCCTAAGAAAGAGAACTGGCGCATAGCCGCCATTTTCCTGCCATCGTATCACGTGATCCCATTCACTGCTGTGTTAAAGTAGAGTGATTCACAAGTGTGCTATTTTTGATAAAATAGGGTTAAATGGGTGGGTGTCCCGTTAAGAATTGTTCTGATCATTCGAAGAATAAATATAGAATGTTTAGATTTGCAACAGATTCTGTAAGAAGAAGAAAATGGATTATTAATATTCCAATGATAAACGTAGTGTTATGAAACCAGAAGTATACAGGAAAATGGCGTCTGATGCGTCGACCAATAATTTTAAGGTCCCTAGTCTAGCCCAGCTTGGCTACTACGTAAATCTGGCAATGCCCATGGAACGCACAGAACGCGAAAATCCAAATTAAGGAAATTCCCCAGCAGTCTGGAGATTTTGGACTTTTACTAAACTTATACAAAACTCTGTTCGCCGATAATTAAAATTTTCAGCAGGAAATAATTAGTAGCCTTCACCGCTGGAATTGAACCTATATCTCTTCTACTTCCTTGGTAGGCGTTAATTAGCATCGTCGAGTACTTCGAATAATGTTGAAGTTGGAAATAAATTGGAGCTATATTTAATACAATTGCGACGATGTATATGTTTTTCTCAGGACTTCCGCAATTCAGTTTAAATTGTGTAATGAACACTTTATGGTTTAAAAATACTTGGAATGTGTGAATTTTGAAGGAGATTGTAAACCCAAAACTCGAGAAAAACTACTCCAAAATCATCCAAAAGGTAATTTTATTAAAATCTTCGATGAGCTTTAGTAATATTTAACTATCTTTGAATGTCATCGTTTTACGCTTCACAAAAGTATTTCTAAATATCAAAAGGTTTAGTAAATACTTAAGTTGCCATGAATATCAAAATAGTCGTTATATATCACAGTGGTTATTAATTATATTTTATAGTCTCATTAATAATTGTTATAGTTGATATCATGCGATAACGCTTATAGGTTTGTTTGGAAACACGAGTTTGTTTAGAAAATTGGTAAAAAGATTGACTTATTTTTCGTTGGAGACTTGATCTTCAGCTTCGGACTCGCCATTGTTTAAAAAACGAGATCAATTAATTAATTTAATCAATAATATAATGAATCAGATTATTTAGTGGTTTATCTGAAGAATTTAATTAATTAAAAGAGGATTAAAATGGGCTTTCCCTATATCAGAAATAAATATTTTCAACGATGTTTTATTTGAAGGATTTTAGATTTTCGGGGCGTGGGGAGGTGGTGGATGGGCTTGGCTTGATTTTTTTTATCAAGTGTCTGGAATTATCTCTAGGAGCGATATTTTATTTTAAGTTTAAAACATCATTTTATATCAAATTAAATCGTACTTCCGTTTTTTCTGTACTTCAAAATTTGTTACATACTTAATCTGTTGCGTACTTCAAAATCATTCAAGAATCGTTTGAGAAGGAACACAGATATTATTTTAAACTCTCGTTTCTTTTCTATTGTGTTTTGTATATTTTATTACAAGTAAAAGTAAGGTCATGTACGAAATACTTGTAGCTTGAAACTTTTTAGGCTTCCTACAAATTTTATTTAAAAAATTGAAACGTTGTATTTGAATGCCAAACATTTTGCCTGACCATAATTAAGGCTTTTTTTTTTATACAGTCTGTTAATTATGGTGACAGAGCATGAAGAAACGCCCTTGCTTGAGAAGACTTTATGCTTTAATGAAAATATAAAGAGCAGCGAATCACCTTTTCAGGTAACGACTTTGTATATTCAGTAAATAATTACGTTGAAAACATAGTAAATAACTACTTCGTAAATAAAGCAATCAATTTGTTTCTAATCATAGTTGGTTTCTAATAACATTTGGTTCAAGCCTTCGTTTAAAGAAGGGAACTTGACATGGAACTGCAAAAGGTCACGACCTAATTACCTATTTATAATGTAAACCCAACATTTGTGGTTTCTAAGAAATCCTTCTCAGTGATTGTACTATACTTCTTTATAGAATTTTTCTAGAATCCATTTATAAATTTTTTTCTAGAATCTATTTATAAATTTTTTTCTAGAATCTATTTATAAATATTCTTTTCCTAGAATCTCTTTATAAACATTTTTCGCCCAGAATCTTTTTAGAGATCTCCTTGTCTGTCTAGAATTTCTTTATAGATCTCTTTTTCTGACTAGAATCTCTTTAGAGAACTCCTTTTCTCTCTGGAATCTTTTTGGATGACAGTTTTGAAATTACAACAACGTGTCACGATAGCTGCATGTGTTGATTAATTGGGGATTGTGTTAACCCTAAGGAGGGCAATAGTATCTTTCGGAATCTCTTTATAGATCCCCTTTTCTTCCTATAGTCTTTTTATATCTCTTTTTCGGTCTACAGTCTTTTTATAGATCTCTTTTTCTGTTTAGAATTTCTTTATAGATCTCTTTTGTCTGGAATATTTTGACAGAGCCCCATTTCCCTAGAATCTCTTCATAGATTTGTTTTCCTTCTGGAATTTATTTCTTTATAGAAGATCGAAGTTTAGATTAAAAAAGTGGAGCGTCATAAATTAATTTTTGTAAATATTTCCTCTATAATATCTTCTTTAATTAGAGGGGTTTACTTTGGCAACATCTTCGGAATGTTGGTCAAGCACCTCTCACTGGATATCGAAACTCTTTAACATTGAAGCCAGTGGCGGTTTTAGCACGTAAGAGGCCCCAGGTGTAATGTAATTTTGAGATACCCCCTCCTTCTAAATATTTACTATGGGCCCCTTCCTGTCCTTAAGGACGTAACCATTGATGTAACTAGGGGATAGGGGCATGCCTCCCACTAGAAAAATATTACCCCCTAGAAAATTTCTGAATCAATGAAATATCTCAGTAATACTATTTTCTTACCACTGAAGTGGTAGCTACATGGTGTTCCGAAAACACCATATAAAAAGTATATAGCCGTGATTCTTGTGCAAAACGGACCATGATGGACCTTTACGTGGTGTGGGGGGGGTCGGAAACGAATATCCAGGGAGTCATGACTACGTGGTGTTTATACGCCATCTTAGATTTAAACTAAAATCCCTTCTAGCGTAACCTCAAAGGTCATGTGAACATTCCTAGTAAGGCATATTGGTTTTCTCTTAACGCAAAAGCTTAAACTAAAAGATAGTTTTAGTGTATACAAATGTGTTCTGTAACACTATGACTTCTCTTTAGAAGAGTTAACATATATTACTCAAATACCAGATGTAAAATCTTAGCCAATCCTGGCCCAATATGCAATCACATGACATTTATACGCCAATAGCACATGGAGGGATGAACCCCAAAATCCATTCCAAAATTGTCTTCAACCAGAGAACACCCTCCTAGCTCTGCACCCTTCGAAGATTTAACACATACTTCCTTTTCGCTTAACGTTACGTCTATACATCTACGCATCCAATAATGTGCGCATCATCGTCTGGCAACTAGCCAATGCTATCTCCTGTAATGTGTTTCTTCATGCGTCTTAATAAATGCTTTCTTCGTTGTGTGTGTACATACTACTGTTCATCACCAGCAACCTTCTTATGGAATCATCCGCATTCAGGTTTCTCCCTCACCTGCAACAAAAAACCAGAGGCTGTCTGACTACGATGTAGGCTACAACCCAATAAGCCCCAACTATAAACAAATAACAAAGCATGATTGGATTAAAAAAAAAGTCACTCCTAAAATAAACGTATTTATCCAATACACAGCATCTGGGCTGTATTATAAAAAAAATGATAGTTTATTCGCTGTGCATACGTGGCATGTGGGAGTTAACAATTTCGAGCCAATGAAAATTGTATTTGAAAGTTTGGCCTTTAATTTCCCAACTTCCGCCGTCGCCAATTTTTGGCGGGAATGGCGAACTTTTGGCTGTAAATCATGAGCGAAAACCAAAGAATTTTCGGAGCATAAATGTTTGTGATTGGCAGGTGGAGGGCATTGATGGATCTAGTATGAATCCTAGAGGTGGGGAGGGTGGCGATTTGTATGGAAGTATGCAAAATAATTTGAACCCTCTTAACTGCTTAATCATTTTCTTAAAGTCGCTTCAAAAATTGCATATATTTTTATTACATATTTCAAATCTACATGCATTTGAGAGTTAAAATATGTAGCACATTTTTGTAAACAAGATTTTTTTAATATAAATTTCGTGCATAAGAACAGGCTTTCATAAAAATCAATTTTAAGAGTAATCGTTTAAATTCAAAAATTCTGAAAATAAATCTTGATTAAATTACGATTTAGGGAGTATTACGTAAGCCTCTGAAAAATAAAAGTATGCATAACTCCGTGGATATTCATTTCCGACCCCCCCCCCCATGTAAAGGACCATTATGGCCTATTTTGCACAAGGATCACGGTTATATACTTTTGACTCGATGTTTTTGGAACACCCTGTATAGCCCCTCCCTTATACTTCGAGGCCAGTTGCGCCAATACCAACAATTAGGAAGGTAACTATTAGGTATTAACTAGCTGTTAGGAGGTAGCAAAAATTTCAGATTATATGAAGGAGTGAAAACTATAAGGATATAAATGAATTTTATAACATTTTAAAGTAGCCTTATAAAACCGATAGATAGCTTTTTAAGATCTTAATTTTTCACGAAATTCATTTTAGCAAAAAATGCCTTTTGCCCTTATAGTTTTCACCTCTCGATATAATTGAAAGCTGTCTTTGCATTTTTCTCTCCTTCTGTTATCATGGCTCATTTTTGGTCATGAGTCATTATATTAAAAATGAATAAAAAATGATAACATTAGCTGTTTATTAATAAAAAAAAATGCAATCGGAATACAAGGAAAATTGTTATTTCATATAAATTTAATATATCGTAATATACAAGCTAATAATATATATCGTGATATACAAGTTAATAATATATCGTAACATATAAGATAATAATATATCGTAATATACAAGCTAATAATATATCGTAGTATACAGGCTAATATAATATATCGTAATAACTGAATTCGTATATTTTGAAACTGTGAAAAGCTAGGATTGTCCATAGAGATTTTTTTCGTAATATCCTCATTCTTTGGAGAGTGATAAAAAATATAAGGCTTTGTATAAAATTCAATTTCAGATTATTCATGGCAAGAAAGAAGAGATTCGAAGTAAGTTTTTATCAAGTGACAGAAAAGACCTAACTCTTTCATGGCATGACGTATCTGTACAAGTGAAACCTAAACAACTATGCTGTCAAAAGCTAATACCGAAACGAGAGCCAAAGATTATATTAAAAAAAGGTGAGTGCAATGCTTTTAAATCTGAAGCTTCTTAAGGCCCGAAATGACACCACAAATGAAAAATTCAGCACCTGACCCCACGTGACAGTCAAAACTATGATAGAGCAAAAAGCAGACAATATATTCAGCGTTCTTGAGACGAAACAAAGACTTTATTAGTCCTAAACATATTGTACTTTCCTTGTATTAACAGAATAATATTCAGGCGCAGTTTGGCTTATATGCTTTGCGCCATAAAAAAATCCAAATAAACAAACAAGAATAATATCGTTTACTGCTAAACTCTTACGTGTGTGAATGAGTGACCTTTTCTTGCTGATGGTTGAATGTGCACGCAGTTTGAGTCATGTACAAAACTATTAAAAATATTGTGTAAAATTACCTTCAGGTTATGTGTCCAAGGAGTACATGAGACTTAAACAAACTTAGTGTTCAGGCTTGGGTCTCATTCTCCCGGATACCTCATTACGTATAAATCCCAAGCGCTTCTGGTCTCAAATACTTGGCATAAGGGACACTCAATTCTGGTCTCAGATACTTGGCATAAGGGACACTCAATTCTGGTCTCAGATACTTGGCATAAGGGACACTCGATTCTGGTCTCAAATACTTGGCATAACGGAGATTCAATTCTGGTCTCAGATACTTGGCATAACGGACACTCAATTCTGGTCTCAGATACTTGGCATAAGGGACACTCAATTCTGGTCTCAGATACTTGGCATAAGGGACACTCGATTCTGGTCTCAAATACTTGGCATAACGGAGATTCAATTCTGGTCTCAGATACTTGGCATAACGGACACTCAATTCTGGTCTCAGATACTTGGCATAAGGGACACTCAATTCTGGTCTCAGATACTTGGCATAAGGGACACTCGATTCTGGTCTCAAATACTTGGCATAACGGAGATTCAATTCTGGTCTCAGATACTTGGCATAACGGACACTCAATTCTGGTCTCAGATACTTGGCATAAGGGACACTCAATTCTGGTCTCAGATACTTGGAATAAGGGACACCCACCAGGGTGTCGGTGTTGGCCGGGCTAGTAATCAAGAATATTTACTATCGTCTTCTTCGCCCATTGTGATTTAGGAATGCCGTGGTAAAGCTACTATCTAGTTCTTGGGTCAAATCACAGATCATTGTTATTTGCCGACTGTTTCTTTTTCAGATCAGCCTGTACAGTCAACAACAACAGCTGTAAAGCCACGCTTATTCTGGTGCTTTGATTTATTAGTTCAACCCCAGGCTTAGGGGATTGAATCTCGCCTTCCCAGAAGGCCTCTACTGAAGCAAGCTATCTCTCGCCCCCCCCACCTCTCCCACCGGCAGGACGAGGAAATGTGACTTCGGGGAAGAGAGAAGAAACAAACAGAACTGAATTTTTACAAATTGACTCTCATAAATCGTTTCAATATTTTTCTATTATTTCGAGTTTCAAATAACGAATATTGAACGACGCTACTAAAAAAAAGAATCTGACAAAATGCAGCTTATCAGTGAATATGGCTGTCTAGGTTTTTTTCCCCATATATCTTGAAATCTCAGATATACAACTATATCCAATTACGAAATTTTTAACTGTCTGCAAACGTGTTTTTTCTAGACAAAACTGCGATATATTTGCAGGATGTAGCAATCTCCCTCCATCCTCCTGATCATTTATTTATTTTCTACTTACAAGGATGGATAACATGGTCTGAATCTAAAGGGCACAAGCATACTAAAGAAGCACGTCAATATGGTTTCACAAAAGAATTAAACTAAAAATTCTCTACCCAGACTCCAGCGCGCCTCCGTAAGTGGAAATGCATGCCTCAACTCAATGCTCCATTCTACTCCATATCACAGTTTCTTAAACGAGGCCATAAATCTGAATAAAATAATTTTTTATAGTATATTTAGATATATATGCTGATAATAAAAATTTATTTTTTACCATTCTTTAATACTAGGAAAATAATGTGTACTGAGGTAACCCAAAACGAGGAAATTATTGATTTATATAGTACGTATCCACGATTGTATTATGTACGTATTGATTTATATAGTTATCCGTACGTACGTCTGGTGGAGAGCTTCGAAACAAGCTTTCCACTCTTCTCCATTTTTAACCCAATCATATCAATAATATCTGAATCATTAGAATTTCTTTCAAAACGTTCAAATAGTTTTGAAACAGATGTGTGGTTGTTAGAAGTCATTTATACCACCTATGACTCCATATTGTTCTCAGAAGGTTATTATTATAGTTATTGCAGTCTAAAACATGATTTAAATATTATAAAGACGAAATCTATATTCGACTACCAACGAAGTAAGAAAAAAGTTTAACA
>QLNU02014176.1:6986680-6997164 GCA_006491805.2 Dysdera silvatica
TGGGGTTATAACTTTAAATATAATATTATGTTTAAAAAGGTACTTCTGGATTCAAACGATTTACCCTTACAGACGCAAGATTTTTACAAACAGCTCTCTGATAAAACTGTGACCCTGAGAATGGACATCTTGCGTAAATGCAAAAATTTCTCACCACGATCTCCTTGTAAAAACTGTTGCATCTAGAAAAGCAATCTGCTCTCACTGGCGAATACAAGGGTGGGGGGCGAGCATCGGAAATTAATTTCTGTAATTAAATATTCCGCAATTTTCTTTTTCGCTTAAGATGTTTCGTTTTCGACACGAATATTACTGACTGGTATTTCATAACTCTTTGAAATTCCCCTGTGTTTATAAACGCCGCCTTCGGACCAACTGGGCCCAAGTTCGATCTCCAGCAGTAGTGGTTGTGTATGCATATAAATGCATCGTGGTTTGGATGTGACGTTGGACCGTCGGTTCCGATAGAATAATCCATAACACCGTCTTGAAACGTAACATATACAAATGAAAATAGAACGTTGAAAATTAGCTGGAAAAATAAATTATGTAGAGGTGAATGGGTGTTGTGTGTCGACGTATTAAATATAATTTGTGGGAAAAATCGCATCTCAATAATAGGAAACAATGTTTCATTTTCAAATCGCTTATCTGTATATATTTATGGATGCGTTTTTACATTTATTTAAATTTCGATCTAAGTATAGCGTTGCGCAGGGCGTAACCTTCGGCTTTATATTCTCTTCCATTTCTAACCTCAAAACTTAAAATAATTTAATATAGATCTTCTCTTACATTTCTATAATTTTTATACTGCTCAAGCTATGTATCACGAAATATTGTATATCGGGTTGAATAAAAATTTATTATTATTATTCATTTATGTTATTGTTCATGTTAGAACAGATTTGGGAAGGTGTTCGCACTAACGCAACAATATAATAAACGCAATACTGTCGCAATTAAAGTTTATTGATGTCGTCAATAACTATTTCAATAGCCATGTGCTGTTTTCTTCAGCACGAAACAAATAGCCACACCAATCTGTAGTAAGCTAGTAACGACGTTAAAACATTTTAATTGCGACACTATCGTGTTTATTATTGTTTATTAGATTTTGAGTACTGCATTGATATAATGTATGCTTTTTTTTAAAAAATTAGTGATTAATTATTCATAATGTTTAATTTCCACGTAATGATAATTTTAGACTAATATATTCATAAAATTTTTGTCTGCAAGTTCCGAAAAGTAAAATATATCCCTAATAACGTCTTTTAAAGGACGGAAGAAAAAGCGCCCTTAAACAGAAAAAAGCCCTTTAACAGAAAAAATCAGAAAGAATGCAATTGTATGGAGCGTCTGTGGGGACCACGAGATACCACTGTTAGACGGGAAGATTCTATTATTCGGAAAATGTCGGTTTAACAGAATGTTATTAATCAGAACGCCGTTATTGAGAATGTTTACGGCAGCTTCATTGCGTTTAATTTATCGGCTTGAATTGGATGATGGTTTCATATAGCGTAGTTTAACACTAACTACGACACTTCTATAATTAAAACAAAGTCCCTTCTATTGTGTAAAACAGAAAAAAATTGTATGAAGGACTGTTCCACAGAGAATTATACGTATTAATATTTAATTTTTCTTGACGTTTCGAGTTGTTCCCACACAGGACACCTTCAGCCTATCTTGATAGAGAAAAAAAAAAAAGTAGTATAGTTAAAGTGGCAGAGTGTGGGGAGGTAATTAATTACAAACAGAAAAAGGTTCCGTAGCTAGGCATGTGGTATGAAAAGGAGTCCGTGTCTTGGCATGTGGTATGAAAAACGTTTCGTGGCTAGGTATGTGGTATGAAAAAGGTTCCGTGTCTAGGCTTGTGGTAAGAAAATAGTGCCATGGCTAGGTATGTGGTGTGAAAAGGGTCCCATGGTTAGGCATGTGGTATGAAAAGGATTTCGTAGCTAGGTATGTGGTATGAAAAGGCTCCGTGGCTAAGCACGTGGTATGAAAATGGTTCCGTGTCTAGGCTTGTGGTATGAAAAGAGTGCCGTAGCTAGGTATGTGGTATGAAAAGGTTTCCATATCTAGGCCTATGGTACGAAAAAGGTTCCGTAGCTAGGCATGTGGTATGAAAAGGATTCCGTGTCTTGACATGTGGTATGAAAAAGGTTCCGTGGCTAGGCATGTGGTATGAAAAGAATTCCGTGTCTTGGCTTATGGTATGAAATGAGTGCCGTGGCTAGGCATGTGGTATGAAAAAGGTTCCGTGGCTAGGCATGTGGTATGAAAAGAGTTCCGAGTTTTGACATGTGGTATGAAAAGGATTCCGTGTCTTGGCTTATGGTATGAAAAGAGTGCCGTGGCTAGGCATGTGGTAAGAAAAGGTTTCCATATCTAGGCCTGTGGTACGAAAAAAGTTCCGTGGCTAGCCATGTGGTATGGAAAAGGTTCCGTGATTAGGCATGCTGTAAGAAAATGCGTTCCGTGCGAGAAAATATTTGAGAGCCACTGGCCTAACTGATTAAGAACCACATAATAATTGTTTCTTAAAAAATACTAGGTTTCAGCTTGTCACACTACGCACCTCTGTGTGTTACTAAATGACACGAGAGGCGCGGGTTGATTGCTTTGACACTAATATTTAATTAATATTTGCATTGTATTACGTCTCTTCTACACTTATATTTGAACAAATTCTTTTTTTCGCAATCAACGAAAGTGCAGAGATTTCTTGTAATAACATCAGATTATATGAATGAAATCAATTAATTATTTATTTGTTTACTAGCTCAGTTTAACACATTGTGCAGACACGAAAATAGGGATCCCTGGTTCTACGGTGGGCGTCTCCGGAGGCGAGAGAAAAAGACTGGCATTTGCATTAGAAGTACGTTGATTAAAAAAACGTTTCCGGATACGTTTCCTTCTTGATAATTTTATTTCTTTACGTTTCGATCTGTTTCTGTGTAAATCTTCTTCAGAAAAGTTTCAATTCACGCTTTTCATAGTTTTATCAACATGGTAATCCTTTATAGATATATTGTTTCACTAGGTGTTGACTAACCCTCCGATAATGTTTTGTGACGAACCCACCTCTGGATTGGATTCATATATATCCTTGAATATTGTCAAGGTACTCAAAAAATTATCAAAACAGGGACGAACTATCGTATTCACGATCCACCAGCCATCTGCAGACGTTTACGAGATTCTGGACGATATTTTACTTATGGCTGAAGGAAGAGTAGCCTATATAGGTTCCAAAGAAGGAGCAGCGAACTTCTTCCAAAGGTAAGAAATGAAAGGCAGATAAATAATCTAGCATCAAGATGGAAACCTGGAGGTCGCCGATGCGAGGCCAACTCGGTTTCTTTATTTTCATTTCAAACTCTCGCGAATCAAAGATTCTAATTCAAACTGAAATACCGCGGCGCGACGGAAATTGATTGACGCAATCAATTTCTCTTTCTGTAATAAAGGACAGATCCGACACATGCAGATATGGGAAGAAGACCGTTCATGGCTGGGCTCTGACGCCTAGGGTTCAAAGCATTAGGATGTAAACCCAAGGGTCGTTGATTCGGGTGCAGCCTAGGGTACATAGCCTAGGCCATTTTTTTTTCCTTCTTAGATTCCTATGACTCAAAGATAGGTTTATATTTAAGAAAGAAGTGAATGAGGTAGAAATAAATTCTTGAAAAAGATATAAATTGATATTTTTAAAAATAAAAATATGACTTTTTTTGATTAATTTTCTTCTTGTTTTTCTTTGAAATGGATTTTCAAGAAAATTTTGTTTATCGTCTTCTATGTTTAAAATGAAAATCATTCTTTGTCTCTCAGAATTTTCAAATTTATTTTTTAATCGGCATTTCTAATTTATTTTAGCACAGGAGTGACACTTCCCGAAAATTTTAACCCTGCCGATTATTTTATTTACCACTTAGCCATTGAGCCTGAGATAGAAAAGGAATGTAGAGGAAGGATTAACGTAAGTTGCAATAATATCCTGAACTCTCTTTTTATTGAACAATAATTTTAAATTTGCGTGAACTATCTTTTTCTTTTGCACATCAGATCAGGTTTAACAAGCAAGTAAAAGAAAATTGCCTAAGGTCGATATTTAAATTTAGCGGGTTTCAATTAACATTGATCCCCCAACTCTCTAATTCTCAAGTAACTCGGTAGGTTTTCAACGTTAACAACAACCATCATTATTGCATTTACGGAAGACCTTTGCCTTGTCCTTTTCATTGCGTATAGACAGGCAGACAGAAAAACCAAAAGCAATAGCGGGTTTAATATCTATTGAAACCTGCTAATAGCTTTCGTTTACAGCATATTTTAGCAAGACGGTGCACAAGGACACAAAGAGGGGGAGGTTACCACCTTTCCATCTGGGCAATATTATTAGCCATGAAAAAATTTCTTCAGAAGTAATGAAGGACTGCTGCTGATGCGTCCGAAAGCTTGAGTGATCTTTTTCATTGCTATTTTACCTTAGTATTACCTCAGTATTTAACCTTTTGTATGAAAAAATTTTCTTACGAATAAAAATTTTGTTTCCACCAGACTGGAAAAACCCTCTTTTTTTAAAATCTTGTATGTGGAACTGATTTGATACATATAGTTGAATCCGAATATAACGATATACTAGATGAGGGAAAGATACCTGTTTTTAACAATACTGTTTATAACGTTTTCGCGCTGTATACATAATATGTGCTTATGCGCGCGCGCGCGCACACACACACACACACACACACACACACACACATATATATAAAATTATTTTAACTAATTTATTACTTTTCAGTGTTTGTGCGATGCTTTTGATAAGCATAGAAGTTTTTACGATTTCAAAGATAAAGAAGACTCAAATAAGGTGAGAAAAAAAAAATTTGTATAATGACAAATCAGTACAAAAAATAATCAGGGTTCACCGTAATTGGAAAAATTCCGTCAAGTTTGGTATGATAAAGAAATCGTAGTTATCGAAACTCGGCGAAAACTGTTCTATGCTATTAAATCAGTGGTTCCCAACCTTCTTCAAGCCGCGGCCTACTTTTATAGTATAACAAAGTAATCCTTGACCCCCTATTATAGTAACCAAAGATCTGCGACCCCACCTCCATCTGCCGCCGCCACATTTGCATAATAAAAGCATTTTTAACAGAGTAAGGAAAACACATTAAATATAAAAATATATTACTAAATATTATTAATTATATAAATTAATGTATATTATAGATATGAAGTTAACAACCGTTAGTAGAATATTGCAATGTGTGTAGCCATGTTGAAATATAAAAGCGTTGGAAACATTTGGTATAAAATTCCTTATAAAAATAATTGCAACTAAAAATAGTTGTGGCGACCCCCCAGAAACCAGATCGCGGCCCCCCAGGTTGGGAACTACTGTATTAAATACTACTTCCTTTCTATTTCACTTTACTTTACTTTTCTTCTTTCACTTGTTTATCGTTTCTCCTCCTTTGTGTATTTTAACCTGCCTTTTTCCTTATTTTGTTTGACCCCGCCTTTATTTAGTAGTTCCTTCTTATTGCTGTCCTCTTTTTATATCTTTCTTTTCCGTAGAAGTTTTTCGTAGAATTCCTGTATGTTTTCTACTTGAGTATTAAATGTAATTTAATTTCATTTAAGTTAATGTAATTTACTTTAATATAACGTATTTTAATGCAATGTGATGTAATTTAATTTAATGTAATTTAATTTAATGTAATTTAATTTAATGCAATTTAATGTAATTTAATTTAATGCAATTTAATTTAATGTAATTTAATTTAATGTAATTTAATTAAATTAAATGTATGCTAATTTTCGCACAAAATTAAATGTCCGATTATTGGTTTAAGCTCAACTTGCTGCATTGATGATAAGGGATAATGGAAATCGATCATTGTGAACCTTTGAAAACAAAATGGCGGAAGTTAAGGATTGGAGTTTGCGAATAACAAGGGACAAAATAAAAATTTGTATCTATCAGGTGTTCCAAACCGTTCATTCAACGACTCTGAGAATGATTATTCCCATCTATCACATACGAGCCGACCCGTTCAATGCTTTAGTCATTGAAAGTTTGGCCCATCATTAATGTGTATATGTTATTCGGTGGGGTTTTTCTCAACCGCGACGCCATTGTGTGAGAAACTAATAAAGCTACACTTACATTTCTTGTACGTAAAATATAATGAAGGTGGAGGTATCGATTGTCGATGGCATTGGCGTACGCAGGGGGGTGTTGATGGGGGTTTTAACCTCCCATTGCAATGAAATTTTGTATATTTAACATAGGAATATGTGAGTTGCAGCTCTATAAACCCCACTTACCAACATTCTGCGTACGCCTATGGTAACTTCAACCAGGTGAAGGGCGTTTAACCAGTTGGGGTACTCTCTATCATGCAATGCATTTCTTCCATTGGTCTTTGTTCCTTCAAGAGTCTGCATCAATACTCCTTTTTTTCATTGTCTCTTTTATCTCTGCCATCCATGTTTTACGTGGTCTTCATCTTTTTCTTCTCCTCACCGGCACATACTGCAACATCTTTTTCTGCCATCTTTCATCGCTCATTCTCATTATGTGTCCAAACCATCTAAGGGCCTTTCGTTGGACCTTTTCATCAAGGGATAGTAACTTAACTTTAGAAAAAGTGACGTACTAATTTTGATTTCAACGGCTGAATTATAGAAGGGTTGCAGCTTGAATCCCTTTACAGGGGGTGATTCTAAGTGTCACAGAAGAGGTTTAGAATTCATTAATGTTTTGTGACATACTCTTATTTTGCTAAGCATTCACCGCGCTAAACACAAGCAAATTAGACCAAAAATGTTTTTATGAAGTTCATTCTTAGTACTGTATGCTTTGACAGAACCTAAAAAACACGTAACAATATATATGAAATGTACACTCTTTTGAAAAAAACAAAAAAAAAACACCCCTAAAAAATTATCCGATCATCTCAAAATTTCGCATGCAAATTCCTTTAGATCAAGTAAATGATTAAATTTTCAAAGCCAATGACTGTTAACTTCGATCATAACGTGCGGTTGAAAGGTTTCTGGTTCAAAATTAAACCACGCTTCTTCTATAGCCTTTTTAAGTTCTAAAACGGACGGATATTGCTTTCCATTGGCATACACAACATTCGTTAGTATGCCCCATACATTTTCGATGGGATTACAGTCAGGACTAAGAGCAGGCCAATCGAGAACTGTAATATTTTTAGCGCTCATCCATTCTTTTGTTGACCTGGATGTGTGGATGGACGCATTATCTTGTTGGAAAACCCAGTTTCGTCCACATAAAAGTTCGCCAAAAGGTAATAGGTGACTTTCAAGAGTTGCCTGGTATGCCTTGGAATCTTGTTTTCCATTCAAAAACGCCAAAGAAGTCTGTCCATTGAAGCTAAAGGCTCCCCAAACCATGACTGAACCTCCTCCTTGACGTCTGCTGAACCGACTTAAGGGGCGTTTTCGAAGATCGTGCCAGTAGTGCGAAAGGCCATCGGGACCATCTAAGTTCCACTTTTTTTCATCACTAAATAACACCTGCAGCCATTCGTCACTGTATGATATGTGCTGCCTTGCCCATTGTAGTCGTGCTTGTTTATGATGTAATTGCAAGCAGGGCTTGCGGCGCATTTTTGCATATCTCAAATGCCTGCATTCTACAATCCTTCTACGTATGGTTTCTCTTGACACTCGCATTGCTAACGTGTTTTTTATTTGATTTGCAGACAGGCTTTCATTTGAAGCCAATCTTCGTATTTGTCTATCATCCCGAATGCTGGTCACTCGAGGCCTCCCAGATCGTGATTTTGGTTGATACTGATCACCCCGGGATAACACTCGATAAATGCCTCGCTTTGAACGGTTCAATGCAACAGAAATTTGAGTAACAGATTTACCTTTAGTTTTCAGCCTCCAAATCTTCAAAATCTCGTCATTCGTAAATTGCTTTGACTTCGGCATCGTTCTAAGCATTCTAAATTATTTCAGGCCTTATATAACAACTCTGGGAAACGCCCCTTCGATCACTTGGGAACTTCGCGCCGTTAATTTGCATAAATCTGACATATGTGCCTAAACATTTGTGGCATGCAGATTCCAATATTACGGTGTTGGGATATTTTGTTTCAGTACTTTTGGTAATCTTTTAAGTTGCACAATTTATTATTGGTTCTAGGATTATTTAGATACAATATCGGCGAAGTTCAATGCAAATTCTCGCTTTTATTTATAATTTGCCTCTGTGTCTAAACTTTTGTGCAGGCCTGTACATGTTGATAAACATTGGCCGCACGCCTAGTTTGACATAAAATGTCGAAATTTTATCTCCTATTAATTGAATGACGCAAGCTTTCAATTTTAAATATTTTTAAATTTTGTATTAAAAAGGTTTTTTCGGTATATTAAATATTTTAATCAGCTAATATTACTTTTTTTTCTGTTTTCAACAGAAGTTGAGTCTTCCAACTGTTTCTAGGTAAACTAATTTTTATATTATTCAGTTAAATTTAGTTTCTGATATTAACATGATATGCGTCATTTTTTATTTATGAATTCAAATAAAACGAGTGTTTATTTATTGTATATACATGTTTCTATAAAAGCAAGAAACCTTTTGGAGAGCTTTTAGAGCCAAAATTTTCTAAGAAAATTTTTCTGGAAATATTGCTTATAGCGAGAATATGTCAATATTCGTTTCCTTTTTATGTTACTACAGAAGTTGGCAGAAAGCAGAAAAAAAAAAGTCCAAGCATTTTTCGACTGAGAGATAATAGATACATAATTTAATTCCCTTGTACTAATGACTCAGGCTGAGTTCATGCTTTGACGTTTGCTTTGTGACAAATTAATAAAAATATTCAATAATAATAAAATTGGGAGTCCAAGCTCGAATGCTAATTTTTAAATTGAAATATTATAATATGATTAAGCATTTTTCAGTTTTCTGTTGCAAAAACTATCACCGTATTGGCAGTTCTTCACCAAACTTTGGTGATTTTCACCCGAGATTAGTTGTATTTTTTAACATTTATTTACCAATATTCTCTGAATTTATTTTCAAAACGAAAATCGAAGACAATAGTTAGGTAAGAGTTCACACGACTTCTTGTAAAACGTAAATCAGAAGGAATATACAAAGCAGTTATCCTTTGAGAGTAATGGACTTATGCAGGTCCATAGCTAGAAGCTTTTCACAAGGGGTTCTGAAAGCTACAGGGGAGGACTTAGAATTCATTATTCTTTTGATGCATGTTTTTAGTATTTAATGATACAAAATAAAATAGCATTCTTATTAACCGAACTTAGCTTAACCGAAATGGCTTGCTTCACCGATTTTTGTTTTATTATTTTTTTTATGTTTTAGGAAACTTTCAGTATTTTTGGCAAAAGTGCGCCCATTCGTTTTCTAATATTTTCTGGCTTTAAGAGCGAAACCAATTCACAGGGGCGGACTGGGACCTTGGGCTGGTGCGCTTTTATGGGTGATAGAATTTGGGGCCCTTCGATGATCCAAGGTATGCGCCCTTTGAGAGGACCCAGTCCGCCCCTGTCAATGCAAATGGTGGACATTGGATTTATACAAAGACATGCATATTCTTTGTACATATCGAATATGCAGGGGGTTCGGTAACTATCGCATAAACTTTGCACAGAGCGATTCCTTACAAAATTCTAAGCAAGAAATGTTAATGTGAAAATGCTGAGAAATCCATATTTTTCGAGTTATTAACGTTTAAAGATTATCCAATCTCATGCCGTTTTCATTTGTTAACGCCTGTTAGGCTGAGGTTGACCCAGAACGGGGATCCCTCAAGGAGAGGTATTGGGTCCTCTGTTATTCAACGTCTTTTTGGCTGATTTCCCATCATACTTTTCTGAGGACGTCAACGTTTCTACCTTTGCGGTTAACCTTGCCGTGTGGTGCTCATCGCGGGACGTACAAAGTCTTCAAAGTAAACTACAAGAGACAGCTAATGTCCTCAACACTTTCTGCAAGACCTGAGAGCTGTCCATTTCCCATAATAAGACAGTTGTTCTACCCATATCCAGAAGCACTACTCTTGGCAATATAATCTCTATCACAGTTGACAATAACATTATTAATAATGTTAAACAACATCGTTTCATAGGAATTACATTTGATAACCGTCTTAATTGGAAAAGTTACATTAACAACATCAAAGATTTCTCAATCAACCAGATCAACATGCTCAGATGCCTTGCGGGAAAAGTGTGTAAAGTAAACAACACATATGCAATGTTCCAAAAATACAAGACGAATGCAAATTACATTGTAATCTCTAATCAATCATGGATATGTTCGCAGATTAGAACCTCTAATCAATCGTGGATATGTTCGCAGATTAGAACCTGATATTTTAATTGTTTCTAATCCTCATTCAACTTAGGTATAAGGCATCCTGGATTACAGAAGTGAAAACGTT
>QLNU02014176.1:6997264-7010632 GCA_006491805.2 Dysdera silvatica
TACATCTTTTGTCAAGAAATTTTCTGACATTATTTCAGCTTGTTGGTTTTCCCGTTACTCGCATTGCTTGAGGTTCGGAAGATTTATGTAGGCGAATTAATTTCTTCCTGCTTATAATCGAGCTATTTGACGTTAATTTCTCGACTTAAAATCCAATGCATGTGTGTAGGAATCAATAACAGATTAATATAGGCATTATTCAATATTTCTTTATATTTGTAACAAGAATAAGCAAAAAAGTGTTATAATTGTTTTAAGCTCCATTGATGTCTTAACAATTTTCAATTACTATTTTCATTTTTGTGCTTTGATTACTTTTTTCTCGCAATAAACCTAATTGTATACGTCAAGTTCCATCTTGAGTATATTTAGTTGTATACAAATAAGAAGAGAAGGTGGTAATATGGACCCTGTAGGTATTATGGGTCCCCCTCGGTTGGAAAGAAGAATAGTTCTAGTGGCGAAGGTGTAAATTAACTCTGATTACTCCGCCTTAGATAAGAGAATGACATTGTCGTGCATTATTGAAATAGCATTAGCAGTTTCATCCTATTAGCGAACGTTTAGCAAGTAAGTGATATACAAGTTAATTATGTTGCACAATGCGCAGATTTCGATGTTATACCTGGAACTACACTAGTTAGACGATAATGTGTCGAAATCAGACTTCAAGTTTTTGGTTAGGTTTGTGAGTAGTGATGTGATAATAATTTCAACATGGTGTTGCTGGTCATATGGATCTCCAAAGTGCGTACAATACGAACCTCTGCAACAGTCGTATTTTTCCAGACCAGGACTACATTGCAGCACGTGCTGCCCAAAATCAAGCTGAAAATGAAGTCCTCTTCCACTTCACTCCAACAAACTTTTCTGCAAGAGAACCAACCTAGTGTAAGAAACGCCAACCATCTCTTCTGTGACTCACTGTGACTGATGACCGCCATGGGAAACTACAGGTTATGCGTATAATGTGTTGATGATGGGCATACAGTGAAAGTGCTAGAAGAATTTTACGTTTGCGACTTTTATAAATAATTTATGTTGTTTCAACAGTAAAGTTCATTTTTGACAAGTAAACTGTTGCTATTTCACGGAGGTCCATAATATTTACGCTTTTAAAAAAAAAAAAAGGTGATTTCATTTTTTTTGGTAATTGCATTGTTGAGGTTACTATAAATATTCTAAAATTTATTCCTTCTGTTGTGGCCGTAGCTAATTAGCATATGCGACCAACCATTTCCAAAACGAGTGAAATTAGCTTAAAATGTAGGCGCCCTTCACAAAAAACAAAATGGGGAAGGTCTACATTACCACCGTTTCCTATACTAATTAAAAATGGTATATATATAAGATATATAGGAAGAGCATTTATATAACGTAAATGTGTAGTATTTAATAAATCTATTGTTTACATATTATTGTACACAATTAAGATATTTTAACAACTAGCTTCTGGTTAAATTCGCACAACAAACCATTTCATAAGGTCCTAAAAAAAAAGGAGCTGGCGCATCCGCCATTTTGATGCCATCTTGCCATTTGATCTCATTTACAGCTGTGTTAAAGGCGATAAGCGTGTTATTTTTAATAAAGTAGGGTGAAATGGGTGGGTATGCCGTTGTAAATCGTTCAAATCACTTCACGAATAAACATAGAATATTTAGACTTGAAACAGACCCTGTAAGAAGAAGAAAATGGATTATTAATTTTCCAATGATAAACGTTGTTATGAAACCGGAAGTGTACAAAAGAATGGCGGTCGAGGCGTTGGCCTAGACTTCTAGGGGCTTTACCATTTCAATATCTGAGCGCGCATTTATTGTTAATTAATAATTTATAAAACATTTAATTAACATTAAGATGCATTTTTTGAACATCAAAAAATTGATGATGAAGCAGTGTCGAATTATACACTTGTATCTCCTTAGTAATTTTATATATGTTACCCTTCATTACAAATTTTGTGATTAAGACTTTTATCATGTAACGCGATTCCTTCACTGTAACTAGAGACTTTCTGGCGCAGTATAGCCCAGATGCTCTTGCGCCATAAAAAAGCCAAACAAACAAACTAGAGACTTCCAAAGCGAAGCATTCCTTACTTATATAATCCTTAACGAGCACAGGTGGTTGAGCACAAATAAGCCGGGGAGTTCAAGTTAAGCATAGCGATGCGCGATTGTGAGATGTTTTAGTCGATTGCCTCGATTGTTTGAACATCTCGAAACCTCTCGATGGTCTCAAACCTGACTCGATGCATCGCGGCCCCATGCATGGTGGAAGAGGTTCTTGGTTTATTGGTTTGTTAGTGTCTCAGTGAAAAAAAAAATCCAAATTATAAACTTTTTATATAAGGATCGCAGCGTTTTAATGAAACACAATAACAATATAACAATTAATTGTGCAAACAATGTTTCTTATGTAAACATAAATGCGCAGATTCGAATCGATTCGAAGTAGTCGAGTTATGTATGTTCGTTTGACGTCACCGTTCCTTCTGGTCGAAACAATCGTAAAAATATTTCGCTTTGCTAGTATGCAACTACCTCATAAAATTAATAGTTAATCGGTCTTATGGCATATCTTTATATTCAGCAAGATTAGATTATATATACATAAAAAATTTATTGAATTTCGATTACCCTTTCTACTATATTGGGATTTACTTATATACGATCTTTGACCAGTGTTTGTTTTGAATGATAAACAAAATTTTAACTATATATATATATTTTTTATCAGACATGTTTTTGAATATAAATTCTATGTCATATATACCGTGCATTTCTTATAACGACAAAAACAATTTAAATATTTTTATAAATAACTTTAAGACTAAATGCAGCTTAAAATACCAGAGGGTCTATTTTTCAATCACTCGATGCGATGTTGTATACTATAATTCGCATTTTCTACGAGTCTCATATATTTGGCGGTATAGCCCAGATGCTCTTGCGCCATAAAAGCCAAACAAACAAACGAGTCTCATATAAAATCGGCACAGGTAGTAAGTAGCTAACTTTTATTTACATACGTATAATGAATTCAAACTTCAAGTTCTTGTGTATTTAAAAAAACAACAAAAAACCTCGAATAAACAAAGGAAGCGCAGGATGTTTGGATTTCGTTAAATCGGGGTTTTACTTTATAGGCTCTCTAAAACCCATATAACAATTCTATAAACGAATATAATAACCCATTTACCTGGATGTTAGAAAATGCGGCTATATCTACCCACCAAATTAAGAAGGACGCCATGTGCGTGATGGATGCGTGCAGAAGGGATTCAATTATGTTCATCTGCATTCACAGTGCGATTGGGCATCTGACTCGCGATTGCAATTGAACATCTCGATTGTTAAGTTCAAGAACGAATGAATCGTTGACTCGATTATAAATTTGAGTTCATCGCGATCCTTTCGATTGTAAAAACATCTCATAATCATCCATCATTAGTTGAGAAATTTATTTTAACCCTCAATACAATTCTGCGAGTCTCCAGGAATCAAGCGTTCTTTCAAAACGTTTTCACGTCAGGAAATCCTGGCGCACCTCTCAAACCCCAAAGTACGGTCACGATTACTAGGAATATTAAACGACAATATAACTAAACGGAAGTTAGTTAATTATAAGCGCAATTCAATATAACCTAAGTTATAGCAAATTCATTAACCTGTGCTCATGAATCCACTGCCCATCTTCGGCACAGTTGGTTGACCACAATAAAAGTTGATTTACAATGGATTCTCATCTCTTTGAAATGGCCCGCTCCAATGAAATCAACTTGTCAACAGCCTGCAAGTATAGTTAATCGACGATAACCAATAATAACGAGATCCCCTCTCTTGACAGGTCAAATCAAGGGCACAACCTAACCAATACTAAATTAATATTAGCATAGTAACAACTCCTAAGTTATTACATATAGCCAAATAAGTAATAATAATAATACACAGAATAAGTAAGTAAATGACTAAATATACACAACTAGATTAGCTAACTAAATAAATAACTAAAAATACTCATTAGTATTCCCAGTCCTAAGCGGTCACCAAAGCAATTCAGTCTTTCATTTGGTAGTCACAGCTAACTGTAGATGACTCCGTCTCCATTTCCCCGTCGACGCTTTTTCCCCATGATGACTTAGAACTTCTTTCGATATCTCTCACATACTAAATCCGCCCGGTCTCAACATTTGGTTGCAGTTTACGGAACAAAAACCTAGCTGCGCCTCAATGCGCTACTGCTCAATCCGATGAAGCCGTCCACTCTATCAATTGTACAAACTATAGCCGTCATTTCTCATTCCGACCACAACTTAGAACTCGGAGTGTAAGTTGCTATTTCTTCGTGTTGCGGTTTCAATCGCATCTCACTTGTACAAGAGCTCCTAGAATTATAGACCGACGCATAATCCGCCATTTTGTTGTACACTTCCGGTATCATTTACCTTGGTGAAAAAGGTTACACTTTGGCGCAATTGTCCCTATTTTGGCATAGAAATAATCAACACTCCGCCATTATCCGACTATTGTAAACATTGGCTCAACTTTTAAAATGTCGCCAATAAAAACAATTTACAACAATAACTTAGTCAGTAAAAGGGCGGATGCTCCAGCTCCCTTCTTTTAGGTTCCTCAACTTATACTATTCTTAATATTGTCATGGACCATCTAGACATATATATGTCTGTGTATCACTATAGAATATGCCAATCAACTAACTAAATTTTATGGGTACAATGGAATATTGTTCCTTTAATACTCATTTAATTTTAGCTGAAGAAATATCTGAAAGACAAATTACATCAATATTAAGAGCATGCCATTTAGTTTTTCTCACATTATTAAAAGTAAATACGCGGCATTTACCATATATAGTACATATAATTATACATATGTTAATGTGCATGTACCATAAATGGCCTGTCTTAATTTTGTTTGTTTTCCAGATAACGGCGGCTCTTGTGAGCATGATTTATCATAATCAAAAATTGAATCAGAAGGGCATTTCAAACATCAATGGCGCCATATTTCTGATGTTGCTACTAGTGTGCTATCGGTCTTGGAACATAGCAATGAATGTACGATACATTTACTTTTCACTCCTATATTCAGGTTTCCCGCTCGCCGTGGAGAAAAAAATCCCTAACTTTTCCAGGCTTTTTCCCTGATTTTTCGGACAACATTCCCTGACTGATAGCAAACGAAACTTTGAACTTCAATTTCAGGGAAAGTGGCCTCATGTTTGCGTTAAATTTAGCTATTCAGAACAGACTAAGAAATTTTCCCCGATTTTCCCTAGTTTACCAAAAAATTAGATTTTTCTCGACTTTTAGAGAAAATTTCAAATTCCCCGAAAATTCCTGGTTCTCCAGGTGGCGTGCGAACCCTGTATATTGAATATCCCGGCTTCTGTTAAGCTATTAGAAATAAGTATTCTTTGGTTATAATTGATGCTTCGAAAACAACACTGGTATAAGTCACAAAAGTGAAATTTTTGAGGTAAATCCATGGAAGTTAAGTCTATTCACTGGGTTTGCCTTGTTGCTGCAACACTGCTACATATCCATAGTGTAATTAATTGGCTACAGGTTGGCACCATGTTATTGTTGGCCAAAAGGAAACTGTTGGTTTGTTGGACCAAACCTTTCGGCATCTGATTTTAATCAAGAATGAACTTGTATCATTGTTGTTTTCAAGGTGTCGTATACAGGACGACCATAATCAGGACCGTTCGGGGTTTTGACCACCCAGGTGTAAAAGCAATATCTCGCCGCCCTTATTAAATTAATATTAGTTAATTTGGTATGTTCAGTGTACAATTTTATACCTATACAGCATACAAAATTTTAAACAGTTATAATACAAAAGAGAGATATTTTTTAATTTTTATTTTCATAACATATTTAGCGATGATACTAGTTGTTATTACCAGTTTATGTTGCTATAATTATCGCTAAATTAAATGTAGGAACTGCGAAATTTATCAAAATGAAATTTATTGAATCATTGCGTTTTGAATCAAGGCGAACAAAACTAATGTTTTAAGGAGATTCATCATAAAACATAGGGCGTACTGATGCAGCTTAGGTAATGAGTATCTGATAAGCGAGTAGTCTGAAATGGTCTGGCTCAGTATAGCCCAGATACTCTTGCGCCATAAACTTTCAAACAAACAAAACGTTCTGGCTAAGAAGATAATAGAATATATAGCAGAAATGACGTCGACTTGGGCACTTCGGATTGGCCTGTACATCATTCGCATCTCAAACTGGCCATGCATCATTTGCATCTCGAATCTTCAAAGACGCTGTTAGGAAGTCTGGAAGACGAAATAACATATTATATTGAAACAACAGTGTGGCAGAACCCAACCTAAGAACTAAAATGTTCAGTTATTTGCTAAAAGAAAATGCACTTTGCGCCCATATCTAGATAGGCATGATATTTGTTGCGAATTAGGTGGTGTGTTCGATTCCCCTGGTTCTTGTTGAGGACTTCCATTATCTGATGCGTTTAATAGGAAAGCAGGCTTTAGTCTGTCAAGGGTTACATTGTCACTGGGACCGTTAATGTCTATTTTGTAATGTTTATTTGCCATGTACAATTTTATACGAAACAAAGTATTTAAAATAAATTTCTAAAGTAATTTATTTGAAAAAAACAAGCTATTTTCCAGGTGGCTATGGCACTAACAAGTATTGCTGTAATAGTGCTATAAACGTTTAATACCTAAACTTGCTTACATTGTGCAAAATGTCCATTCGTTTTGAAAAAATGTAGTTGATATAAAGAACGTAGATATCGATCAAAATAATTTATTTATAAGTATATTTTGAATCATAAAATTTACCGAAGTATGTATATAACTAACATATGTGGATGCAACTTTAGTTGACTTTAACCTTTACTGTAGGCTTTTTGCAGTGAATTACCAATTTTACTGAGAGAACATGGAAATGGCATGTATCGTACGGATACGTATTTCCTTAGTAAATCAATTTCTGATGTAAGTATATAATTGCTGTATATAAAAGTAATTACCTTTAGGTATAATGTGACGGAGTGCCGTGGACAGGACATGCGACTTCATGTGATTGTGAATGTATGTCCGAATTACGTTATGTTTATACACATTATGTCTATTAAGCTTATATACATTACGTTTATGTTACTTGTTCACAACTAGGCTTATATATACGAGTACGTGCTTATATTGATACTTAAGTGCCTATATTGATACTTTGGATCCGTGTAGTGAGCTTCAAGATGTCGGCATGGGTGCCGACGGCATAAAAATATTGGGGGGACGACGACAATATACCAGTAAAAGGCATTTTGTTTGAAATTGGAGGGTGATATGGAACCCTAATACCAACATTGAGGGGGGACGGGTCCCCCTGTTCCCCCGCCAACAGCGCCCGTGGATGTCCCATGTGGTGTCGAGATCCGGAAAAGTGACCTCCAGTATCTCGCCCCCGGGACTATATAAATATGTAAAGAATACACTCAATTTTTTAATAGTAGAACCCCGGTCATCTGAACTTCGCTTGACCGAAATGGTCTTCTATACAATTTATTTTTCAATTATTGTTTCTTAAGTGGACACTCGTTCGATGTTTTTTGGAAAAAACGCTCACATAGTAGAAATCGTTTATAAAGAACTCCGGTTATTCGCACTTCGTTTCACCGAAATAACCTTCTATACTATTTTCTACTTGTTCTTTTAAGTGGACACTTAATAAAAAAAAAAAAGGCATAGAAGGTTATTTCGGTTAAGCGAAGTTCGGATAACCGGGGGTTCGGTATGAACGATTTCCACTACGTGAGCGTTTTGCAAAAAACAAAACAAAACAAAACAAAAAAAAAAACAACCCACCCAACATTGAACGAATGTCCACTTAAAAAACGATAATTGAAAAATAAATTGTATAGAAGGTTATTTCGGTTAAGCGAAGTTCGGATGAGCGGGGTTCTACTGTTAAAAAACTGAGTGTATTATTTATATAGCCTACTGATTATATACAGGGGACGACATGTTTTACGGCTCAAGGACAGCTAAGGTTATGTTGCTCCGGGACCTACAGTTTTCCGGGAAATCCGAATCTCTGTTGCCTAGGAAACCAAATCCCGGACAACCGTGGACAAAAAAGGGCATTACTGTAAAACCTCCCTAAGACGATCACCACGGGTATAGTGAAAAGGCGGTCACCCAGGGAGGTGGTTTTTGAATAAAGGTAAATTGAATATTGGGTCTATAAGGGGGGAAGGAAATCCGTTTCCAGAAAAAGTGGTCGTTAGGGGAGGTGGTTGCTGAATAGAGATGGTCGTTAAGAGAGGCTTTATTTAAATCAAATCCTGATTAGCACCACGACAGACGAACACGTCACTTCTGTGTTAACATAGGAAATATGGTACAGTAAAACCTCTCGTAAAGACCACCTCTATTTAGAGACCACCTCCTTAACGACCACCTTTTCTGGAAGCTGATTTCCTTCCCACCCCATGGACCCAATTCTAGATTTATTTGCATTCAGAGACTACCTCTCTGGACAATCGCTTTTTTCACGGACAAGACGGCGGTCGCCTTTGGGAGGTTTCACTGTATTTGAATGAAATACAATGATTTGTTCAACCCTATCTTGTTTTACAAAATATTTTTTATTGAACGCGTGTAACTCATTTATTTTGTTTTTAAAATATTTAAAATAAGACGTGAACATCAAAGTTCAATTGTTTAGACGTAAAGCAGAGGTCTTCAACCCGCGGCCCGCGGGCCACATGCATCTTGCCGAAATGTTTTATATGCCCGCCAGCTCATGAAAAAATACAAATTGTTTCACACAAAAATAACGTCCCTGCTCTCTTTGAGTCTGAAATATATGTATTTTATTCTGTTGGCATTTTTATATTTCGTAATAAATACAAAACCGACTTAAGATGCTGCTTTCCCCCTCAGTCGTGTTTTACTTTAGTTTTCTAGCGTATATGGGCATTAGGTGTAGTTTTATTGATTTGCAGTGCAACAGTGATTTAAAATAAAATTCATCTTAGGACTCATCAAATTCTATTCTAAATATGTTAGTAAGAACATCTCCCCAAGATCTGCGTCCTCTGAAAATGTTACTGATCTGGAGCACTTACACTTATATCTGAACATAGGCTGATATAGAAGATTCATAAAAGCGGGGGAGGGTTACAGAGCTACAACTCTATATGTTTATATGTATGTACACAAAATTACGTTGCAATAGGAATTACAACCTCCAACACCACACCCCTGCTTACGCCAATGCTTCTGTAAACAGCTGTTTCCAAAAATGAAGTTGATAAAATGAAAAGTTAGGACCAGAATAACTGTCGCCTACCTTAGAAACATTTTTACCATGTTTGGCGCAGTATAGCCCAGATGCTCTTGCGCCATAAAAAAGCCAAACAAACCAACCAACCTTGGAAACACTTTTAGGATTGTAATATCAAAAATAAGACCTGATATTGATTGGACTGTTAAAAATAAGCAGTGACAAAAATCTCACTAAAAGGTTTGATTTCGCTTTACATATTCATAACTAAAAGTATTGTAAATGTATTTTGCTTCCATACGTATTTTACATTGTAATATATGTATGCGAGTAACATACATACATACGTGCGCGCGCACACACACACACACACACACATATATATATATATCGTATTTAGTCTCAGAGGCGAATCCAGAAAATATTTTTGGATGGGCACACAAAACTAATATAGACTTAAGGAAAAAATATCAACAAAGGCTGATCCAGTGGTGGTGGTGGTGGGGGGCACCTCGAGCCGCTTTTGTTCAGTCCTAATATTGCTGATACAGTAGTGCGGCCCGCGGGCCTACAAGAATAAGCAAAATTGGCCCTTGGACTGAAAAAGGTTGAAGACCCCTGACGTATAGACTATTGTGAAAAAAAAAAGCAATTTTTAATTTTAGTAATTTATTTTTATTAGTTTTGATAATCATGCATGACTGATATGATTACTAATATATTTAATTTCTGCATATAACTTTTGCTTTTAGCTTCCGGTTAACCTGTTCATACCTTTTATGTGCACCATTATATTTTATTTCTCTATCGGTAAGTGAACGATTCTATAACTGTAAAATGCATTTTTCATGAATATGAAGTGTTATACATGTTGTTATATAATTGTTGTGTTATAAATATAAAGTTAAAAAAATTCTTAGCATAAGCGTGGAGTGGAAAAGAGATACTAATACCCCAATTACATTTACTGACGGAACACTTATACATACACTCTATAACAAAAAAATCGACGCACCAAGAAGGAGTTGTCCGATTGTAATGAAATTTCGTTTAGAACGACTTTTTGACTGAACATGCAAATGATTAAAATTTGGTGTCCAATGAATGAATAGCGGGAACTTCAGCGCATCGGAACTGCGCATTCAGCAGGTGTATATAAGGAGCGATTCTCAATATGTGGTCAAAATTTCTGTTGCATTTTGACTGCGGATATCTTACGTCGACTGTAACAATGCCTCGCCGAAAGATTCGTGCTCATTACGAGCATATGTCAGAGTTTGAAAGAGGTCGTGCTATCGGATTGAAAGAGGCTGGTTGGACGAATCGAAGAATCGCTGGACATGTGGGTCGAAGCGATGCGGCGATTGGACGGTGCTGGCAAGAGTGGGTCAACAACGGCAGATGTCAGCGTCGGGACGGCAGCGGTCGACCTAGGGCCACAACAGAACGGGAAGACAGAGCGATTGTCAGAGCAGCTGTCACAGCACCGGATTCGTCGTTATCAACTATCCAACGTGTGGCCCGCACACATGTGTCCAACATGACCCTCTGCAGACGACTGAGAGAGCGGAATTTACGCTCGCGCCGACCGTTACGCCGCTTACCTCTCACGCCTTTACACCGTCAAGTCCGATTACAGTGGTGCCGGGCTCGATCAACTTGGAACTGCGCTGACTGGGGACGTATAGTCTTTAGTGACGAGTCCCGTTTCCAACTGTGTCCTGACGACAACCGCAGACGTGTCTGGAGACGTCCAGGGCAGCGTGGGGATCCTGCCCTTACTATCGCACGCCACACATGCCCACAACAGGGCGTTATGGTCTGGGGTGCCATCTCCTTTGATAGCCGGACCCCTTTGGTGGTCATTTCTGGCACACTTACAGCACAGCGGTACGTAGACGACATTCTACGACCGGTTGTGTTACCGTTCCTTTTGCGACACCCTGGACTTACGTTTCAACAAGACAATGCCCGGCCGCACACGGCACGTGTTGCTATGAATTGTCTTCAAGCTTGCCCAACACTTCCTTGGCAAGCTAGATCTCCTGATCTCTCTCCCATAGAGCACATTTGGGACGCTATGGGAAGGCGATTGCAACCATCCCGGAATGTTGACGATTTAGCCCGACAGTTGGAGACAATTTGGCAAGAAATTCCGCAGGACACCATCCGGGATCTTTATCAGTCTATGCCACGCCGGGTGACAGCTTGCATCCAGGCCAGAGGTGGACCAACGCCTTATTGACTTCCTCCCTTTGTAACGGTCAAACTCTGCAATAAATCATTCAATTGTTCTGAAATTTTAATCGTTTCTTTTTCTATGTATGTTCTTCACATCCACCAATTTTTATCGCAATCGGACAACTCCTTCTTGGTGCGTCGATTTTTTTTTGTTATAGAGTGTATTTTGTATGACATAATGGAACCTCTTGAATAGGCCTACTTTTAGCGTAACCAGTCACGCACTCTGACAGTCGTTTTCTTTGTATTTATGTAAGTACGGCCTACATAATCTATCTGAAGTGTGTGTGTGTGATTACGTAAATATAATATTATGCCCTCTCATACCTACATAATACTATCTTACCCATACATATATACTTTATATATATATATATATATATATATATATATATATATATATATATGCTAGAACTCCACGCCAACTGTATATGGACAATAGATATGAACACCTACATCATGCGCACCTACTATACGATTACAAAGCTAGAAACAGACATGACAAATTACAGACCCACACTTCACGCCAAATTCGCACAACAGTACCCACACCTGGACATCAGTATAGAAAGGATAACAACCCAACGCAGGAACATAATAACCAGAAATCTCTTAGCAGAGCCCATACTACAAAGGTTAAGAGATGAAGTCGCCAATGACCTGGCAAACACTTCAACCAGTGTGGCCAACCCTGAAGCACCAGCTAGTAGCGCAAGAGAACCGCTCCAACCAAGCATAGAAGAAGAAGAGAGGAGGGACGTGGAGAAAATGGAAGAAGGTTTCCAATGTGCCCTGGCGGAATATGAAGGCTCGGATGCCGCAACAAGGCCAAGAATACCACGCCAACCGGCATCTTGGAAACTCTGCAAAGCAACCAAGATCCTCAATGAACATACTCTACCACTACACCTACAGAACCACAACTCCCTACAGGAAATACACACCGCCATATACTGTGCAGCAGTAGCGGCATCACGCGCCAATGGGTACGAAGTAAGGAACGAAGGCCGAAGTAACAGAGGAAACAAAGCCCAACCACCATGGCAAGTGAGACTGCAAAAAAGAATAGAAGAGCTCCGCAGCAGCATAGGGCGAATAACCCAGTACATGCAGGGAAATAGGGGTAAGAAATTAGTGAGGAAAGTGAAGATGGCCCTTAAGAGAAATAGGATTCATACAAGACACGAAGAGCCCAATAAACACATCAGCGAATATCTGGATACCCTCAAACAAAAACTGGGTGTATACGCCAGAAGACTCCGAAGATACAAAGACTATACCAACAAAAAACAACAGAACATGCAATTCCAAGCAAACCAGAAGGCCTTCTACAGGAAGCTTCGAGAGACCCCAGCGAACAAAGACAAGTACGAAGCCCCAAAGCCAGCAGAAATAGAGACCTTCTGGAAGACACTATGGTCCAATGAAGTACAGCACAAAAGCGCCCCCTGGATTCAGCAAGAAATGGAGGCTACGAGAGGAATAGAGGAGATGGAGTACACGGGCATCACGATAGAGGAACTCCAGCAGGTAATCCAACGTACGCACAACTGGAAAGCACCCGGTATTGACGGCATACACAACTTCTGGTACAAGAAATTTACCAGCGCCCATGGCCCATTAGCCAAGGAACTTACGGCGATAATTGAAGACCCCAGCAAAATGCCTGAATTCCTCTGCAAGGGAATAACTTACCTCCTACCGAAGGACCAGGATACCAGTAACCCAGCGAAATACCGACCCATTACGTGCCTGAACACCCTGTACAAGATACTCACAGGGTGCATCTCTGAAAAAATAAGCCGGCACAGCGAAAGCAACAA
>QLNU02014176.1:7010732-7025694 GCA_006491805.2 Dysdera silvatica
GGCTATAGCATTGACTATGTTATGTTTATTACATATTTAATACATATGTAGTTATTTCTTTCAGCGGCTTTTATTTTCAAGGAAAAAGCAATTTTATTTATAATATTTTTGGCGGCAGAATCTCAATTATCTAATTATAAATGCAATTCCAGAGATTATTTTAAAGGTATTTTAAAATTCCTTTTCACAATTTTTGATGAACTTACCAGTTGCAGAGTCGTCCAATAGCGCTGCTTGAAAAGCGTTTGTGTTATTTTATGGAGCAAGGACAACTAATGTTATGCTGCAACATACTTAGGGATTCAAAACCGGGATTTCAGTATGGTAGAGCACCGCTTTGTCTTTATTCTACTCACTGCCGTAGCTGGCCTAAAGGGCTATCAGGGGCCTCTCAAAGGGCGAAAACCTTGGATTTTCGGAAGCGTGTGTCTTATCGCTCATGAAGGCACAGCAGCCCGTGGGCCGGTGGCCCAGTCTGCTCCTGGGGCGCATATAGCCTCAACTCCAACACTTCGTACATAGGATTCATTTGTGATTTTCGTTTTTGCAGAGGGAGGGCTAATTTTTTTTTTTAGAGTGGTGAACTAAGTCACTCCTAGGCATGCCATGACGTCACCTAGGACATTACTATAATACGTCATTACTAATACTTAAAGTATCAATTTAAGACTTTTTTTCCCTTTTCGTAATCGTGTGGGGAAAATATCTAAGAAATTCCCCATCGTTTAAGAGCGGCAGTCTTTTGAAATACCCTGAAATATACTGTTACTTGGTAGCTGAAATTCTGTGCAAAAATGGCAAAGTTCGAGTCATTTCTAGGGGAGACGAAAGATGCATAAGATTAATTTTTAAATATGTTTCATAAATTGGAAATTGAGTTTATAAAATTCCATACTATTGTTCATGAAAGCACGTAAATACGTAATTTTTTGAGGCGAGATGCACAGAATATCAGGCCGGGTTAGTCATTATCAGAACATCATTTGAACAAATTGAGGAGGCAACTGACAAGTTCAAATCAACAGCCTCGGTCACGACCAAGACGTCTGATCGCGCCAAGATCTCGTAAACAAGACAAGTGTAAACTGGCGCCTACGAGAAAGAGACTAGGACCGCGGTTTCTCGCCAAGAAACGCGGTTTTAGCGTTTGCTATCCAAACTCATGTTTGTAAAAATTGCAACACCATGAAGGAATCACTTGATTGAGCTGAAACTTTCAGGAAATGCAAATTAGGGTATGCTATTCAAATGATTAGAATTTCAGAGTCATCGCGCATGCGTGGGCTGAGCAGCGCCCTCTGAACTGCTGATGGATCCGTATAAATAGAGGGCTGTAGCGGGGCGTGTATGGCTATCTGCTAGTGGTAAACGTTACATGAGACGTCACTATGCCTCTACGACGAAAGAGGGCGACATTTCAGCAAGTTACGGAGTTTGAACGGGGACGAATGATCGGCCTTCGTGAAGGAGGGTTTTCTTATCGTGCAATAGCAGCTCGTATGGGGCGTAACAGCAGCACAGTGATGCGAGTGTGGAAGCAGTGGGTTCAAGAGAACCAGACAACTCAGAAATCCGGGAGTGGACGCCGAAAGGTGACGTCAGCACGGGATGATAGACACCTGGTCCGCATGGCGGTGACGGACCGTTTTGCTTCATCTGGACAGTTGGCAGAACGTTGGTGCACTGCTACAGGTGTATCATTGTGTGCTTCATCAATTCGTCGGCGTCTACTGCACCGTGGACTGCGTGCAAGAGTTCCTTTATACAGGATCCTCCTGACGCAAAACCATCGGCGCCTGCGGCTACAATGGGCTCATGGACATAGAGACTGGCGTGCTGATTGGCAACAAGTGGTGTTTTCTGATGAATCCCGCTTTAATTTGGGGTACAGTGATGGCCGCATCCGTGTTAGACGCTATACCGGTGAACGCCACCTTCCGGAGTGCATTATCCAACGTCATAGTGGACGAACCCCCAGCGTTATGGTCTGGGGTGCGATTGCGTATCATGGACGATCTCAGCTGCTACGAATTGTGGGTAATCTTAACAGCAACCGGTACATCAATGAAGTTCTGGAGCCCGAAGTTGTTCCCTTCCTTCAAGGCATTCCCGGAGCTGTATTTCAACAGGACAATGCCCGCCCACATATTGCCAGGAATGTTCAAGACTTCTTTTCATCACAACAGATACAGCTTCTTCCTTGGCCTGCCTATTCGCCGGATATGTCGCCGATTGAACATGTGTGGGATTTCGTTGGTCGGCGTCTCGCTCGTGATCCTCGTCCCATAGCTACTACAGATGAACTTTGGGGTTGCATACAAGCAATCTGGAATGCTCTTCCTCAGGCACACATTCAACATCTGTTTGATTCCATGCCACGTCGTATAGCATCACTTATTGCAGCGCGTGGTGGCTTCACCAAATACTGATTTTCGACATGCAATATTATTTTTTTGCTTTGTAATTTTAATCGTTTATTTGTATCAACACAGGTCGTTTGTACATTAAATTTCATTCAATTCGGACGAGTCCTTCATGGTGTTGCAATTTTTACAAACACGAGTATATTAGATATTTTAAATGTTCATGGGGGGGGTTAAATCCCACCTCACAGTAGAGTGACAAGCCTTATATGAGCCAAGTAATAACACCAGTTGCTAAAATGTAGATGGGTCATTCAATTTTGATGATTCACAACCCGACCTCTTTAGATTTCCCTGAAAGTTTGCCGAATTGATGACCCAATGGATGATTGAAATATCCCAAATTTTAACTTTATCCGTCAAATAGATCAAATATGGTTAAGGGTAAAAGTTACTGAAATGGACCTGTTTTGGATTATCATGCTTTACAAAATTGACAATTTTTTTCGTTTTTAATCTACAAAGATAAAGGAGGTCACATTTGAATGAATTTTTAAAGATCTTTCTAATTACGTAATATAAGTAAGTATTATAAGTAGAAATTTTTTAAATAAAATGAACAGAATGGTTTAGACTTGAATTTTTCAAAATGGGGTCATTTTATTTGTTCCAAAAGTTATATATTATATAGCACGACATTCTACACATTTTATGAAATTTCATGATAGGACCGTTATTGTTTCAAGGCATATTAAAACAATTCGACTCAAAGATGAGGCTTTATTCTTATGCATTGTAACCTCTCATATTCCAGACTTGTCTATTATTGCATGTTGCTACCTCTTTTGTTGCATTACTATGCCTTTCATTAAATAATATAATAATCCTTGTTTCAACTTGAAAATTTCAGAATTGGCTGAATATTTATACCTTTGTACTATACAAAATAGGAGAAATTATTACTAGAACTATATGCATATTTTTAACTGTAGGCGTTATGAGAACTAGTGTTCACTATGGATTTAAAAAACAGCCGTAAAGTGGAAGCTGTTTTTCAAAAATTCATAGTGACACTTTGAGTACTTTTACTAGCACTCCCCAATCATGATAAAATATATAGCGTAGCATTTTATTCAGTGGTGTGAACGGAAGGACCACGGACCCCGCAAAAATAATTTTTGGGTCCACTTTTTACGAATATTAATTTGTATATATATGAAAAATAGTTATATATTTTTAAATATATATTTGAATATAATATATATTAAAAATAATTAATAGATATATTGATAATTTAATATATTTATATTACATTAAATTACACTATATTATAACCATATTTTTAGTATCTTCTATAAGAAATTAACCGGCGACGCATTCCAATATTTTAAACAGAACACATGTCTATTAGTCACCGTTTCATGACGTAGGGTTCTGACGCAAAGCGTATAGCTTCAAAACTCTTCTAGATTTTGTAATTTTCGGATGTTGAATTCCGTTTTAAAGACAACGAAAACAGCTGAAATAAATACGCATAATGAGTTTGCCACAGTTGGAAACCGTTCATTTTATTTTATTTTTTACCTAAAGATTAAAAAAAATCCTTATTAACTTAAAAAAAAAAACAATATCTTTTTACTTGTCGTTTATTTTCCATAAAATTTATAAAAGGGGGCCCCACCTTGCAGGAGATATCAGTACGCTACTGATTTTATTGCTAGTAATCAGTTTCTCCTAATTTTATATAATTACAAAATTATAAATGTTGTAATCCTGCAAATTTTCAGTTGAACAAGGATTAATATATATTATTAAATAATACATAAGCATGTTGCTGCTGTTTTTTTTTTATTATGTCTTCCATTAAATTTTAATGAAAGACATAATAATGAAAAAAAAAGCAGTAACATGCAATAATAGACAAGTCTGGAATATGACAGGTTAAAATGCGTAAGAATTAAGTCTTACCTTTGAGTCGAATTTTTTTAATATCTCTTGAACCCATAGAGATCCCATCACGAAATTTTGCGAAAAGGTGTAGAATATCATTCTATATAATATATAATTTCTTGAAAAAAATAAAGTGACCCTATTTTGAAAAATTCGTCAAACTTTTCATCTTATTTAAAATAATTCTGCTTATAATACTTAGTTTTATTATATATTTAGAAAAATCTTTAAAAAATCTTTCAAATGAAACCTCATTTACCTTTGTAGCTTTTAATATTTGATCTTGATATTTGATCTATTTGACGGATGAATAAATTTGGGATATTTTAAAGCATCTACTGGCTCATCAATTTCACGAAGTTTTAGGGAAATCTACAGGGGTTGTGTCAATAACGTTCGGTGGTTTGATATGGAATGATCCAGATACAAGTTATTCACAGACAAATGTAATTGAGCATGTAATGAAAAAGCATTACTTGTAATAATTGAAAACCTTTTCTCATGTAAGACATTGCAATTTTCAGGGTACATGATATCATGCATGTGCAGTTCCACTATGTATGCTGCTATTTATGGACCAAGCTTCATCACTCCGTTATTAATATTTGGTGGACATTTTCTGAATAATGCGTAAGATCGATATATTTCATCTTTTTTACTTCTATAAGTTTAAAGGCAGAAACACTTTGCTAATATATCAATCAATAATATTCTTCTGACATACATGCATATGACCCAGATAGTAAAAATCGTCCGAGGGACGTTCTGAAGATGTCTAGAACGTCCAAAGGATGATTTTTGCCGTTTGGGAAGCTATTTTTATGATCTTACACGAGAATAATTTTTAAAATAGTGCTTAAGCTAATGTGATTTTCATGATTCTGATTGTATGAGTGTAAAATGCTTATAATTTTCCTTAAATGAATGCAACTCTTATGATTCTAATTGTATGATCGTAATTTCTATGATCGATCTTAAACGAATGCTATTCTGATCGTCCTACTGCCTTCATGATTGTCTTTATGATTGTAGTAATTTTCTCTTAGATCAGTTCCAAAATACGCTATGTGGATAAGAAATTTATCATGGTTCTTCTATGCTAATGAAGCGCTGATGGCTAACCAGTGGCAAAATATTCATAACATTAGTAGGACTATTTTACTATACTTTTCATTAACCACATATATTTAACCAATGTTTAATTTATTAGTGTACGTTTTTGTAAAACCGTTAACTAAAATTACAGCTTTCTTACCGAGGAAAGTATCATGGTCTTACAATACCTATAAGCATGCATACTTATACAGGGAATTTTGATAACAACGTTAGTAACATATCAACAATATTTATGAATAAAAATCAACGCGTTTCGGGCGGACAAATCGGCCGCCCTTCTTCGGGATTGCACGAAGCTAAAGTGTCAACAATCAGAGGTGAATCCATTCACTTGGTCGCATAATTGTCATTGCTATGGTCTTCTGTAAGAGTCGATTACTTCTGAAATACTGTGTTGGTTGACATGCGGCCAAATTTTTAAGGATCGAATACAGTAAGAAAACATTTGAAAAATACGGGGGGACCAGATTTATGATAAAGAAGAGACGCCGGGGAAGTAGAAGTAGATTGTGAGGTGAATTTAAGAACATTTTTCCAGGCAGAGCTGAAGGGGTGTGTGGATCTGTCACTGTGGTCTCTTGAAATTTGTTGATGAAAAAGGCTTCATCATTGATTTCTTGGTTAAAGGCTGAGTCGGTGGAGCAGAGTCGTAACGCACGGTGGACGTATTATTTTTTGCTGAAGAGGGTGGTTAGAGTTGTGATGCGGCGGTAAAGCGACGCTGAATTGTTTGCGGTAAACCGACGTTTCAAAATTGCTGCCAACTTTCTTGATCATGATGTCCAAAAGGTGGATTGAGCTATCTCCCTCGATTTCAAGAGAGAAATCAGGGTTGTTTACAAACGAGTTGATGGTGGTAAGAGTAGACTTGACTTGGTCAGGTGGGCCATCTCATAAGATGAAGGAGTCATCAACATAATGTAGCCAAAGTTTAAATGCATTATTCTCGAAATCGATCATACTTATTCACGGTAAATCGTCGTTTGCAATTTCTTCGACAAGGCACTGGCGTACACAAGGGGGTGTTGATAGGGGTTGTTTCCCCTTTGTGATGAAATTTTGTACATTTACATATAAATATATGGAGTTGTTGCCCTGTAACGCCCCAGTGAACCTACAACCCCCTTATAAACTTTCTGCGTATACCTATGCTACAAGCATATGTCCTACCTTCTTCAGAACCTACACGAATGTCAGAATGTTGGTGATGAAGAAGGTAGGACGTATCCCTGTCGAAACAGTTCCAAACAATGCGCCGATTTATAAGAATGCATTTGTGTTAATTTCCAATTAATATATTGCTCCACAGACATCTTTCACTCATTCGTTTATTTATACATGTTCACGTTGCTTTTACTGATTTATTTTTGTTTTTCTGCGATTCTTTTACAGCTTGCGAATATGAAGATTTAAATTGCATACGTACTGGTGAAGGTGTTCTGAGGTCACTAGAGTTTGATGAGGTTTGTGAAAAGAAAGCATTTATCACACACACAAATTTCATATACAGGGTGTCCCTGAATTCATGGCCCAAACGTTAAGGGGTTGTAGGGGACATCAAATAAACCATATTGGCCGAAATCCTCATGTCTGCAAAGGACTCGATTTGGCTGTAGAGTGAAGCTATTATTTACATCCACATGGGAATTTCGACCAATATGGTTTATTTGATGTCCCCTACAACCCCTTAACGTGTGGGCCATGAATTCAGGGATACCCTGTATGCATTTATTTTACTATTTTTGCCTACATTAAATAGCCTATATACATAAATTTCTTATATAGCTTTCCACAATTCCCATATTGTGAACTTGAAGCGTCTTAAGATGATAAATGTTGTTACATTCAGAATTATCGACTAATTTTGTATATTTTAATCAGATACCAGCCTCTGAACGTCGATGTCTGGGATGTTTTCTCACATCAAGACTGTAGGAGCCCAAGAGATTCAAATTTGTTTACTGGGCAGAGGGCCACTAAGGTCTCTCTTAACTAGGTCTGATACTTTTCTAAGGGATACGAACTTGTCACCTTGGGCACAAAGCCCCGGACAGTAAAAAAAAAATAAAAATAAAAAGCGTTCGGTACCATTTAGATTCGAACTTGGACTATCCGCGGGTGAAAAAATGTGTTACCACCCAGGGGCGGATACAGACTTTCATTTTGAGGGGTTCAAGGACAGAATTTGCCATGGTCTTGGAATAACACCCTTCATTTTTCATAAAAGTTGGAATTTTTTACAGTGAAAAAATATATTTTCGGGGTGAGTCATGACCCCTGTGACCACCCTCCCGTGTCCGTGCTTGTCATCACCACATCGTAGCTTCCCGCCTACCTCCTCTAGTCCGAACTCAAGAGGGGAGTCCGGATAGTGTTTCCAATTTTGTTCAAGAGTTTATATCTAGAAATGCCTCCAATACAACTTATCTAGATTTTTCTACGAATTATCTAGGCCTATCTAGGAAATGTTTTACATTTTAATAATATATAAATATTTGTTAAGGAAATCAATTTAAATGATACTAATCGTGCAACTAATAATTAAGCTACATAGGTTTGTTTTTATTAGCCTTGGGGTGGTTTGCGTGGATCGAAGATTCTAGTTGAGCCATCCACCACGTTCCGCAGGTCACATATTCTTCATTCACGAAAAGAAGTCCGATGGAACAGTTAGAAATAACGGGAGGTGACGTCACAAACGGGCAAGTTCATTACAGCAGAGGAGGACTACAATTTCAGAACTGGTTTTTGGTGAACGTTTGTCGGCGCCAAAATCGAGTTCTGAAATTGGAGTCCTCCTCCTCTGCTGTAATGGGATAGGCCGTTTATGACGTCACCTCCCGTTATTTCTAACTATTCCATCGGACCTATTTTCATGAACGAACAACACGTGCCATTATGTTCTTCAAACATAGAATATTTAAATAAATAATTTTAAATATAAACAAGGTTGAGGGAAGTGGATACTGTCCGTTTACCAAAAAAAGTCCGATAGAATAGTTAGAAATAACGGGAGATGACGTCACAAATGGGCTAGCCGCTCACAGCAGAGTAAGACTCCAATTTCCGAACTTGGTTGTAGCTACCTTTTGTCGCCACCAAAAACAAGTGTAGAACTTGGAGTCCTACATTGCTGAAAGCGGCTGACTGGTTTGTGACGCCAACACCTGTTATTTCTAACTGTTCCACCGGACTTCTTTTCGTGAACGAACAGTACGTAGAGAAGGTAATAATTAATGGGCGAAGAGGTTTAGACAGTACTGTTCGTTAAAGAAAAGAAATCCGATGGAACAGTTAGAAATAACGGGAGGTGAGATCACAAACGGGCTAGTTCATTACAGTAGAGGTGGACTCCAGCTTTAGAACTTGTGTTTAGCGAACGTTCATCGGCGCCAAAATCAATTTCTAAAGTTAGAATCCTCCTTTGCTGTAATGGGATAGCCTGTTTGTCACTTCTCGTTATTTCTAACTTTTCAATCGGTCTTCTTTTCGTGAACCAGCAGTACCTGCGACTATGGTCATCAAACATAGAATATTTAAATAAATAATTTTTTAAATATAAACAAGGTTGAGGGGAGTGGGTACATAGATAAAGAGGAGCTCTACGTAGAGAAAGGGGGGGTTATGTAGAGAAGGAAATAATGAATGGGCGAAGGGGTTGAGCATGTTTTTTGTGGGAACAGATGCATCACCAGGGAATGTTTTATACGCCTTTCATTTATAGTTTTCACTGATTACATTTATCAACGCTTCATCAGTTAATTCACATTAAAATAATTTAAACTTATCAATAAAAATACTTTAATACGATTTTTAATTTAATTTTTTTTTTCAGGAACCGATTTGGATGAATCTTCTCAAGATATTCGGTTTGTTCGTTTTCTACCGAGTATTAGCTTTCCTCTTTCTGCTTGCCAGAAGTTGTCAAAGAACATAAAGACGATTCTTTTCTAAACAAGAATGACAATAGCTAACCAAGATTTTTAGATAACTGTGGTACAATCAGATTTTTAAAATATAGGGGCATTGGAAATAAAATAGCAATATATATATCAAGATCAAGAAAGTTTCCTTACGTCTGTATAAGTTTGTCTGAGAAGGACGGACATTATGGTTGTCTAAACTAATATTAATTTGGTTTCACGAAGATTTTCGCAGTGTATTTTAAATTGTAAACTGTTTTTAACTTCAGAACTGTGTGATCAGAGTATTGAATCAATTAAATAAGTTTAATTAAATAAAAACTTGACGTTTCAGTTCATTTTTGCGAGCCATCTTCTGAAGCGTTCTCAGTCAATGACGATGGTCGACTGATGCCAACTTTTTTCTTACGATTACAACTTTTTTTGTAAATAAGCAAAATAATCTGTTATTCAATCAACGGCAGCAATGAAGACACCGGTGAAAGCAGCAGAAACGGTGGGAAAAATAAATAAAATGAAAGTTGCAAATTTGTTAATCCGCGAGCAAGCGTGTCCTATCAGAAGAGATCGAGACCGGGCGCGGGGTGCTTTGCACCCCATCTGATTATATAGCATTATTTCATTAAAAACGTCCAATTTTACAGGGAACAATAAGTGGAATTTTCTCTTTGTCACCCTACCCCAAAAGATTGTGACTTTGAAGGCAACAGGAAAGAGTTTGGCCAGTTTCAGAAGCAAGGGTGGACTGTTCTTTTAACATATTGTAAGTTGTGGGATGTGAAACACCCCGCGCGTCTGCCCACGAGTAAAAATAGGTGACCAGGCAGAAAGAATGTTTTTGGCATTGGCCTTATTAAAATTGTTTGGTTGCTTAGAAATTTCTATTGGTTTTCTATGTAGAGCTCTCTGTCTGAGATAGGACAGGAAAAATGAGGTTTTTTAGTAAAGTTAAAACGCCGGAAAATTCACGAAATTTTACTAAAAATAGCTTTACTAAAAAATCTCATCTTTCGTGCATTATCTCCGACGGGAAGCTGAAACCTAAAATTACATACAAAGTTTATTTGCCATTTGTTAGCTAGATTACCGATAGAATCGGCAAAATCCTTTTTAAACACATTTAGCCAGTTTTTTGCTCCAAAAATAAGACTATACTTAATCATTTTCGAAACCCATGTATAAATAGCTCAAGAAAGATCTTTTTTAGTTTAGGAGAAAAAGAGACGCCTTCCCCATCCTGGATTCGAACCAGGGTCCCTCCGTTTAGCCCGGAGTGTCTTGGACCGCTAGACGAATGAGGACAGGAAACAACGCTCTCTTTCTCCGTATGTAAAGGTGTTAAGGTATTATTACCCTCCGCAGGGATAACACAATTGCCAAATATGGTCAACACAGAAAGTCGCGGGGCGAGTTTTGAAAACTCACAAGTTCGCATATTCATTGTAGTATCAGAACGGTTAATTTTAGGAAAAAAAAAGTAACTGAACAAAAAAATGTTTATTTTGATGTTCTTCACCTGTTGCACATACTTGGCAGTTCCCAACTCTTTTCTAGTATGTTAAAACAGGTAGTTTTGGGCTTATTTTCATTACGTGGTAACAAAAATCAGGATCAGGAAAGGGGACTACGGATTACTTTATCTCTTTTATACTCTTTATATCTTTTATATCTCTTTATTTATCACTTCATTTATGCATTAAATTTTTTATTGCCGTAATCGCCTACGCAGCAACAACATGGACGTACACGGTAGTTTCGCATTACCGCCAAACTGGCTCGTTTGCGGACATGCAGATTTCGCCAAATGTGGCTTATTTGACGTCCTTTATCACCCCTCTTACCTTGTCGATAGAGTTCAGGACCACCCTGTATACACGGTGATTCAAGGCTCTTGGTAAAAAGTTTAAAGGGTGATAGAACCCACCAAGAAATAAAAAACGCTTTTCATCAGAGAACGTATCGATGCAAGTGAGCAGGTTTCGTGTTAGAGGATGCTTTCAGGTATTACAGGACCCTTTCAGGGCGTGCATAAAACCGGTGATTTTCGTATGAAAGGTCATTAGTCATCCTAAAATGGATCGGCAGAGCAATATGCAGGAGACGGGCATGCATTTTGTCTACGGTTTTTTCAATGGTAATGGCAGGGATATAGCAATAGCTTTACTGAGAACGCTTCCCTAACAGGCGAGTTCCTGATCACACAGAATGTTTTCGCCCTTGTGCTGTCAATTGTCCGAAAAGGGATTATTTAGTGCTTTCTTGCACGATATAGGTTCCAGCAGAATGCCGACCATGTCAGAAGAGATTCTACGTGAGATGATTAATGGTCGTACCTGTGATTTAATTTGTACATTTATTTAATGTCTGAAATTTTGATTTTACTTCGTAATGTCAAGAAGTTGTAGAAGTTTCGTTTTGTCTTAAATGAAGTTTTATTTTAGCATTTCTATCCTATTTTTGCATTGCGTAAGATTGCATGTGTGTGTGTGTGAAGAAATGGAAAGCACCATAGGCATGCGCAGAAAGTTCGTAAGAGGGTTATAGGTTCAGTGGGCGTGGGGTTACAGAGCTGCAACTCACATATTCCCATGACAAGTATACAAAATTTCATTGCCATGTGGGGGGTTATAACTCCCATCATCACACCCCTGCATACGCCACTGGAAAGCACCCTTTATCACTTAATCTCTTCACTAGTGACTATGCATTGTATGGTGATTTGTGCTTGTCTAGATGTGTTTCTTCAAAAAATCGCATAAAAACGATTAAAGTTCAAAAATCAGATATATGTTCCGTATTTATATAAACCGAACACTACGCAGATTAAATCAAACAAGAATATAAATCAACGTTTAGTAGGTACAACTTCCGCCCGGCAAGTGAAAGGTTGTGGGTTCAGATCCCAGCGAACGCAGAAACATTTCCTTTCTTTCGAACGCTTCACCATCTAACCGCGTCATAACATCGTCGCTGGGATCATTACGCCAATAAACGTTGACTTATATTGTTGTTTGCTATGTTCCGTCATTTTCTAAAATCGGATAAAACCAAAGCAATAAGTTAAAATTAACAAAAATTTTATAGAAATTTAAAAAAAATAAGAACACTTAAAAACTTTCTTCGAAAATTTGATAGAAATTGATATAAAACTTAAATTTATTTTCAAACTTTATTCATTTAATTTTATCAAAAGGCAAACATTTTTTCACCAGAATTACTTTTGTTATATGACAATGGTCTGAACCGTTTGCGAATTGGTGCTATATAATTTGCATCACCAGATGAGGCATTCCCCGTGTCAAATCTGTATAGTAAGAGCTCTGGATTTTAACAAACTTCATTCTTATTCCGTGTAGCTTTCTTTTCTAAAAATGTAATTAGTAATTAAACATTGCAGTATCGATTCTACTAATTTTTTTTACATATTTCAGGATATTCGGTCAAATTTCTTCAACTCACGTTAGAAGGAGTGACGTGGCAACACGTGAGTTTATGTAAAGAAAGGAAGTTAAAACATGACAAATATAAATCTCCTTTCGTCGATGAAGATTATGCATAAGAATGTATCAAACTATGCGCAGTAAAATCTTTTAATTTTAATCTACGTATATAAAAAAAAAAATTGGATGAAATATAAACAGCATAAAAAGAGACCGGATTGTATATAAAAGCATAACTAAATTAAAGGGCTATTACCTCCCTAAACCTTGAGATTATTTACAGAAAAATGTGTGAGTGTTGCTCACTCGCACACGTTTTTCTGCATCAAAGCCTTCTGTCAGAGGGCTTTGGTGTGTGATTGTGTACATATACCTTTAGTTTAAAAGAACTTGAAATAAATTCGAAAATTTTGCTTATTTACATTTCGTTCTTTTTGTGGTGCAAGGATATCAACGACCATCCTATACCGGGGCCCACACTTTTCTGAGGAACGCAAACCTCTGCTGCCCACAGAGAACCAAACTCAGGAGGGCATAAAAATAAAAAGGCACATGTTCTATTACACCATTGGGAGTTCAATGTGTTACTACCACTGTAAGGCAATGAATCTATAGTTTTGTGAAGAATCTAAAACTCAGCTACCTAGTGAACTCTAGAATTAGATGGTAATAAAATGTCACGTTCTAAGACACTATTATAATCTAGATTAGAGTTTCACAACCTTCATGAGGCCGCGGACCGGCCATTCCTTCTTTATAAGACGAAGACACGGTCCCAACAAATATACTCGCGAATACAGTAGTCTGGTTAATATGAACTAGTTGGGACCAGGACTTGTTCGGATTAGCAAATTTTCGAATTAATCGAAATCTTTACTACAAACTGTACTGTTTGATGTGTGTGTTTTGGTGTGCACACGTAATAGACAACAGATGACTGGCAGAAGACGGAAAATTTATCCTTATTTTATGCGGAAATTTCAATTAGATGACAACACACACTGAGCTATTTGTTTACGTCTTATCAGTTGGCTGCAATGGCAGCCGACTGGAAAAAAAAAAAAATGTATTAGCGTGGTTCGGATTGGATTAACGAGATTTTAGTATACGGTTGTAAGATATTATTATTTTCCTTAGGGCTAACACATAATGCTACCAAGGCGATTGTTTAGTAATTTTTCATGAGGAATTTATTATACTTAATAATTTTAATAACAACACTTTATCTCAGACTAGAGCTTTTATAGTATAGGAGAAAAAGAGACATCGTCCTAGGGTCTCTCCAGACTCAGTGGAAAGACCTTAGCTCGAAGTCTCTTTTTCCTCCTATAACCAGAGCTTTTTTTTAGATGTAGGAGAAAGATATCGACCTAGGTTTAACTGGGGTCTCACCGTTGAGACCCTAGGTCGATGTTCCTTTTTCTCTCCCTCCTATACCCAAAAAAAGGCTCTAGTCTAACTTGAAGCGTTGGCATCAAAATTATTAAGTACTTTACTGTACCTTTCCATTTTTTTAAAGTACGTACATTAAACTACCGTAAGTATAAATAATCATGGCATGATCTTAAAGTGTGAACAGTATGCCTCTTCTATTAATATGTATTTTACTAATATATTCCCTTGCTGAATGGTATTTGCAACACAGACGTTAATTCGTTCAGTTTTATGAACGGATGTACGTCATCGTAATCGGCTTCCGGGCATTTTTTAATGATCGGTGTATCTTTTCACTAACGCTAAATGATTTCGATGTCTTTTAAAATTCGAAATCGAAAGAATTAAAATCGAAATTCTCGATTATTCATGAATACTCACATATTTAAAAATACACGGTTTGGTCACTGGCATTTCCTGCATGGATGTTATTTAGGCGTTCTGGTTTTGAGCTTTCTAACGCATTCGCCGCTATCCTTCTCCTCAGAATATTTCCACGATAAAATATTTATTCACGCAAAGTGCTCAGAAAATTAAAATGACAAATTTCCGGGAGAACCTCTAGTGGCCTGGTATAACTGAATCCAGGACCGCGTGTTTCCATTCCTAGATCGATTCAGACATTTGGCGACGGAAAGGCTTGGCGGCAAAAAAGCGCTTCGGCGCTAAACTGTCGATTCTAGCTACTTATAGCAGAAAGTTTACTAGACCGTAACAGATCTCATAAAAGATCGCA